>OZ005648.1:226973296-227308296 GCA_963930645.1 Salticus scenicus
TTTTTTTTTATTTTTTTAAATGTAATACAGGCCACTGTGAGTATGAAATCTTCATTGTTCTAAAGACAGACTTATTATATTATTTTATTTCAGACTTATTTTTCTTATTCCCATCCTAAAATTACTGAGTTAAAATGATTAAAAAAAATATATATATTCGAAGAATAGGGTTTGTATACCCAGAATGGATTTTTCAAAATTTCCAACTTTTACATGAGTATTTTGTAGAAAGCGTGCATTCACAGTGATTACTTACAAGGAGACGGCAAGGGTGTGGGGTCCTCAAATCGAACGGAGGTTCCGCGTGTAATTAGCACTCAGTGAGTGTATTCATATACTCAACCCTAGAGCGCACTACTTAGCCATCGCCGAGAAAAAAATTCCTGAAGTTTGAAAAAAAAATTAATTTGTATTAAAATTTAATGAATCGTTATAAACAATTTCTTTTCAACTTTTATACATTGTTAAATCGCGAATTTAATGATTTCTAACTTTTTAACGATTAGAACTTAGAACTGTAGATAGAATAAATACAAAAGCCACAGTTCTTTTAAACATTACCATTTATTTTTTATAAAATAACATATTATTAAATACAATGAATATTTATGATTATACGTTTATAGCATTCTTTCAATCATTCATCTTTACGAATAAACAAACCTGGATGATATTTATCATAAAAACAAGAAAAACACAAATTCCCATTATGAATGGAGCGTTACGAACAGATGAATTTGTAATTTGTAAATTCTTCATATTATTTTTGATATATTGAATTTTATTTAATTCCAAGCACATGCGAATAATAAATTTCCATATGTTTAATGTTAAAAAGTTAGAAATCATTTTAAATTCGCGATTTAACAATGTATAAAAGTTGAAAAGAAATTGTTTATAACGATTAATTAAATTTTAATACAAATAATTTTTTTTTCAAACTTCAGGAATTTTTTTCTCGGCGATGGCTAAATAGTGCGCTCTAGGGTTTGAGTATATGAATGCACTCACTGAGTGCTAACCACACGCGGAACCTCCGTTCGATTTGAGGACTCCACACCCTTGCCGTCTCCTTGTTAGTTTTTTAACGTTGGATGAAGCTACATTGCATTTTCCGTTTGATTGATATGCATATATAGAAGATTTGAAAATAAATGATATAAAACATTGAAAGCTATGTATGGAAAAGAAGCTTTTGTAGTCATAATCAATACATGTAAAAGATTTCTTCCACTCACTCATTGACTCATCAACGCACAGCAAAATTTACTGGAGCTACTGACTCGAAACTGGGTGTGATTATAGAACATATAGTGTAAGCATCCCTGAGAAGCGATTTTGCGAAATTTGCCCCACAAGGGGAAGTAGGGGCAAAATGTGATTTCACATAAACCTTCATATGTCAAAGAAAAAAAAACAGATATTCGTAAAATATTTGCTTTAAAATATAGCTAACACATTGGTACAGATAGGTTTTAGAGGCCTGCAAGTCGAATGAGGATATTTTCGAAAAAGTAAAGTTATTACGGGAGTCAGAAAGGGGGAGGGGGCGTAGAGGCAAGAAAATAAAAATAAATAGTTCAAAATTGGTACATAGAGCGATACCGATAAATCGATTGCGAACATTTTCGAAATTGAAAAAAATATTAGAAGGGGCGGGAAAAGGGGGACGGAGGGGCAAAAAATAAAAATAGAGTTAGGTCGTTTAAAATTGGTACATAGAGGTTTTTGATTACTTACAAATCGATTGCGGATATTTTCGAATTTTTAAAGTTATTAGGATAGACGGGAAGAAGGGGTAAAGATGCAAAAATATATAAATAAGAGTTAGAGAGCTGAAAATTAGTGTTGTTAGGTTTTGAGACCCGATAAATCAATTGCGGATATTTTTGAAAGTACAGAATTATTACAAGGGGTGGCAAGGGGGGCGGTCACAGGGGTAAAAATAAAGATATTCAGATAGAATGTTGGAAATTAGTATTATTAGGTTTAAAAGCCCGAGAGTATTTTTTAAAGTCTAAAATAATTAGGAGGGGCGGGTACGGTAGGCGAAGGAACATGCGTGCCTGTATACTCTGTCGCAGGCAGTGGGGTCCCGGATCGATTATTCATCGATGGAAGAAGTTTTTTTGTTTTTGTATTTTATATTTATGTTTTTTTCTTATGATAATATAGTGATACATTAAGAGCGTCGAAAATAAACGCGCGCGCGCAGCGCGCAATGGCCTGCGCCGCCGAAGGGAGTGGGGACCCGGTGCGACATTTTTTCCTGTAAGAATTTTCTCTCTCTCTCTCTTTTTTTTTTTTCGCATTATAAAAATTAATGGAATTTTGAGAATTCATTAACTATAGTGATTCATTTAAAAATAGTGACCAGCGAAGCGGGCGTAGCCTGCTAGTTCTCTAATATTATTTTAACACATAAAGGGTTCATATGAGTTTCAAAAGCTTAAAAAAAAAAAAAAAAAACTTCTATTATCTTTTTTTTAATACAATAAATAACCTTTTTCACTCAAAATTTACAGTATATAAAAGAGCAACATTTAAACAAAAAAAAAAAAAAAAGAAAAATTAAGCCGGTGGGTATTTTTTTCCGTATACCCTTCAGAATAGCGGTGGATACGATTTCTCAAAATCTAATGCATAAGTTTTTTGGAATTTTGCACAATTTTACAAAATAGAATTGAGTAGTTATTTACTAAAGAGAAAAAAGAGAATGAATTTGAATTTTTGGACAGTTGCATGCAAAAACAATACAATTTTCGCTACATTTTACTTCACGTATATAGCCTTGTAAAATTAGTTGTAATCGAAAAAAGAAGAATCGTGCGTTCAAATACTAGCCATTTTTTAGAAGAAATGTGCGAAATTTTAATAAGATTAGTGAATTAGTTTTTCAGATATCACATCTACCGCTTTTCTGAAAGCTCTCTGGAAAGTAGAACCCACAGGCTGAATTAAAAAAAAATTAGTGAAAATTTTATAAAATATTATTTAAATATTGTTCTTTTAAGTGTTCAAAATTTAAAAAAAAAAATTTATTTATTATATTTAAGAAAAAGAGAGGGGGAATGTATGCTATTTTTAGCCTTCGAAACTCATGTAATTCCTTAAAGAATGAGAATTTTCAAAATATAACTAAAGAAGAACTAAGTATTTTTGTTGTCTAATTTCTTCATTTTATTTTTTATGTATAGAACTATTTACAGAAAACTTTATAATTTCCTTTTATTGAAGTTGCCTCTAAATATAAAAGATATAATGTCTTCAGAATCAGCACTTTTCCCCACAATTATGAAATAGATTTGTAAATATAACAAAATAATTTTATTTTTATATGACAATTTGTCAGAATGTACCGATACACGGGTGATCATACACTTTTAAACAGTGAATTAAAAGCTCAAAGAAGAAATAGTTAAAACAAGTTCTCTGTCTCGTTTTTATGAATTATTTAAAAATTAAAAAAAGAAAAGAAAAACTCAAGAGCTCAATAAAATATTCCTGTATTCTGTCATATTAACACATTCAATGAAATAATGAACTTTTAATAAGATAGATTGTTTTCTTTCTGTCCACACATTAAAATAAATTGTGGAGAAAAGAAATGAGTACGGTTATTCAGCAAATTTTTTCAATTATTTCGTTTATTTCAGTTACTTCTCTTTGTATTTTCCCTAGGACAATTCTTTCTTTTCAGCATAAATTTCATAAATAACAATTTTTTTTTTTTTTTTAATTCATTTATTGAATTAAAACTAGATAATTTTCTGATAAGAAGATTTATGTTAAAATATTAATTTGAAATGCCTTATTAGGAATTTTTTTTATCCTACAAAATAAACTTCGGAAAATCAAATAAAAAAAATATCTGTACGAATCGGAATTTTCTAGAACGTATATAATCACAAAAAAAGAAATGAAGTTCATGGGTAATAAATATTTACATGCGAGTTAAAGATGTCATTTGTCACTCACGACATTGTACTTAAATTTATCTCTGCAGACACTTTTACACAAATATGTCTTTTATTTTGAAAACTAAATAAATTACTCTTGACAGTAATTATTATAAAGTTGTAGGCAAAATGAAATTTTGATATATTTAAAAAATTAAATTTTAGTTATTTAAAATATTATTTATAACTTAGATATACACTCTAGGACAAAAAAAAAAAAAAAAAAAGCGACGAACCAAGGAGGAGTAATGGAAATTGGACATAAATTGACATGCATACAGATTTCGATGGAAAATGCAAATTTTTAAAGTTTGGCGGCCAATGAATGAACATATGACGCTACAGCGCATTAGCGCATTTTAACTGCACAACTGGCAGGATATTAAAGAGGAGAAATTTTGATTCCAGGTCATGAATTCTTGGAGAATTTTATTTCGCCTACTCAGATAGACAGTAACTATACCTGACATACAAGTGTGCAAACAATATGTGCATATGTCTGCATTTGAGAGAGGAGTGCAGTTGGGCACAAAGAAACCGGCTCGTCTAATCTGCGAATTCTTTGACATCTGGATAGGATCAATGCCGCTAGTAGATGATGTTGGCAGGAATGGGTGAACCATGCCGAACATCGTGTTAAGAAGAAAGCGGTTGGTCTAGAGATAGGACAGAATGTAAGAACCGATCAATCGTCAGAGCGGTACTCAAAGTCCCAAATTCGTCGTTATTAACGATCCTACGTGCAACTGGTGCTTTATTGACTTCAGATATCATTAATAGGCGGTTCAGAGAAATGGGGTTGAACTTACGGAGCCCCTTGTGCTGACTGCTATTACATTTTGTACACTGACAAGCCCGGTTGCAGTAATATCAGGCACGTTCGACCTGGAATGTTACTGAATGGAGTAGAATTGTCTGCAGTGATGAGTCCCACTCCAATATGAGCCCCGGTGAACAGCGTAGACGTGTCTGGAGACGCCCCGAAAAAAGGGGGGATTCCAACCTGAGTGTCACTAGCCATACTGCCCGACAACCAGGAGGGATGGTCTTGAGTGCCATTTCATTTCATAGCAGGAGCCTATTGGTTGCCAACCGCTGCACCTTTTAGCAGAGTGGTACGTTGACGAAATTCTACGTCCCGTTTTGTTGTCCTTCATATCACGAAATTTTTAGCTTATATTTCAACATAATAATGCCCGGCCACGTACGAAATAGTTACTACTGCTTGTTTTCTTCCTTGCCCAACATTATTTTGGCCAGCAAGGTCGCTGGATCTCTCTATCACTGAGGATGTTTGGAATATCATGAAAAGGGTCCTACAATCAGCTCGGTATTTTGCCAATCTAACACACCAATTGGACAGAATTTGGCACGATATCTCGCAGTAGGACATCTGCCAACTCTATCAATTAATGCCAAGCCGAATAACTGCTTACATAAGAGCCAGAAGAGGTCCAACGCGTTACTGACTTGTTCACTTTGTGAGACTATATTTCTCTTGATTAAATCCTTCTAATTTCTGAAACTGTAATCCTTTGTTTTCTCCACATGTACATCAAATCTACGAATTTTCGTCCCATTCGGATAACTCCTTCTTGGTGCGTCTTTTTTTTTTTTTTTTTTTTTTTTGTCTTAGAGTGTATAATCGATGATTTGAGATCGGTGATTTTTAAAAAAGTGAGATCCATGTTTCTTCATATCAATGAAATACTTTACTGTTAATTTCATTTTCCTCTAATTTGCTTATAGGAGATAGTTTTTCCAATTTAACAACATACACAACCTTGATCACATATGGGAAAGTTTTTTATAATCAGTGTCATGAGAAATTGTAAGGGACCCCCATCAAATTACAGAAATTATCCCGCTGCATAAAGCTCATAAAATCATATTCACTTTTTCGAAAGAAAACGGAGCTTCCCTCGAATATTTAGGGCAATCCCGTGGAAAAATAACTGTAACTTAAGTTTATGAGATTTGTCTTTTAAAAACGAAAAAAGGGTGGGGGATAATAAAATTTCCTTGTACAAAAAAAATAAAAATAAGTGAATTTTCTCTTTTTAAAAATTATTTTTCTATAGTGCAATTGTCAAAATGTTTGACAATTAAACGTAGATTTAAATTGATCCATTTAATAAATTTTATTAAAATAGAGTAAAAATTGCAATTAAAAGTAACTTTTCATGCCATTAAAAGTTAGGTTAAGACGGAATTGATATATATATATATATATATATATATATATTTTTTTTTTTTTTTTGGTTTTCATAGAATACCGTGTATATAAATCTACTTATGCAGAAATTACATACAGAACATGTTTTAACTTGAAAAATGCCATTTATGATACGAAAATAATTTTGGAACGAATTAAAGTAAATGATTTGAAATCCAACTATATATTGAAATATCTTTAAGATCACAGAATATCATATTTACAATATTTAGTTTTTTTTTTTTTTTTTTTTTTTTAATAACGTTATTAATATATGTTTTAGTGGGGAATGTAAAAACGATCATATTAAAATTATTGCTTTCTTTGCTAATAGTTCTTAATTTATTCGAGGTTTCAATTTAGTTAGAATTTAAGCAATAAAAAAATAATGTTTGATTAAAAAATAATTTTTGAAACTATAAAAGTTGTTTTATTTTAAGGCCCGTCATAAGGATTCAAAGTTTCGCAGGAATCCATGACCGCAAATGTCAGCTTACCCTTTTAAAAACCGGGTGTTTTTTGTTATTTTTAAACAGATTTGGGCGTGGCTTCTGAATATTGACTTTTTAACAATTCTTTTTTTTTTTTTTTTTTTTTTTTTTTTTCATGCAACTGATTACATAAAAGATATACATCGCAATAAAGTTGTTTCTAACCGATGTATTTAAAGCATTGATTGAATTATATCATTGTACACATTTGAGCAATTACTGTAATATTATGTAAATAAAGAGCTTTTTTTATTTCCTCAGCATTTCTTATTTTTCGTGTACACTTTTCATTTCAGACGCCATATTGCTATAGAAAAATACTTCTTTATATGTATTATACCTAAAAAACCCGGGAATATTGCTTCTGGGGAATAAATATGGGAATTTTCGTGTTTAAACCGGGAATTTTGGGAACTTTGGAAACTTTGATGGGAAGAAACTAATATTCAATGTTTAGATTTAATTTGACTTCTTTTAAGAGTACCAGACATTTTTATTTTATAATATTTGCTTAAATAAAAGTGATATCAACAATTATGTGATTATTTTACAGAAAATTGTAAAAAAATAAATATTTACATTATTGACAATAATAAATGATGAAGTTTTAAGTCTGCCTATTTAAAATGACTTTAGAAATTTTTTCCTTTTTTTCATGAATACCATAATAAAATATGTTATAAAAAATAATACAATGACATTAAATTACGGTAAGAATACTTTAAAATTATTAAATTTTATTATAATTCATCGAACAAAATTTCACATTAGTTGATGAAATTTTGTTATAATCAGTCAAAGAGCACGGGGAACAAAATCGAACATGAGTTCTCGGTTATTAAGAATTAAAGCAATAATTTTTTAATGCATTAAATCAATACATAAAATGTTCAATAGCTAATAATTAATAATTTGGCTGTTATTTCTTTCTTCATTTATTTTTTGCATACTAATATTGTTGAAATTTTAATTGAAATAATATTTTCCAGTGTAATATTATTGATTGTTTTAGTAAATGCTGAATATTTTGAAGCATTTTTGTTTTATCTTTGAAATAAAATGTTAAAGATATGCAATTGAAACATGCGATTGCGATTAAAAAAAAAAAAAAAAAAAAAAAAAAAAGAAGTGTTATATTGAACTTAGTGTGTATACAGTCAGAACTAAGATATAAATATATGGAAATAACAGACAATAAGTCTGTTAATTAATGAAATTTTAAACTTGTACTTTTTTTATTTATAGACGTTAGAAGCACTATTTAAAAATTGAAAGATCATAAAAAACATCTGAATGTGAGACAACATTTTGAAATGCCTAACATCTCTAATCACAGAAAAAAAAAAAAAAAAGCTGAATTCGCAACTTTTGAAAACTTCCAAAATTCCCTTGTTTTGGAAACTTTCAAAATTCCCTTCCGAAAAAACCGGATTTATTTATTCCCTCGTTTAAACCCGGTTTTTTTCCCCACTCACATCTCTAATTATACCCATACTTAAAGTTTGGCCCATGAATTCAGGTACATCCTGTATATGAAAAAAGAATTATATTTCCAATTTTGAAAAAATTTCCATCTTTCAGTTTTCGACAGAATTACATGTTTTGAGAAGTACAGAAAATAATTTGACAATTTTTTGGTAAATGTTTATTTGTGTGTGTGTGACAAACAGTATATGGATATTCTAAATCAAGAATTAATTCAGAGAATTTCATGTACATTGTATGTAATTATAATTTATTATAAATTAAGTCATGTCAACATCCAGCGCAAAGAAAATTCTTTAACAAGTGATGTTGCCATCCCGTTTTTAATAATTTTTAAAATGGAAATATGTAGTAAAATTTCGTATAAACGTACACAATAAGGAATATTTTTAACTATCATTGCGAAGTTAAAAAGAATTATTTATAACAGTAATGATAAACTAGGATTTTTTTTTTTTTTTTTTTTTTTTTTTTTTTTTGAGATATGCAAGAACATTGCATCCCGTTTATAGTAGGAAATTAATTCTCAGGATTATAAATTTTCAATAAGAAATCTTTCAAAGGAATTCATCAATATCTAAAAAAAAAAAAAAAAAAAGAAGAGAGAGAGAGAGAGAGAGAGAGAGAGGGATTTTTATTTTTATTAGATAGCTTTTTTAGGGCACAATATTGAAATTATTCCGACATTTAAGGTTATACTTCTTTGAGATGAAAACGCCTATATTTACCTCGAAAAAAAAAAAAAAAAAAAAAAAAAAAAAACCTTTACTATATAATAACTATAATAAATAAGTTGCACTGCGTCAATTTGCATAGGAGACTATAAAATAATATTTTGTGATGGCCACATAATACTAGTTTTTATATGTAAATAATTTATTTTTTAAAAATTATAAAAAGGAATAAAATTCTCTAACCGAAGCCATTAAAATGTCTAATGTCGAAAACGCGAGAACAATAATTATCGCATTATTTAAAATCTGAGCGCATATAAATATCTTTTCTCCAATTAGTTTAATATGAATAAAACTGAAATACGTATTAAAAGCAATACGATTACAAATTTGATTTAAATACATTTAATATTACTAAAGAAGCAACAGAAATATTTACATTAATGATATGATAGTAGTTATGTGATTTGAAGCAAAGAAGTTTCATTAAGTATAGAATAAAAATAATCTCTGTCACAGTAAAAAAACAATTTCGTTTCAAATACACGCTTATTTTGAAACAATATCACATATTTATCTGCCTAGCTATGCATTCTAAAACTTTTTGCATAAAAATATGGATTTTGCAACAGATTAGATTCATTTAAGACAATTTGTATTCACAGAGAGAGACGGTTTTAAAATTCTCAAAAATTATTTTATCCTCAGTAATAAAAGTAATAATAATAAAAAAAAAAAAAAATATTCAAAGACTTTTGAAAGTGTCCGTAATGTAATTCTTGATTTAGAGTGTGATATTAACTGATACATAAAATATTATTGGAAGCAAGGTCATTGATAATTTTTTTTTTTTTTAAACACTGATTCATGTGAAATGCATGACAGAATTTATTTGTTAAAGTTGAATTAGTTACATATCATCATAACGCTTCGCGCACATCCTCCAACAGTTCTTCGGAATTTTAACAGTGTATCTATATGATTTTTTGCAAAATACTATTTAAGTATCGTTTAATGCATATTAATTGTCTAAAGAAGATAACAAAATAATTCAAGTAGTCAGTCTAACCAAAAATAAATAAAATAATAAAAAAATAATAAAAAATAATTAAAATGGCACGAATTTATTTTTGTTTGTTTAATAAAACTATTGCCTTTATATTCCTCTAAATTGTTCAACGATCTAGAAAGTTTTATAGTAATACAAAATAGTTTTTTACAAGTACTAATAAATATTGACTTGAAAAAAAAAAAAATCTTTATTATGTTTTTAAATGACATAGTTAACGTCAGCGCCCATTAACATTCAAAGGCTCCAAGGATAACAACTAACTCTATAGGAAGATGTATGTTATTGCACGATTTTACCCACACTGAAAGGATTAATTGAAGCAATCAGCAACTTAAGTATAATACAAGGTTTTGTTATAAAGGGACCAACCGTGAAAATAATCAGTAAGTTAACAACTTTATCTAATACAACACATTAACCCTTTTAGGTGCGCTGTTTGCATAGTGCAAACGCAAATTTTAATACAAAATTGCAAAAACTGGTCCTGGAAAATTTTTATAAGATTTTTCTTTTGTAACTTAGAGGAATAACTTCATTTATTTCTTCTCTTTTAATGTTGTTGGTGAATTCTGGTGGCTGTTGATTTTAAATTAAACAGTTTGCTTGCCCCTTAAAGGTTTAAAAAGGTAATGAAAGCCACCATTTATTAACTTTATACCTCAATATTTTAAGGCATCGATGCCAACATTTTAATTTATTCCGGAGTATTTTTATCCCTTTATTTCATACCACGGTAAATTTTTAAAGGTAAATTTTAAAGGTAATTTTTAAAGGTAAATTTTTACTCTTTTTATCGAAGTTACAGATTGGAGATAACTTTTCTATAAATAAAATGGTGCGAAATAAAATCGAGACTAAAACTACTCAGGAGTAAATTAAAATGTTAGCATCCATGTTGAAGGGCGGGAAGCAAAAGAAACAAGTAACGAATATTTATTACTCTTATTGATAAAGAAAACTATTGCTGCAAAAGTCCTTAAATCTATTTAATCTATCCCCCGCTAGTAAAGCGGGCCCACCGCAGATAAAACATCTGAATTTTTTTAAATCTTAAAATACTTATTACTTTCTGATTAAACATTTTACATTATTTTTATCATTTTAAACGTGTGTATACTTTGCACTAGAGATCTACGTGGGCCTGGGATAGAAGCTCGAAGACAGACCAGTTATCCAGCTGATTATTTGTCATTAAACTCGAGCCGGGCCGGTTTCAGGCTTCATTTATTTTCTGTGTATTTAAGACCGGCTGACTCTTCTGCAAATTGTTGCAATTCAATGTAAAAATCAAGCTCAAAAAATGTAGACTGTTAAACATTATCGAATATTTTACAATATTTTCAACTGTGAAATCGACAATCAATATTTTCTATTCCGCTTGCAGGAAAAGGTAGGTACTATCTTCTCACTCTGACAGGAAAGTATTTGATCTTGATGTAGTTCCCTAAGTTATAGGGAAACAATACAATGAGGAAAAATTCTGTAACTGACATCTAGAATCTAAAATGTGGCTCTAAGAAAAATAGTTCCATGTCCTCCTTATAAATTCTAGTCCCATTTGAAAGCGAGTTTTAGAAACGCCTATTAGAATTCTGGAGCATTTGCCTATATTCTGGAGGGCAAAATGTTTTTAAAATCCCTGCAAATAAATGCGAGTACAAGAGGCGGGTTGGGTTTCAGCAAATATAATCTTGGTTTGTTACCCAATTCTAGGAAATAAAGCAAAAATTTCTCGCAATACAAAAGATTCAGAATATTTAAAATATTGTTTTACCATCTAGAAATGTGTAGACTAGAAATTCTCGATCATTTCGTCTATTCAGTTTATTGGCGTACCTTATGCGCATGGCACGGAAATCTATATTTCTAGTTAAGGGATTTAGAAAATGACCACTTATTCATTCTAGATGAAGGCGGTATATTCTTTTTCTCAGTGTAGGTTTAATACGATATAACTTATGAATAATATGCATAATTTAACGAAAAATCAGGTTCTACATATCATATTTTTTTGTGCTTAGACATGTTTAATTTTTAGACACTCATAATGCAATTAATTGTGTTTTCGAGTATATAAAAAGTCTGGTGTGGCATTTACATTGCTTTCTCTTACTTTACTTTAATATTAACGTGTTCTTACAATTTAAGGTAAAATATATGACGTAGTTTATCTGTATATAATAACAGTTCTAAACATCTTAGAAACAGTTTTATTTAATAAAAATATCTGTACGAAGGGTTACATTCATCATTTGAATATTGTAGCTACACATTTAAATAATTTAAAACTGTTACGAAATTTTAAAATTAATTAAAAGTTTTCAGAGAACTTCTCACCATATCGCTGTCTGGAAGTTCTTGTACTAAATTTGAACAGCTCTGTTTATATCTCTAAATCAAGTTTTTTTTTTTTTTTTTTTTTTTAAGGAAAATATTTTTTTTTTCATATCTTCATTCACAATAAATTGTGTTCTATATAAACAAAACAAAGAAATACAAAACGAAAAAAAAAAAAAAAAAAAAATGCATTTCGAAACGAATTGAGACTGTTTGAGTGTAATATTTAAATTGATTTCTTTTCCTCTAGAGAAATACTTTTTTGGGAAGCTACATTGATTTCAAAATAATTCATAAGAAAATATCGCATGTTTTAAAGACAAAAAACCTTAACCTAGAATTTAAAAAAAGACTTATCTTAATTCATCAAGCATAATAAGAAAAATTTTAAAAATTTCTTTCAAGTTTTAAATGTTATAGATGACATATGCACTAAAGAGAATATAAGACAAAATAGATAATTGTATTGCATACTCTTTAAAAAAAAAAAATTACAGCAGATCTCCTTTTTTGAAAGCCTTTAGACACGATGGAGTCTCTGAAGTAATTTATTTTCTGTAAAATGATACATATCTCAGAAAATATTTAATCATTATGCATAACTTATTTTTTGGCATGCACTTGAAAGAATGTGTGAAGGAATTTCTGCAGTAATTTATTTTGTGGAAGATGATATATATTTTTAAAAATACTTGATTAATGTATATGATAGACCTTTTAAAAGTTAAATATGTGTTTTATATTTTTATTTTAGATCTCAAAGGAGTATATTTCAGTTAATTAAATCATATACGATTTTGATATTGAAAAATAAAGTTATTAAAACGTATTAAAGGAAATACTTGCTACCGGAATGCTAATATTTTAAAACACTCAACATGTTTGATATTAATGATGAATAATATTATAAGTTTTTACTAAAATGTAGAATTTTTTAAGTATAGAAAGTGTTTCGTAGATAAAAAGCAGGTTCTAGTAAACTAGCGCATTCTATTTTATAAATATTCTTGAAACAACCATATTTAACTGTAACTTATACCAAAATAAACAAATAAATAAAATAAGTAGACCATATTATATACACCACTGAGCAGAAAACTCCCTTGTTCAGGAAAGATAGCCAACAGCTTATCGCACAAACCCCTTGAGATTAACGTTTAGTTCTAATATAATCCAATCCTTCAGTTCCCTTAAATTTTCTTATTTTATTTTCTCCTTAGTTTATCATTATTTTATGTTTATCCTATAATTTTATGTTAATATTACCTTATGTTCGTTCTATTTGGACCTGTGGGTGTGGTGGTGTCTGGTTTCTGCAAATCTGTGCTGTACAGTCAAGCGTCTGATGCGGTCGTTAACAGTTCGTCGGGTTGTCAACGCGGAGCACCATCCGCCCGCGGTGGATCAAAATTGAGATGGTCCCTCTTTTCTTCTCATTTCGGTAACTTCTGCGCATAACACGTTTTTGATTCGGCCTTTAATTCTCTTCCACGCTTATTTCAGTATATAAATTAAGTTATGCACATCAAGAAAATTTTTTCTTCCTACCCCAGTGTCACTTATAAAATTTCCTTTCATGTATTTAATTACTCCAGGCCATCAGTTTTCAACTTCTTTCTTCGTTCAGCAGTTTTTAAGCAATAGTGTCATCGCGATACTTTTCTTCCAGATTTTTTTTCTTTATGTTTGTACCTCCTTCCTTCCGGCTAGTAATTTCCCGTACACAAATACCTTTTGAGGTATGCCTGCCTATTTCTTCCTCTCAAATTGACTTTTTTCCCCTCTTTTTTTCAAAATTTCTTTAATTTCTTTTTTCAAAATTTCTTTAATTCAAAATTTCAACACTCTGGCGCGTGCGCTACGCGCTCCTCTTGGTGAATTTTCGGAAATATGGATGTGTCGGGCATGCAACGTGCCCAAGAAAATTTCTGAAAAGTGAAGTCGCATTGACGAAGTCCCACCTATAAGAAGTCTACAGTTAGAAGTCATAAACAAGATACTCCGAACACAGCTCATTTTTATGAGATGCTCAAGTAGTTCGAAGAGCAGTTGGTCGCCAAGCGGTGGTATGGCATTATTTGCCCTTTTGCTCTGTATCAAACCCATTAAACTTGGCCTAATCCAGCTAGGGGCAGTACAAAGGTTTCCAAGATTCCAATCCAATCCTTCGGAAGTGGGTCTTCCCATTCATAGCCTGGGCAATGTTTTGGTGACGATTCGAGATTATTATCCAGAGCAAAAAAGCAAAGAATTGACGTAGAAAAGTTATGAAACTTTGCTCCTGTTTTAAATAGGGCTTTGAGATTTTGGAAATACTAGACTAGCATTTTTGGCTAAATTTGGTTTCTAAGTCTACAAATTCATTACTAAGTGGTGAAGTTTGCATCCAAAACTGACCTCCGTAGTAGTTAATGGAGCGCTGTTTGCTCCCTTGGGCCTGTAAATCCATTTTTTTTACAACAACCGTTATTATACAAGGACGATTTTTGAACAATATAAATAATTAAATAATATGTTAACAATAATTTGGTGGAAAAAAATAAAGCACACTACATTTTTTTTTTTTTTTTTTTAAATAATTACTGTCTTTTTAACGCCAAATATGTAATTTTTTTTTTCCTCCAGAAGATTTCGGTGTGAAATTTTAACATTGCGATGTTTTCAGAAAGAGGAAACACGGAAACAGCGTAATGAAAAGCTTAAATTTCAAGATAAAAGCCCGCAGTATTTTATGCTCTAAGTCTGTGTCATGAAATAAAAGGAAGGTTTAATTCGCCAAAGGACAATTTAATTAATTTTAATTTAAATCCTTGTACCACACTGTAAAAATTTCTGTATTAAAACAATAAACGATATATCTACGTATTTTTAAGCGGGTTCACATATTCTCTACTGGGTTAAATGAAGAAACTCAAACTCTTTTGAATTTTCCTAGTTTTATAATACTTTCTTTTTATGGACGCTCACAATAAAAATAACGATGAAAAAAAATCAATAAATATATGTAAGAGATGGAGTTTGTATCGGAATTTATTTAAGTGAATATATTCAAAAGGAGAAACTAAAAAACTCAGAACATGAAAGCACTTGCTAGGTACTCATAAGTGGCTTTCGATTTGTATCCAATGTTAGTCTTGGAATTTCATAGGGAAATTTCCATTCTGAAAAATAAATTTTATTCGTAAATAACGGGGAAAAAAAACGTACTCAGAAATATTATTTTCTGTGTTACCAAAGTTAAATTCAAATTTGAAAGTCCTGTAAAATCAAATATGTATATAAATAATATGTTAATGAAATTGTAATTTTACAAATACCAAAATCGAAATTTTACAAATGTACAGAGGAAAAAAAAAAAGCTTAAAATGATTTTTTTTTTTAAAAGAAAATATCAGTAAAGTTTATTAAATCAAGAAATAAGCCATTTATTATATTTTAAAAAGTTAAAAATTTGCTTTAAATTTTATACTTCAAGCACAAAACTATTTAAGAATAAAATAACTTACCAATGAATATACAAATAATATTTAATTATATTTAGAATATACACTCATGTTTGTGAAAAATGCAACACCCTGAATGAATCCTCAGAATCAAATGAAATTTAATGCACAAACGACTTGTATTAGCACAAATAAATGATTAAATTTTCAAACCAAAAAAACAATATTAAGTGTTCGAAATCAGTATTTGGTGTGGCCACCATGCGCTGCAATAAGTGCTGCTATACGACATGGCATAGAGCCAAACAGATTTTGAATGTATGCTTCGGGAAGAGCATTCCATATTTCTTGTAGGCGTACCCAAAGTTCATCTCTTGAAGCTGTAGGACGAGGATCACGAGCAAGACGCCAACCAATGAAATCCTACACATGTTCAATCAGTGGCATATCCGGCGAATAAGCAGGCCTCGAAAGAAGCTGTATGTTTTCTGCTGAAAAGAACCCTTGCACATTCCTCACCACATGTGGTCGGGCTTTATCCTCCTGAAAGGCTTTATCCTCCAGGAATGCCTTGAAGGAAAGGAACGACTTCGAGGTCCAGCACTTCTCTGATGTACCTGTTATTGTTAAGATTACCCACAATTCGTAGCAGCAGAGATCGTCCATGATACGCAATCGCCCCCAAGACCATAACTCCTGGTGTTCGTCCACTATGACGTTCGATAAGGTACTCCGGAAGGTAGCGTTCACCGGCATAACGTCTAACATGAATGCGGTCATCATGATGCTTCAAATTTAAGTGGGTTCGTCAGAAACACAACTTGCTGCCTATCTGTACGCTAGTCTCTATGTGCATGAGCCCATTGCAGCCGCAAGTTCGATGGTTTCGGTAAGGAGGAATCCTGCATAAAGGAGTTCGTACACGCAGTCCACGGCACAGCAGACGTCGATGAATTGACGAAGCAGACAGTGATACACCTGTAGCAGTGGATCAATGTTCTGCCAACTGTCTAGATGAAGCTGTACGCTCCATCAGCGCCATGTGGACCAAGTGTCTATCATCGCGCATTGACGTCATTTTTCGGCGTCCACTCCCGGATTTTCGAGTTGTCCGGTTCTCGTCTGTCCACTGCTTCCAAACTCGCATTACTGTTACTCGCATTACTAAATTTACAACATTTCGGATTTTCTAGAATCGCATTAACAGTAATCTTCTATATTATAAAGTTTTATTGTCGAAACATCAGTGAAGGCCTCCCTGTTGAGACTCAAAAAGATTTTGGGTTCTGGATGTGTGACCGTTTGTCACACGATAGCGGCCGCAAAAATCACGCTATTGATTTTCAATTTGGTACACATGTTCATTAGCCCCACAGAATTAGCTGTATATTGTTGGGTGTGTATCCCATTTGTAGTTTGTGTACAGGGACACGCGAAAGTTTTTTTATCATTACGGTCTGTGGGAAGAGTTTGTATGTACCGCGATAGTGGCCGCAAAAATCACGCTATGGACTTGCAATTTGGTACACATATTCATGGGCTCCATGAAATTAGCTGTATAGTTTTGAGTGTGTATTTCATTAATAGTTAGTGTACAGGGACACACCAAATTTTTTCTTATCATTACAGCCTATAGGCAGAATTTGTATGTGCAATAGCGGCCGCAAAAATCCTCCAATTAATTTGCAAATTGGCGCACACTCGTTCAGGCTCTATATAGAAATAGCTGTATTATTTTTTTATTTCTATATTGTTTATGAATTGTGTACAGGGACACGTCAAAATTCTTATCATTACGGCATATGGGGTGAATTTCGTTTAAACGCATTTTAGCATCATTACTTTGCAATCAACAAAATAGAATAACCGTACATTACTGAGATGCTTAAAGTTATGTTTTCGGCAGAAAATATGTGCGCTAAGGCTTCCTAATTAATGTACAGGATCTTACAAAAGTGTTCTGACAATGTCACGTAATCATCGAAATTATGTTAAATTTCGAACAATTATTCATGAAAAACGTAGAATAAGCTGAATAGTTTTTGCTGGTGCATACAGTGTTTATGGTTCGTTTACAGAGACACACAAAAGAATTTCGTGACATTGAAGCCTATGTAGGAATTTTGATTTATGCGCACTTTAATGCTTTTATGCAGCATTGAACATAATGGAATCAATAAAAAATTATAAAGATGCTTAAAAGTATGTTTACTCTAAAAAAAGGGTATGTATAGACTAAAATAATTATTTACGGGACCACACAAAAGAATTCCGATGATGTACTGTAATCATCCATATGATGTCAAATTAGTTAAAAAAATTAATGAGTTATAATTAATTAGGTGTATTCTTATTATTGGCGTATATAATGACAGCGGCTTCTTTTCCAGGATACATAAAAGAATTTCTAATAATTACGGTCTATAGTCGATATTCCTTAAAAGTTTATTTTAACATGGCTACACCCCATTAAATATAATGAAATTTTTCTAGAATTTTAAAAGTACGTTTTTCTGTTGAAAATTGCGAGCATTGAATTGGTAATTAGTTTACAGGGTTATCAAAATAATTCCGATATGCTATGAAATATTTTTGCATGAAATTTGGTACATGTATTTACGAAATACAGGGAATTAATACAAGACTACCAGTTATTAGGAATACACACACACACACACACACACACACACACACACATATATATATATACATTATACATATATGTATACAGATAGTTATGGAAAGAGAGATACAGCAAGGGGGTTTAGGGGCGCGGCAACCCCCCCCCCCTCAGAAACGCATCTATTTATGTAACAAATAAATCGATATCAGTATATAGATTACATAATAGGGAATAAATAAAAATTATCTCTTGTATAATGTGTGACGCAAATAGGACGTTGAGGCTCATGATCTGCAGATCCACTAGTATAATATCTTTCTAAGGTAAATTGAGATAAAAAAAAAAAAAAGAAAAATCGCGTAAATAGTAGTTTCTGAAATTCCGTGCAATAGTTGCAGGTTCAACGCTGGAGTTGGTTAGAGACTGTCATGTTACATTTATTGTGGCTGATACAAGCAAAATTCATTGTGACTTCAATGTCCTCTAAGTTCCGTAAAATAATACCTCTACGGGTTGCCGAAGCAGAGAAGCAATCTCCTCCCGGGTGAATCAAAATTGTAATGACATGCCTCCGAACCACTCCTAGAGGGGAACCCAGGTAGTCACTAATTGCCCACTGTGCAGCTCTATTGCAACATAAAACCCATTCAACCTCAACCTCAACATTATAATTGAACATGTCATGCATAAGACCATATGCATGTTTACGAACATAAGATATTTGTTAGTCATTAAACTATTTATACGTTAGTTATTATAAAGAAGATCTCCTTGTAATTAATCAATCATTCAAAGAATAAAAACGTAATGTTATCCCTGTATATTTCACACCTGTGCATTTTACCTATATTTCACGTGTATCTTAAATGATATATTGAATTTTTACTGATATATTAAAAGAACATTGCTGGTAAATATTGGGGAACTATTAGCTCCAAATTTCTTTGAACTGTTGCTTTTTTATTTTCAGTAGAACTTCAAATTAATAGAAGCGTTTCTCATTTTCAGTTTATTTATTGAACATTTTAAACATATTGTAAATTATCTAAAGTTGTTTTATATTGCATCCCTATTCCCAATGGCTAAGACAATTAAACGTGTGAATGATAAAACAATTTTAGGAAAATTATATTGAAAAATTATTTATTTCGTTCCTACATGTTCATTATTTTATTTCCTAAAGTTTGGGAAAGCGAAGGGAAAATGCATCTTTTTGAGCTATAAGAAATAAAACAACTTTTACAATAAATAAATAAATAAATAAATAGATAAAATAAAATAAAATAAAGCTTAAATATCCCCAATTGAAAATTTTTTTTTACTATTCATTATCAATTTATCACTTGACAAATTACACAAGGCTAACACTTGCAGATGTACAATCAATAAATTTTACACATAACTACATTTTGTTACATCCCTAAAATCTTCTTTAGTCGAAAAATTATTGAAA
Organism: Salticus scenicus; assembly: GCA_963930645.1. Lineage (NCBI taxonomy): Eukaryota > Metazoa > Arthropoda > Arachnida > Araneae > Salticidae > Salticus > Salticus scenicus. Next base: position 226,993,049 of record OZ005648.1, read on the forward strand.
ATTGTTTCTTAAAATAAATAACGAAAATTATATTTCATTTTTGAGAATTTTTCTTCAAGTGTTCTTGGAAAGTGCTTAGTAAATATATTTAGACCAATATTATCTTACTAGCTTCTGTCTTTTAAAACCAATGATGGTAATATCGATTTATCGAAAAGTTTCGTTTTTAAAAGTTCTAGACAAATAGAAAATATGTTAGAACACGAATACAATCCGTGTCAATCAATATTAGATATCGTCTTATGTACAGACAGAACAGAGAAGAAATTTTCATATACTATAATCTTATAAAAACTTCTTAAAGTTAGCATGGATTTGATTTAAAAGTAATGCAAATTCAAAGTATTAGTATGTTTATTTTTATAAATCATGTTCATATTAATTTTTTTTTTTTTTTTTTTTTTTTACAAATATATTATAAGAACTCTTTTACACCACAGTTAGGTTATTATTTTAAGACTGGTTTAATTAAAATCTAAAAAAATATCAATAGATTCTTTTGTCTGTCAAAATTATAATATGCATTTAAAAGATAACATTTATATTAAAATAAATATAAACTTTCAAATATTTAACATTAATTCGTGAATTCAGTTGCAGCAATTTACATTGAAATTATCTGAAATATAAAGTTTCTATGAATATTTTTGCCCGATATTTAATACTAATATAAAGCTAATGCCTGAAATAAAATGAAATTTATTTTTGTAAATTTTAAAATCAATATGCACATCAAAAATGCTTTACTGTTGCAAGTTCATATAAAAAATATTATTCCTAAATTAAATTATGTGCAATATGCTTGCATCGCGAATATGCCCCCCCCCCTTTTTTTTTTTTTTTTTTCAAATAGCTAATGATAAATCTGTACTAATAAGTATAAAGGATTTAAGACCAAAAATGTCGATTTTGAGTTAAGTACATAGTCAGACTCAGAAAAAAATTCTCTATCGATTGGTATAAAGGATTTAAATCTATGTCATTTAGTCTTTGAGAAAATCCATTGGTAAAAAAAGATTCAAGTCAGAAATTTAGCATTAAAATTGGTATAAAATATCAAATTCATTTTTTTCTTTTTATTAAATAAAGGTTGACAATTACTAAATGGTATAAAGGGTATAAATCAACATAATCCCTTTTTCCTGATCGATTCTTCTGATTAGTTTCTAGTTAGTTTAACTTTATTTTTCGTCTCCTGAAAAATCAAGAACATGGAATTAAATCCTTTATACTTATCAGTACAGAAATTTTCAGTACACTTGATTAACAGGACAGAAAGTCATGCATTTTTATTACATATTCATAAAAAGCGAAATAACTCACATTTCCAGTTCTTCAAAGAATTGTTTTCTAAACTGCATGCAGTAAATTTTTAACTTATAGCATTTTTAAGAGCAAAAAAACATTTTTTAATATCCATAAGTGGTAATATTTACTGAGTTTTGCTATATAAATGATTTAATTCCTTCATTTATGCCTATTTTGTACTCGCTGAATATTTGTTTAATTGGAAATCTAAAATGGTCATAAAACATTTCGGGAATTCATATTTTTATAAATTTATTGTTTTTAAGAATAATCACCAAATATTTATTTTACTACATCGTATGGAGCCGATGTTCTTAATGTTTCATTATTTAAATTTATTTAATAAATGATTTGTAATGAGACATAATATAAAAAAAAATAATAATAAACATATATTTTAATATTTCCTTAAGTCAATGTATAAGGTAATGAGAAAGACTGTACTATTTACATAAGGCAAACGGCAAAAGGCAGTTTAATTGGCATAAAAATATCAGCAGATTCTTGTACAGGTTGTATGTTTCCTGGAAAATTTTATAGATGTCGGTTTAATAACTAAATCCATAAAGAGGTTTAATAATGGCCGCGAATAAGAGTGTTATTGATAATTCGAATACAAATTAAGCACAATGTTGCTGAAACAAGGCCAAAATATTTACTTGGCTTCCGGAGATGATACAGTTGGATTATATACTTCACAAAGATGATATCGCAAATTTCCTTTCGGTGACGAATCGTTGAAAATGCCGTAAGATCAGGAACAATATTTTTCTTAAATGACGATGATTTGAAATATCAAAGAGGATTCGTCTGAAGCATTTCAGGAATTTCTAAATATTTTTTATGTATCTTATGAAACTGTTCCTTTTCATTTACAGAAACGTAGGTGAGCACGAAAGTCTAAAATGTGTGGACGCTGAGAAAATTTACATTGAAATAAATTGAGGTTTTCTATTTGTTCATCAATTCTTTCAGCCAGTAAAAAAAATAAAAAATAAAAGTATCTTGAATATCTGCTGACTTGTGATAAAAATCGGTCCAGTACACCAGCCACAAGCATTAACATTATTGTTTGTTACGTACAGATTCAGTTCAAGTGATTGCAAAAAGCATTATTTAATTCCCAGAAACCATTGCTTTGAATAACATCAGCTGGCGTTAGTCAGCATGAGTTTCTTTCGAGAGATCAGACTATTAATCTATTCTATAGACGTACAACAATTAGAATGTGTACAAGATTAATTGCGTCAGAAACAGCCAGCATTTCTGAAAAGGAAAACAGTTCGATTCTTGGATATTAATGCCAAACCACACACCGTAACTGTGATTCAGAATGCGATAATTGCTTGCTAATGGCAACATTTTCCTTATTCTCCCTATTATCCCAAGAAATTACCACATTACCCCAAGAAATGATCCTTTGTTACGTTTAATAACACGTATAACATTTTATGTACAAAAAATATTATATACACATGCTTGTTGTTGAATATTTGTACATTTGTGATAAACAAGGATATTTACACATACATTTGTTGTGTATAAAATAATATCTAAAAGGGAATTAACCTGGAAAGTTTGAAAAAAAAAAATGTACAGACAGTATTCAAAGCACCCACTTACGAGATCTATAATTGACCTACTTATTCAGAATGTAAACATTTTCTAGAAGTAATCAACTAATATATACGAATGATGTATAAAAGAGAGTTTATATAAAAATTTTGAAGAAAATCGTTCGTGCCGTTATTGTAATACAGACTAATGGTCTAACTTCTGGATTTCCTGGTCTGATTTCAGGTTTTTCTAATGTTAACTAAATGTCAACAAAATCTTCTGTACACCAAATCTGTTTAAATTATTAATCATAATTTATTTCATCATCCTGATTTTTTTCTTCGTTTTAAAGTTATGGTAGTCAAAAGATTCCTCACATACTGCAAAATTTTAAATACCACATTTTTGTATTCAGTAGATTTTAAATTATATAAATCATGCAACACAAAAACTCGATATCAGAACTTTTGTCCGAATACAGAACTACTATTACATTACTTCTACAATACTGAAACAAAATGTAAAGTATTAGAGATTTTTTTTAAAGTGATGTTGATTTAACAAAAAGGCAATTAGTAATTCAATATTCTGTTTATGTTTTATTTTTATTTTTATTTTTATTCTTAACGGCATCTAATGAAGCTAAAAAAAAAAAAAAAAACTTTAAAGAATAATTTTTAAATGCACGTACAGAAATTGATTCTTATGTGTATTTTAGATCATGAAGTGAAATTTATAAAGTAAATATTAGTTCTATCTCATCTATACTGCTATGTAACTTTGCACAACCAAACTTAGTAAAAGAATGGTAATTTAATTGTACATTTTACTCTCAGACAAAAGCAAATATTTGATCAAAAAGAAGCTATAATTTAAAACGAATGTTCGCTTTTATTATTTAAAGAGTTTATAAATTTTTTTCTGAGCGCTTTCCGTTTTTTTTTTCTTTCTATTTAACATACACTGTTCCTTTTTTTTTTTTTTTTTAATAAAACATTTGAAAAGAATATTCACTAATAGTTCGTGGAAGACATAAAAGGATTCTTTTTTAGAATCGCGATTAATATATAAATAAATAAATAAACATATATATATGTAACTTTTCGTTGAAATCAAGAAAATGGTTCGTGTACAAGGATATCCAGGAGAAATTAAATACATCACGTCTATGTGCGAAATTTTTGGTAGGTATTGTTTAACATATTTTTACTTTCTCTTACCCATAGGGTTGAGAAAGTATTGTTTTAGGGTCAAATTTTCGAACGTGAGTTTTTGTTATATTTACATGTTCTGAGGTCCCCTGAATGCGAAAATAATGTTTTTAGCGAATGGTCTGTGTGTCTGCCTGTGTGCCTGCCTGTGTGCCTCTTATCAGCATATCTCAAGAACAAATAGTAGCAGAAATTCCAAACTTGGTATTCTAAATGTGTATCATATAGGGATGCTACATTAAGCTTTTCGTTGAGATGAAGCAAATGGTTCGTGTACAGGGACACTCAAAAGTATTCAAATACATTACGTCTATGGGAGAAATTGCAGGTAAGTAGAGTTTAACATCTATAGACTGCAGTAAACCAAATGAAACGAATATATATTTTTTTGTAATAGAGGTAGTCAACTGGGAAAAAATTCTGTGTATGTAGGAGCCCGCTGACTAAATTTTCATGATGGATATCTTTCAAAAAAGCTCGCCAATACTTTAAAACGAATGGTTGAACCATCGATCTGCGATAATTTAAAATAAAGTTATCGATTTTTTCCCTTTTTAACAAAAAAAAAAAAAAAAAAATATATATATATATATATATATATATATATATATATATATTAAATGTAACATTGAGAATGTAACTTTTTTTTTTTTTATATTTAGTGTTATATTACTTCTATAATATGGAAATCGTCTGCATTATCATAAAAGATAATTTTTTTAAATATTAATTTTTAATAAATTACTTTTTAAAAACAGAATTATTTTTTAATAACCGAATTAAATTCTATATAAATGTAGGTGCATTAATGAAACGGGGAGTTGAGGGGGCGGTAGTCCCCCTCACACAGAACTAATTATCATATAAAACTCTTCCGAAGCCTAATTTGAATTGTTTAACACTGGTTTACATAACAGTACTCGTTATCTTACCTCTTAATCTGCAGCCTGTATTTATAGTATTAAATTTCAGGGTAAAAGAAAGTCGTGTGAGACACACCAGATTATTTTATATGTAAAAAGAGAAAGTTTTATGTAGAATATGATATAAAAATCGTTCACCATTCATTTACAGAGATATAAAAAAGAACTAGAATATAATTAGATTATACTTGGAAATTGGCAGAAGTGTATTTTAATTTTTTTAATTTGCGAGTTATTATTATAATCCTGCATACGAAAAAAAAAAATGAACATAATCTGAATGCACATGAACAAAAGGATGAACATAATTTGAATGCATATGAAAAAACGTAGCATGTGTTAAAGATAGCGTTCAAAGTTTTGTCCCCGTACTGCAATGCAAGAAATTGTTTATGTAAATTTTTTTATTAAAATGAATAGTCACTTACGCAGCATCATTTTATTTCTGATGTTTCCGGCACAGCACCGCTTCAGAAAAGCATTTCCGACCCTGTATACTGATTCTAAATCATCAGGATGCACTCTACTTCTACTAAAAGTTCTGTATCGTGGTACTGAAACAACCAGCAGATTCATACTGTTGCATATTCAATAAAATTTACGCCGAATAACATTTAAGGAAAAAACATATTATTTTTGCATTATATAGAAGCATGAAATCCCTTATGTGGTGTTAAACTGAACCTCTTGCCTGAAATTTACGTACCTTCTTATCACTTAATGCTTACGCAATATTATAAAGAAAAGCAAATTTTACTTCACTAAAAGTTATTTAGGGTTTTTTTTAATGCGCAGATTTTCATAAAATGTTTTATATTTAGTTACACTTTTAAATAAATTGGCGCTTATTAACTTTTGGTGGTATATAGCAGGGTTTAAACTGCCATTATTGTTTTTAATATTTTGCTAAAATACATTGTATTATACTAAAATATGTCAATAAGAATTTCGCTAAAAAGCTAAAATTGGATTTTTTTAAATATAATATCTTTGTATAACTACCTCTATTTTTTATTCAAATATTTGTGGATCAACATTACAAAACCACTGAGGATATTGAGAATCGATATTTATATAACATATTTGGATTTAATTTCAACTTTAATGATTGATTTTAAATGCAAAAAATATTTTGAAGTACGTTAGAATTCATAATTTGCGTCAAAGATGCATTCTTAATACTAATATTGCACTTGTTGAAATCAAAACAAAGTTTTTCAGATTCATGTTTCTTAAGTTACATGTTCGGAACTTGGTTAAAATCATCAGTAAACTAAAGAAATAGAAAAGAAAATTGGGGATAGTCATGTTGAGAAAAATAAATCCTTAGTATCCAAAGAATTAAATTAATTTTCGAAAAAGCTAAAATACTGCACGTGCATTTTAGCTAAAATGATAAAGAAAATTTTTTACCAGGTTAAAACCTGGTATATAGTCCTTAAAAGGAGTTGCTGTTCTGAAACTTCCACGTCCGTTTTAAACATATATAAGAAGATTAAAATTTTGTGCAAAAAAGCCGGTGGGACAGGTGGCGGTGTTATTTTGCAATTGTCCCGTGTGTGGAAAGTCTATATCATATGAATACACCAAACATGATAAACGTTATGGCCATTATGAAAAAGGTTCCTGAGTTAATTTGGTTGCATATCCATTGATAGCGCTGATGCAACTTACCTTTAACTATTTTCCGCATGTAATCATAATATTTTCCGTAGCTATATTCCAACATCTATTAGTTAAAATTTTCCCAAAGTGTATAGATAAAATCTCTATTGTGAAAAGCTGTGTTTATTAAATATTTATACATGTTAACGAGTACGCGGCTCTGTCAACGATATATAGAATGATATAGAATAGATAGAATGATATAGAATGATATAGAATGATATAGAAGAAAGTTTTGCATATTCACGACATACTAGTTTTTTTGATCCACAAAAATCATTTGTGCGGACTTATAGCAAACATCATAAATCGCAAACCATTGTAACAATTGTTTCGGGTCGAAATAATTAAGCACAATCTTTCAATAGGGGATAAAAGTACACAACCCAAAACTATTAATTGTAGAAACGTGTTGTGAAATTTATGTTGTTTGTTTTCAGAATTCCAATCCTCGTTCACCTTAATTACTGTTTCAAAATGTTTCTATCGATGATTCATGAATTTCATGCACAAACATAAACGGTGTATATTTATGTCATCGAGAAATTTATTGGAGCCTTTATTCTCATTTTTGTTTCACGTTTCTTAATTTCTGTGATATGTGTTCCAGTATTGCATCAACTAAATTACATCCATGTTTCTATAAAACGATAATAAATTAAATACTGGACAACACATTATTTCATCTTTATCATTTTAAATACATCCGAAAAAATACTTTAAATTACATACATTATGTCATAAAATAAATTATAATTAAGTAAATGCAAAATAAACAGTAGGGGAGCGTGAGGCTAGTTGTCACAGGGGTAAGAAGTAACACGCAATTTACGAAATAATTTGTAACATTTGTGATTAAATATTTTTATAAACATAATTCTTATGACGCGCTCTATAATGTAAGCACAATCAGTGCTCCACAAAAATGGTTATGAGAGGTTCTGTACACGTGCTTCATTTTAGCTAGTTAGTGGGGAAAAAAAAATTATTTCGTAAATTTTGATTAATGGTATGTTAATTTATACTTTTAACGAAATGTTTATAGCTATTTATTTAGTCTGCGTGTTGAGTTGTAAAATGCATGTTTATTTTTTTGTATAAATCGTTATATAATTTTATAAATAAACAAAATGTCCAAAATCATACGATGGATTAAGTTGAAACAAAATTTTGGGGCAAGTTGTAACATGTTAGAGGAGTGGCTTGTGGAGATGCCTACAGCCAGAGCTCGAAGTCTCTGCCCATTTTCAGGAAACTTTCAGAAATGAAAAATGTTTGGCTTCTTTGCCAATACATTATTTATACAGAAATATTTTCTGTGCTTTTATATTATAGTACCGTGAGTATTTAACCACGAGTTAGAATCACGATTTACTCAAGAATTAAAGAACATTGCATAAAAATAGTGGTAGAAAAAACAGCAGAAACTTCTCATCAATGAGAGTGTCCTGAAAAAAGGGTGGAGAATTCGAGCTCATATAAACGCTCTCTGTGTCATAAGAATGGGTACAATGCTTAATTTGCAATATGTGTGCACACATTAAATGCATGAGAGGGAATAAAATATCATTTGCTTGAATTAATTTAAATTTTGACTAAGATTGACTTCTATGTTGATTTTATCTTGAATTTTCTCTTTATTTGTTTATAACCCATTTATATAATTCATTGTTACTATACTAAGAAGGTTATAATTTAATATTAGTTATTAATAGTTTTTTTAATTAAATTAATAAATGATTGATAACAAAAAGCATTTTGAAATATTGTCGTTTTTATTGTTAAGGTTCCCTTTGTATCCGTTACAATTTGCCCCAAATCCGGGGCAAATTGTAACAGACAAATAATTTTGAAAGAAATATTTTTTGTGCTAAAATTAGCAAAATTAACGAAAGTTTTTTTTTTTTTTTTTTTTTTTTTTTTTTTATGAATAGGACAGATGAATATGCATGCTATGGAAAACAGCAATTATAAACAGGAAAACGTAAATACATTTCAAAATATACTTAATTTTCCAAAAACTGTTACAACCTGCCCCACGCTTCCCTACTGTATTTTATTTATTTATTTTATTACTATAATTTTTTTTTCGAAAGACAAAATTTTACTATTGGATATTTGCTTATAATATGAGAATGCAATCAAATTTTGTACACAACCATCACTATACATTTTTATTTCAACGCAAATTGAATTAGTATTTTTTTAAATTATTATTATTAAAGGTGTTTTCGAGTGCATTTATATCTTAAATTCTTAAATATTTCTTTTAATAAATAAATGCGGCATTCTTTATATATATATATATACATACTAAGGCGATTCAAAATGAATGTTATAGAGATTGTTTCTTAAACTAACTGTTATAAAACATACTTCTAATTACAAAATTGGTTCAAATCAAAAAAAGATTTCGCATTTTTCTGTGACTTATACTTAGGAAAATATTGCTTTTAGTCTAAGAAAAAATTTTCATCTAAGTGAAAAATTTGAAATTTCCAGCATTTTTCCAAGTCAAGAGAGATGTTTCAAAAGCGTGAAATCGTAAAAACTCTACTCTTTAAATAATCTTCATTTATGTTCTCTATGCACATATGCATAGATGCTAACATTTGAATTTATTCCGGAGTATTTTTAGCTCCGCCTTTATTTTATACCACTTAAATCTTAAGAGTAAATTTTTCTTATTATATCGAAGTTATATATTGCAGGAAATTTTTCCATAAATAAAGTGGCGCGAAATAAAGGCGGGGCTAAAAGTACTCCGGAATAAATTAAAATGTTGGCATCTATGACATATGTCATTCGACAGCCATGGTTCACCATTTTAAGATTTCGTTTAGCTAGAATTCTGTTATAATACAAATTTAATAGTGACAGTGGTTCATTCTGAATCATATTGAGTGTTGTGGTTGGTTGGTTGTTATAGTTGTGAGATTTTTATAATATACGCGCTAAACATTATAAAATTTAGATTCGTTTTCAACATGCAATAAAGAAAATGTCCAAAAGAAAAGGTGTGATAAATATTAATAAATCATTTAAAAGGCCACACAAAAAGTCTTTGAATAATAATATTATTATTTTGTTATATTTTCGTGTTACACTGAATAGTGCTCAAAAATTCACTATGCCCTATATAGTGCTCAAAATTTAGAATATTAAAAAATCACTTATAAAACAAAAATCTGAATATCTTGTGTGGCTCTGTAAAACAACCAGTAACGATAACCAAGATTTATATTCTATTGAAAACATTTAATTGTGAAAATTGTATTCTAATTTCGTTATGTTTTGTGTAATATAAAGATAACAAACTAGATTTTAAAGAAATATCTCTAATAGACCGCCATGTATTAGTATTCTTTTGTGCGCACTCAAACCAGTAGAGCAATTTAAACCATTTTTAACCTGAACATGCTTCAGTAAACTGAATCATATATATTAATTTCAAGATGTTATAAAATTATTGGTGGAAACTAATGAAAAAAGTAGATTACACACGAATTGAAGTTATAAACACCTTCAACTTTCATGGAAATTTTTAAAACTATTCCTGATAACTACTTTGCCGGTACTACTTAATTTCATTCCTCTGGTTCAAAAACGTTACATTTTTTATAGCATGAAAAATTTCTTTCTTTCTTTTTTACTTTCTCTTATCCATAGGGTCGAGAAAGTATTGTTTTAGGGTCAAATTTTCAAACATGAGTTTTTGTTATATTTGCATGTTCTGAGGTCCCCTGAATATGAAAATCATGTTTTTAGCGAATGGTCTGTGTGTCTGTCTGTGTATCTGTGTGTCTATTATCAGCATATCTCAAGAACAAATAGTAGCAGAAATTCCAAACTCAGTATTCTAAATGTGTGTCATATAGGGATGCTACAGTAAGCTTTTCGTTGAGATGAAGCCAATGGTTCATGTACAGGAACACTAAAAATTATTCAAATACATTACGTATATGGGGAAAATTGCAGGTAAGTAGAGTTTAACATTTATAGACTGCACTAAACCAAATGAAACGAATATATATTTTGTGTAATAGAGATAGTCAGCTGGGAAAAAAAAGAATTGTATGTAGTAGCCTCGCTTCCCCCCTCGAGAGAGTAAATTTTCATGATGGGTATCTTTCAAAAGAGCTCGCCAATACCTTTAAAACGAATGTTTGAACCATCCATCTGCGATAATTTAAAATAAAGTTATCAAGAACTTCAACGCAGATTGGATAGCTGTAATAAAAATGACTATGTGATCATAGCTGGTGACTTAAATGCCAGAGTAGGCAACCAACCTATTGACAACGTTGTTGGTACATTTGGAGAAACCCACCTAAATGAAAATGGTAAAGAACTGAGAGACTTTGCCTCTTTTAACAACTTAAAATTAACAAACACTTTCTTTAAGAAAAAAGACATAAATAAATACACATGGAGTGCAAGGGGCACTAGGTCACTTATAGACTACATCATTACCAACAGAAAATTGTCCCCTCAAGTTATGGATACACATGTCTACAGAGGTTATGACATATACTCAGACCATTATCTGGTTATTTTCAAAATTAAGTTGTTGTCTAGATGGATAAAACGCAATAGCAAGAAACCAGACAATGAGGTTTTCAAAGTATCCTTACTACAAGAAAACAGCATAAGAAGACTCTATCAAGAACGATTAAATCAACTATTGGAGGATTCGATCCCTGGAGACGACGTAAATGAAGAATGGAAAAATATAAAGAACATAATCCAAAAAGCGGCGCTGGAGGCCTTAGGCAAAAGGAAACAACACCGTAAGACAAGAGGCATGAGAATCTGGAACGAGGATATCGCAAAGGCTGTTAAAGACAAACAAGCAGCATATTTAAATTTTCTGCAGAAAAAAACAGGAGAAGCTGAGAAACTGTATAAAACAAAAAAAAAGAAATCTCGCAAAGGACATCATTCGCAAAGCTCATCAAAACTCATGGGATAAATTTATCAGTGATATTGAACACGATGTACACGGCAGACAAACAGTGGCCTACAAGTTCATAAGAAATTTAAATAATGATGAACGAGATCGAGCAAATATTGACACTATTGAAGTGAAGGAATGGATCAACCATTATAGGAACCTTTGGTTAAACCCAACCGCCCCCTTAACCACCGAGATGGGAACAATTGAAAGAGATATTGATTGTATTGATATGGTGGAATTGAAGAATATATTGAAAACATCTAAAAACAGAAAAGCTACAGGCCCAGACAATATTAATTCAGAACTTTTCAAATATGGTAGCGATTTACTACATGAAAAACTGTTACATCTTTTTAATATGTGTTGGAGAGAATGTGTGATCCCCACAGAATGGCAGACTGCAAAAGTTATATCAATCTTGAAGAAAGGAGATAGGAATTCCTGCGGGAATTATAGGGGCATTAGCCTACTAAATACCGCCTATAAATTATATAGCAAACTAATTAATAACAGAGTAGGGGAATTGTCAGAATCAATGCTCTTAGAAGAACAGTCTGGCTTCAGACGAGGAAGATCTTGTATAGACGATGTATTCTCTTTAAAACAGATAATTGAAAAGCGTAGAGAATTTAACCTGGAAACGCATACTATTTTTATAGACTTCTTAAAAGCGTTCGACCGTGTGAATAGAGAAAAGTTATGGTCTATCATGGAATGTAGGGGATTCCCCCGACACTTGATTCAGGCTTGTCAGTCCTTATATCAACATACAAAGATACTCATCGGCACACACAAAACCAACGAAGTAGACACTAACCAAGGAGTCAGACAGGGATGTAGTCTATCCCCAACTCTGTTTAATCTCTACATAGACGACATCATCCGAACATGGAAAACTTCAGCCGCCCCAGGAATTAAGCTAAAAGTAGACATGTTCATCAACACGCTACTGTTCGCGGATGACCAGGTTATCATTCAAGAATGTGAAGACGATCTACAGAGATCAACGTATAGCCTACACAAAATTTGTCAAGACTATGGAATGAAAATCTCGATAAAAAAAACCAAATCTATGGCTTTCAAAGGGAAAGAACCTATTCGTACAAAAATTGTCATTGAAAATGAAGTCATAGAACAAGTATCACACTTTACCTATCTAGGTTGCGATCTCACTTATGAATACGAGAACGAGGTACAGCAGAAATTGCACAAATTCCAATACATCTGTGGAACTTTGAGAAAAAACCTCAGGAAGAAGACACGAAAAGAAACACAACTTAAATTCTATAGGGTCATGGCCACACCCGTCTTACTTTATGGTTCAGAGACATGGACCTTGGGGAGCCGGGATCTATCGAGAATCCAAGCAACAGAAATGCGACATTTGAGACCTATAAAAGGTGCACAATTTTCGACAAGATTCGGAATGAAGACATCAGGAAGGAGTTAAAGATCTTCAACTTATGTGATAGAATACAAGAATATCGTACTAAATGGAAAGACCTTGTACAGCGTATGCCGGAAACACGGTTCCCCACAGCTGTCCTCGACTAATCCCCAAAGGGCAGGAGAGATCGAGGACGACCGAGAAAGCGGTGGACTGAACAATGAAGCCGGAACAGGCACTATGCCTAATCCCTGAAGTTGATGATGATGATGATGATGAAGTTATCAATTTTTTTATTTTTAACAACTTTTTTTTTAATGTATTGTTGATAATAAATTCAACTTTTTTTGGATATTTAGTGTTATATTACTTCTCTAATATGGAAACCGTGCGCATTATCCTGGAAAATATTTTTTTTAAATAATAATTGTAATAAATTATTTTTATTGAGTGAATTTGTATAGGAAAATATAGAAGAAAGTCGTGTGGTGGCCACAACACACTAGTTATTTGTTGTTAGTGAATGTGCTTTACTAATAATATTTTACTATTTCCAGGAAAGCTGTTCGAGAATTGAAATAAATTCCTCATAGAGATATGGTAATTAATGTATGTTTTAAGCTAAATATTCATCGCTTGTTTTTTGTAAAATAATGAAACAGGGGGTGGATGGGGTGGTAGCCCCCCTCACACAATTACCATATAAAACTCTTACTAAGCCTAATTTGAATTGTTTTACATAGGTTTACATAACAGTACTCGTTATCTTACCCATTAATCTCCAACCTGTATTTATGGTATTAAATTTCAGGGTAAGAGAAAGTAGTGTGAGTACACACCAGATTTTTTTTTTTTTTTTTTTGAACAAAAACGAAATCGAGTATTCATACCAGAAAGAAACTTCTTATTTAAGTAACTTTATATTAACGCATTGTACTTAGTTTTTGCGCAATTTCAAAGCAATGCGCTACCCATTTTAAATTACAATAATTCTATACCGATACGTTAATTATAATAAAGATATAAATGAATGCGTAAAGCAGCATTGTGACACAATGAACTATTCGATTAAGATATGTCTAAGAAATAGATATAACATTTTGTATTTAATTACCGCCAAGAATCAATTACTAAGGTGAAATTTACTATAAATAAATAATAATAATAATAATAAAATCAGCACATGCATTTTAAATTGTCCATTTACCCCCTCGAGATAGGGTTTTTATCCTTTTTCTGAGCACAAATCACACACTTTTGGACAGACTAATGTTTTTCTTAAAATAAGAAGCATTTTTGGTGATGCTGTACCTTTTATGTCCATATGTTTAGAAGAGTAAAATGCTCCTATCAGCTGATGGAACACCAAATTACTAATTTGGATACCGAGATTAAGAATTACCGAGACCAATGTGGTTGAAAAGATGAAATTATGAAGTTTGGGGAAGCAGAATGGAGAAGAATTGCAGTAAGGCTGGCAGATTGGAGTCACCTAGGGGAGGTGATTCCAATTGCAAACAATCCTGCAGTGTACGTATTGATAAAGGCTAAATTGATGATGGTATATATCGATATATCTTAGAAAAATTACAACCAGTAAAACAATTTTTTTTTTTAGATCATTACAGTGAATTAATATAAAATAAAAAAGTTAAATTTTAGCTTTTATTTTATCGACATTATTAAAGTTTGGGAAAGGAAAACCAAAATTATTTTCATCTAAAAGTAATATTAACCTTTTGCCATTTTTACATTAATGAAAAATTCAAAGAAATTATTTTAGCACAACATTTTTGTGTTTCCTGTATTTATACATATATTTATAAAGGAGAAAATATTTTAGATTATGTATTACAATTTTTTTTTTTTTTTTTTTTTTTTTGACAAGAGACATATTTTAATGCAGTTATTCAATTGAGATGTTCTTACAAACAAGATTTTTTCCCTCTTCTTAAAAAAAAAAAAGTGAAAACTGCAAGTATTTTTAAAAAAGTATAAATGCATTTTCAAAATTGTACTTATTGTTGAATGAACTTTATTTTAGAAAAACATTCTTTTAGTTTAAAATAGAATATGGAATGCGTTTTTATAATATTATTAATAACTTATTTCTTATTTTGAAAGTACAGAAAAATGAAAAAATTAATTATACTATGTTATATGTATATACATGTTTTTCGAAAATGTTACAAGATTTGCAATTAATTAAAATTACGAAATTTTTAATAATTTTTCTCATGTTCAATGAAGTTAAACGCAGAGGAAATTATTACGTTTGGTGAACTTAAAATAATGCAAATGGCAATAGCCTTTATATAAGCGTATACATTTAAGAAGCGTTCGGTTATAAATATTATGTGAAAGAAAAAAGTACAATAAGAAATATACACCATTTAAATGAATTCTTTTAACCCTTTCATGGTCATGAACGTGTATACACGGTCAGAGTTTTTTACTTCTGAATCATTTATTTATTGCTACGAATTTGCTAAATAGAAAACAATCAGTTTCTCAGTATTCCTGATAAATTTGTAATATTATTAGTACTTAATGACTTAAAAATATATAAAACACATCCCACTAAAATGGCTTCGAAACGAAAAAATTAAAAATGGCAAGACCATGAATGGGTTAAATTAGTTCATTTTATAAAAATAATGATTGTTGCCTTGAAATAGTTCGAAACATTTTATAAGATTTAAATAAATTTAATTAAGTTTTTTTATGAACAAAATAGAATTTTATTTTTTAATGTGTGAACAAATATAATATAATATAATTTATTCAAGACGCATCAAAGATGGAAACTTCTTTAATTAACATAGACGATTTAATTGAATTATATAGATTAAGTTAAAATTTTTAGCATCTACAATTTTACATCATTCATATAATTCCACACAAAAATCATTTACTTGCTGGCATAACTTTTGAAACTAGATTTTGTTATTCGTACTTTGTCTAGTAGAGATACGTTTAAAATATATGACATCCAATATTATGTATACATATCTTATATAAAATGTAATTTTAAATGAAACGCTGTTTACTTTTATAATGCGAGAATAATATAAAACAACTTTCATAAATTAAGTTTAAAATTAAAAGGGTACTTAAAAGCAGTATATATTTACGTAAAATAGCAATTTTAAATTTCCAGTCATAAAAATGAAATCCTTTAAACATTTTATGCAGTTTTAAATCAATTTAAAAGGAATAAAGCTTAAATATTATCTAAGATGAATCTAAGTACATAAAGTTATATAAGTAGTTCTGCTATGCAGATCGGAAATTTAAATTTTATTGATACTGTAATAAAATTTAGATACTTTATGAGCGTATGAAATAAAATTACTATATCCGGAATCGTTTCCTTGCAAATAGAGATTTTCTATAATACTGGTTTATTGGAATGGCTACGTTACTGATAATATTTCCATAAATGTATGTATTTTTTGAAAACGATGTTAATTTGAAACAATTTTCGTTATTTTTATAGTTGCAAGTTATGTGGGAAAGTACTTGATCATAAATATTGCTTTTCGAGAAGATTAAAGATATTGCTTATTAAAAATTATTACTTTTAAGTACATTGAAGGATGATATATATTTTTTTCTTTTACAGCATAATTAGCGCAGTAAAAAAAATCTAGTGTGAAACAACCATACGGCTTCCAATATCCACTATAACACATATTATATACACTTTTTGGAGATAATGTTATCAGAAGACATAGAATTGACCTAATGAAATAGACACCTAAAATTTTTCCGGTAAGAGTTAATACAAGTGTAAAAACACAAAACAGAGTTTACAAAGCGATTAAGTTTTTTTTTTTTTTTGAGATATAGAAATGAAAAGAAAATTGTAGAGTTTTTTATTTATTTATTTATTTATTTAAACACCAATTTCCGAGATCTAAAACTGATCTATCAGATCAGGATAGCTATTAATTTTCCTGCGATTACCAAGTAAAGCATGAGAAAGGATATATAAAATGGGTTTATGTAATAATTTTCAAGAAAATCGTTAGAGCCGTTTTTGGGATACCGACTTTTACCAAAGCTTGGTATAATTAAATGTTGACCAGAAAACCACAATTACATGTAAAAGGATATTTAAAAGGGGGTTAATATGGCAAGTTTGAAAAAAATTCATGCAGCCGTTATGAAAGGAACGCATTTGCAGGACCTGAAATTCATCTATTTATACAGGACGCCTATCAGTTTTCCTGAACTAACCAACTATATCATTAGAAAATATATCTAATAGATTGTTTATACAGCAATTTTGAAGAAAATCGTTATGGCCGTTTTTGAGATATGGACTTATGGCCCCACTTCCGGTTTCGGATGTCCCCCTTCCTGCTATCCAATTTTCACCAAAATTTGGAAAATTCATCTGTACACCAGACCTGTTTCAATTATAAAGTTTCGTAGTTCAATCTTTATTAGTTTCCGAGATATAATAGCCAGAAGATTCCCCACATACATACACACACACACACACACACACACACACTGACCAATTGCCAAAACCCCATTTTTTTGGACTCAGGAGACCTTAAAACATGTAAATCAGGTGAAATCTCGATATCGAATTTTTGGACCGAATACAGTACTTTCTTTACCTACGGTAGTCGGGTAATGGATGTAAAAATTATAAAAGTTTTAAATTCAGTTTTAAAAGCTACACAACAAAGCTGTCTACATTTATTGCTCGTTTATGATATTTTTTTTTATCTCCTCCAGGCATTCAAATTATTACTCAAGAAATGTCAACATTTTTCATAAAAAATACTTTACAGTGAAAAAAAAAAATTCTTTTTACTAGACAATAAACTGAAACCATTAAAAAGATTTATCAAGAATTATATGTACAAATAAAGCAAGGTGCAACACACCTTTTTATTTCTGTTTATATCTACTCACACGTAGACTTTATTGAAATTTACGATACTAATTTTGTTTCGTCTATGAAAAAATATATATGATGTGAGCTTCTCACATATATATCATATATGCGTCTTTGTGGTACTATTTTGTTTTTAATTTATTTCATTTTTCATATATTTTATTCCATATAACTTAATTTTTTGATTATTATGTTTCTTTTTTCTTTTGCTGATTATGACTCGGACATTGGTTAAAGAGATATTTTAACTTTTTGCACATTTTAACATAGAAAACTCTTTGTATGCTCTATCTTAATATGTCCTTGAAAAAAAAAAAAAAAAAAAAAAAAAAAAAAAAAAGATTTACTATGCTTTTATTAATTTGGATTCATTTTATTTTGACCCTTCTCAATTAACTTAATATTATAATAATTACTTATTACATTATTAAATTGATTATGTTTGATCATTTTCTATCTTGTTTTCCGTAATTTTCTTATAAATTTTAATGTATATTTTTTCATATAAAGATATATATATATATGTGTGTATGTGTTTGATTGAAGAATGTGATTTGACATGCTTAATCAAACAGTGACTAAAAATTATATATTATTAATTAAAATTGTTTTGTGTCATCTTTTTAATAATAAAAGGCTAATGTTGCCGAAACAAACGCTGAAAATTACGAAACAGTGTATCAGAAAAACAATGTTTTTGAATAAAAAAAACAAAATTATATGGTTTCCATTAGTGCATTTCAACTGAATAAAATTATGAAAAAGAATAATTAAATCTTACAACGTATTCGCAACAATGCATAAAGATAAATAAAATTGCATACATGTTTTGCATGTTTTTTTAAAGATTCGTTCATTAATTCATATAATAAATTAAACATAGAAAAATCATTGCTCCATTTATAGAGATTTATTTTAAAAATTTATTTAATATAGTATATAATTCTTATCATAGCAGAACACAAATTTTGACTATGCGTAATTATCTGTATATATAAAAGAGTAAACTCACTGATTCATTCATTCATTCATTCATTCACTCACTGACTCAACACGACTGTGGCGATCAGTCACAATTTTTTGTGAGCAGGTGTATTTTAGGACCCTGACGCTCACTAAGACGGGATTTTGCGAAATACCCCCCGTTCCCCCCCGGGGGAGCAGAAGGCAAAACCCCCCTTTATAAGCATAACTCGGCTCCAAATTACTTCACGGTGAAGAAATTGCAGATGGGAGACTAGACTTGAATACGAAAAAATCATTTTCTGCGATTTTGGAATTTTGGATTTTTAAGGGGGGTAAGGGGTAAAAATGAGATTTTCGGGGGGCAGAAGGCAAAAAACACCTTTATAAGCATAACTCGGCTCCAAATTACTTATCTGTGAAGAAATTGCAGATGGGGAGACTAGACTTGAATAAGAAAAAATCATTTTCTGCGATTTTGGAGTTTTGGATTTTTAAGGGGGGAAGGGGGTGAAAATGATTTTCGGAGGTGCAGAAAACAAAAACACCTTTATAAGCATAACTCGGCTCCAAATTACTTCACGGGGAAGAAATTGCAGATGGGGAGACTAGACTTGAATACAAAAAAATCATTTTCTGCGATTTTTGAGTTTTGGATTTTTAAGGGGGGAAGGGGGTGAAAATGATTTTCGGAGGTGCAGAAGGCAAAAACACCTTTATAAGCATAACTCGGCTCCAAATTACTTCACGGTGAAGAAATTGCAGATGGGGAGACTAGACTTGAATACGAAAAAATCATTTTCTGCGATTTAGGAGTTTTGGATTTTTAAGGGGGGAAGGGGGTGAAAATGATTTTCGGAGGCAAAATTAGCAATGCATGGATTTTCGAGTAAAATTCTAGCAATAATAGCTCAAAGATATATATATATATATATATATATAAAAAGCCAAGCGTCTTCTTGAAGGTTTTTGCAAAAACACATTTTTGATTTTTTCCGATTTCCGATTTTGGGGGGGAGTTACGAGGGGGCAAATTCGATCCCCCCACCTTTTAGCGCTAAATTCATCCGAGGAAATCTATGAGCTGAGGTCACAAATTTTAGTGTGTGGCTTATTTACATGTGTCCAACACCCATTGTAACGAGATTTTGTGAAAGACTTTTACCCTTTTGGGGGTTGGGTGGGGTAGAGTGGGGAATAAAAGAGTAAAATCACTGATTCACTGACTCAACACAGCCGTTGCGATTCTATGGGAGATAGACTCACAAATTTTGGTGAGCACGTTGGTTTTAGGACACTGACGCCCATTATGGTGGGATTTTACGAAATATCACCGCACCCCCGAGGGGGGGGGGCAGAACGCATAAACCCCCTTATAAGCATAATTCGGCTCGAAATTGCTTCACGGTGAAGAAATTGCAGAGAGAGAGACTAGACTTGAGTGCAAAAAAAGCATTTTCTGTGATTTGAGTTTTGGACTTTTAAGAGGGGGTGGGGGTAAAAACGATTTTCGCAGGCAAATTTAGCAAAATACGGGTTTTTGAGTACAACTGTACCAATAACAGCACAAAGATATAAAAAATTGCCAAGAGCCTTCTTCAGAATATTTCCAAAACCTCATGTTTGAATTTTTGCGATTTTCGATTTTTTTTGGGGGGTGGGGGGTTACACCCATTGCAATGGGGTTTTGCGAAAGTTCCCCCTTTTCCCCTTGGGGTGGGGAGGGCAATATAAACCCGTTTCCAAGTATAACTTTGCTTCAAATTATCTCAGCAAGATTAATTTGTATATGTGGGTTGTTTATGCTTTCCCAACACGCACAGTAAAAGGATTTCACAAAATTTCACCCCCCCCCCCCTTTAAGGGCGGAGGAAGGCAAAAACACGCTTATAAGAGTAACTGTGGTCCAAATTATTTCAGGATAGCGATTTTTTGATATGTCAATTGGTTATGCATACTCAAGACACTACTAAAAAGAGATTTTGTAAAATTCCGTCTAATCCCCCATTGGAGGTGTGGTTGCAAAAAGTATGTTTCCAAGCATAACTTTTCTTCAAATTATCTCAGTAAGCTTAATTTTTACATGTGAGTTGTTCATGCATTCCCAACACGCATTATAAAGGGATCTTACAAAAATTCCTTCTCCCCTCCTTCAAAGGCGGGGAGGGGGCAAAAAACGCTTTTAAGAGTAACTCTGCTCCAAATTATTTCAGAATAGCGATTTCTTGATATGTCGATTGGTTATACGTACTCAAGACACACACTACTAAGGGATTTTGTAAAAATCCACCTTATCCCCCTTGGGGATGGGGCAAAATCATGTTTTCATGCGTAACTCTGCTCCAAACTATCTTAGACGATCTTTTATTTGCGGGCTGGTTATGCATTCCCAACACGCACAAAAGGTCGATTTTGTGAAATTTTCCTTTTCCCCCCTTTAAGGGCGGTGGGGGGGGGGGGGCAAAAACACGTTTTAAAGAGTAACTCTGCTCCAAATTATCTCAGAAAAACGATGTTTTTATATATTGATTGGTTATGTGTACTCAACACAAACAAACAACAAAGGGGTTATTTGGATCACCCCCTTGAGGGTTGGGGGTTTTAAAAACATGTTTCCATGCGTAACTCTGTTCCAAACTATCTTAGAATGACATTTTTTGATGCGTGGACTGCTTATGCGTATTCAACACACTCTACAAAGTTATTTTGTGAAACTCCACCCCACCTCCCCTTAAGGGGCGGGGGGATATGTATTCATGTGTAACTCTGCAGTAAATTATCTTATGAAGGAGAGATTTTCCATGTGTGGGTCAGTTATATGTATCTATCTCATAATATAAAGATATTTTGCAAAATCTCCCCCTCCTTTCCTTTAAGAGCGGGCCGGCGGGGGGGGGGGGGCTAAAAAACACGTTTTAAAACATAACTTTGCTTCAAATAATCTTCGAATCCCGATTTTTAATATGTGGGTTTGGTATGTCTATGCAAAATGCATTATAAAGGGATTTTGTGAAGTGTGGCAAATGGGAAAACCACTATCGAAGATATCGAGAATTTTAACTTAGATTTTGACTGATTTCAATGATTTTATTATTATTATTATTATCAATGATATGGTATTTTGAGACTTCATTTCATTATAATGACCAGCGAAGCGGGCAAAGCCTGCTAGTTTATCTATAAAAGGAAGCTTAAATAAGAAAAAACAATAACTATTTTTAAAATAAAAAATATTAATAATATTATTAGATAAATAAACACGTGTCCAGGTCCATCTTTCAATTTTTTTTTTTTTTTTTTGTTGATTTCAGACTCACCCTGTACTTCACATTAATGCGAACATACTTTATTTATTAATTAACAAACATTATATGCGTTTGAAAAAGACATAATCCTAATAAATACCCTAGTGCAGAAACTGGTAATGCAATGTTTCATATAAACAGTGCCTGTGTCACTCTAATGCAGCGTCAAATTCACTCAACCATATAAATTCTGAAATGACTTTAAGTTTTTAACGAACTTTGCATTTAACTACACAGTTTACTTAATTTTAAAATTGGATTAGTTAATATATGAATTTGTTTTATATAAATTTTCTTTCGCGCAGTGTGCAAAGTAACATTTCTCTGACTTACTATAAATTTAATGAAGGCTTCATAGTACTTTTATGTAAAGTTGATTTAAGCTTTTCATCTGTTTAGTTTAATTGTAAACATTATAGAATATAAATGAATTTATTTTTACATAATGTGATAGCTCATTTTTGAAGAATGGTTTTTAGATAGAATACAATGATAGAACGATTTATTTTAGTTATGAAATTCATTGCATAAAATTTTAATGATTGTAGAAGAATAACTAACCATTTAAATAAAGTCACTTTCCAGTTACATTATTTTAAAACTTTCTTTTCTAAATCTTTTATTTTATTTTAAATTTACTGACTTTACGCCTTTGCTGGTCACTTTATTCAAATTAATTCTCGAAATTCCCTATAACTTATTATAAAATCTGAAAAAAAAAAAAAAAAAAAATCATTGAAATCCGTCAAGTCCTCGATTTCGGTTCACACCGCTGGTGCTAAGTCCCACCTTTTATATGAGTGAGCGCGCAGAAACAAACATGCCCACTTAGAACATCGGTTGCGTCTCCAAAACCTTCAGCAGCGAGTTTCCCTTTTGGATTATGTTGAGACCCACTTACCTACCGCGTGCGGTAGCACCATACCCACGTGAACTACGCGCACACTCTTCTATCTATCCATTTAAATTATACAGACACGCAAGTAAGATACCCCAGAATAAATCCACACACCAAAAATCCCCTTCTTCAGGCAATTTGGAAGTCAAAGTGCATGACGTGTGCACGCATGATCAACAACCACAAGCGAAAACTCGGCATCTTATTGTAATTTAAAGCATTGTTAAGTTTAAAAACGCGTTTATTGTCCCCGCGTCTTCAAGGAGGAAAGTGGTAATTTTGTAAAATTCCGTCAGAGTGCATGTTGTACACACATAACGAAACCACATACCAAAAAATCGTCATAATGAAATAATTTGAAGAGAGTTATGGTTAAAAAATGATAATTTTGCCTCCCGCCCACAAAAGTGGGAATTTCGCAAAATCCTGCAATAGTGCGTTTTTATACACATAACCAACACACAAACGAAAATTCGCCCTTATGAAATAAATTGGATCAGTGTTACGTTTGAAAACTTTTTTTTACCCCCCCCCTTTCTCCCGCCCATTTCAAAGGAGGGAGGCGGAAATTTCGCGAATCCCTGCGCAGTTAGTGTTGCCTGCACATAACTGACCCAGATGTAGAAATTTTCTACCGCAGCTCCCATAGATTCCTAGGGTGGATTTAGCCAAATAAGGGGCTCTCGAATTTGCTTTCTCGTAATACCTCTACCCAAAAGAAAAAAAATTGCAAATCGCAAATAAAATGTGTTTTGGGAAATTCCCTACAGTATACAAGCCATTTTCAACCTCTTTCTTTTCTTTTTGGTAAAATTTTACTCGGAAAATTTCCAGATTTTGCGAAACTTCCCCTCAAAACTAATTTTTTCTTTTCCCCTTTCTTTAAATCGAAATTTTCAAAATCGCTGAATTGTTTTTGTACTGAAGTCTGAGGGAAAGTGAAAATTTCGCAATATCTCATCTTAGTGGGTATCAGGGCCCTAAAATCATTTTTGACACCAAAATTCGTGACTTAATCTTCTATACAATAGCCGCGGTCGTGTTAAGTCAGTCGAACAGTCACTGAGTGGATGATTTAATAAAATTAGATAATTTGCCAATATTTAGAAATTGAATTGACTTCTCAATGTAATTGACCATTTTTAAAATGACAACGGGAAAAAAAATTATTTGTTGATTCGACAACAGATTTTTTTTTTCTTAATTATACATGTATTAAATTTGTATCGAGGAACCTCCTATGAAACTGTTGTTTATTAGATTTTTGATTTACTGGTGTTGATTAGATTTGTGGTTAAGTAGGTTAGTACACTTCTTCGTAAGAGTGTTGTTGTATGGCATTCTTCTTCCTTTACGAAAAAGCATAATTGCTAATGCGTGCAGTTTTTTACTATCAATAATTTTAATGGAAATGTTTTATAAATTTTTGAAGTTTTTTTCTGCGATCAAATAAAGTGAATTTTTCTCTCAGAAAAAGTGATCTCAACATATCATACAAGTTGGCATCAATGAAAAGGCTATATCTCAAATTCTATAGTGAATATAGCACCAAAATAAAAATATAAAATGACATTTATGACAATTTTGATGATTTAATTAAAAAACATTCGGGCTAATTCTTGGCATTGTTATGCAGCCTTTTTCTGGTTTTATGTGGTCTTTTTTAATTACCATATTACAATGATATAGAAAGTATTAAGTCGACTACACGATAACAGATTTATATTATCTTCACAGAAGAAAATTGTTTCTAAGTTTCTCTTTTGAATATTGTCTATTAAAATAAACAATTATCTCTTATTAGAAACACAAGCAATTTGCTATATGAAAATATATGAGTAATTAATATAAAATAGCAATTTTAAGAATTATTTTCTACTAACAATGTTTTTTTAATTTTTTATATATTCTGACATTTTTATTTTTCTTATATCTTTGCTATCCGTTTCTAAAAATATAATTGTCACTATTTCGCGAGATGAATTTAATTATCCATGCATAACATACGGTAAAAGAAAAAATAAAAATGCGTTTAATTCTTTTTTTTAAATCAGATTACATGCTTTTCTGGAAAATGAAGAAGAGAATATAGTAAAATGAAAGAATAGAAGAGTAGTAAAGAATTAGAGTAGTAAAGAAAAGAATAGTAGAAGAAAAACTAAAATTAGATATAAAAGTCCAGAAAGTTTTCTTATAAAAAACACAGAAAATACACTTAAGAATTTTCTATTTTCATTTTAGCATAATTTATTATTCTTAAAATATATATATATTTTTTTTCGTAAACAAAACAAAAAACGTTTTAAATGTTGTGTTGCTTTACAAAAGAGGAAATATTTTTTAAAAAAGAAAATTAAATTTAAAAAAAAAAAAAAAAGCTAATTGAAAAATTGCTTTTATTTCAGAATACAAAAATCTTACTTAAACGTTTCGTTGTTGTAATTTTCAATTTTTTTTTTTTTTGGCTCTGTTTGTTTTTAATACAAATAATAAAAGTTTTTGTTGTAAATTATCTATAACGTTTTTTTTTTCTTAAAGAAAACTTTTTTTTAAACTTTTAATTTCTGCTGTAGTCATACGAAAAAAGCTTTAGACTCTAGAAAAGTTCGACGTGTATATTTCGATAAATTTATACATTTTGGGATGTCCTGAACACGAATTAACCACAGTCGGATATTGTCTGTGTATCTATTGGTGCATGCGCATGTGTCACCAAAATTTTATAGACTCAGAAAAATGAAAGAAATTACCATGGTATTCTACAAAATTTGGATCTTAATATGAATTTAGGTGAAAGTTAAGTAGTTTAGGTAAACGCTATATATCAGCTTCCGTAATATATAGGGGCAAGAAATTTTGCAATTAAGATTGTTATTACGGAAATTATGCTGGTTCAGTTTGGGTGTATATCGGCAGACATGTGGCACTGCTAGATTTCGCCCAGCAGGTGCCTTTTTTAATTTTTATTAGTTACGGGAAGGTTATATCGAAATAGTACACATTTGCATCAAATTTAATACGTGGGATTGTTGTTGTGAAAAAATCATTCACATCCAATTTGTATGCGCATCGTCCGGTAGACGGGGCGATTCAGTAGCGTTTTTAATACTTTCCAACAAGATTGAAAAAGTGTTTATGACTTCGGTTTGTCTGCTCGTCTGTTCGTCTGAGTGTCTCTCGTAAGTATTTATGAAATTTCTTGAAAGTGATATGTATTATTCAAGTTCACTATCGGATGTTCCCTATTGAAAATAGACTATCAACCATATTTTAATACCGTTAATTTACACATACCTTAATGAAATTTAAATATGTTATTCAAGTCCGCTATCGGATGTTTCTCATTGAAAATGGAGTAAATCCCATCACTGATTTGTATACAGGGGCATCCGAAAGTATTCCTAAGCATTGTGCTCTATAAGAGGTATTTTTATAAACAAAATTTGAAGAACTTTACTTTGAACAAATCTTAATAAAATAAAATTATATTATTCATATGCACAAAAGAATGCTTTTCATAGAATACCGTACGATTAGCATTAGATTTACAGGGCCACACAAAAATATTCAGTTACATTAATAGGTATTATAGGAAATTTGCTGGAATTGCATTTTCGTTTATAATACTTTTTTTTTTTTTCATTTTCTAAATGTTTTTTACACTTTCCAATAAGGTTAAGAAGAGTTAATGACTTCGGTTTGTCTGACTGTCCGCGCTCTAACTCCCGTAAATATTACTGGAATTTATTGAAACTGACATATATTATTCAAGTTTACTATCGAATGTTCCCTATTGAAAATGGAATGAACACTTTTACTGGTTTGTGTGGAGGGACAATCGAAAATATTCTAAAGCATTGTGTCCTACGAAAGTTATTTCTATAAACCATGTTTTAATAACGTTACTTTACAGAAATCTCAATGAAACTGAAATATGTTATTCAGGTCCACTATCGGATGTTCCCCATTGAAAATGGAGTAAATACCGTTACTGACTTGTATACAAGGACACCCGAAATTATGCTTAAGCATTGCCTTCTATGAGAGATATTTCTATAAACCAAATTTGAAGAACTTTACTTTAAACAAATCTTGATAAAATTAAAATGTTTTATTTGTATGCACAAAAGAATGCTTTCCATAGAATACAGTATGATTAGCATTAGATTTACAGAGTCATAAAAAATATTCAGTTACATTAATGGGTATTATTAGAAATTTGTTGGAATCGCATTTTCGTTTATGTTAATCGTTTGTTTCGTTTTCTAAACGTTTTTAACACTTTTCAATAAGGTTGAAAAGTGTTAATGACTTCGGTTTGACTGCCATATGTTATTCAAATTCATTATCTGTTGTTCCCTATTGAAAATAGAGTGATTATCTCTTCTGGCTTGTGTACAGGAACACAAGAGTAGAGTCCTTCATCGGGTCGGGTAACCCAATTTTACCCGAACCCGCGGGTCGGGTTGACTGGATATTGTTTACTGCGGTTCGGGTCAGTTTTCAACGAGTCGGGTCGATTTCATAACATCTTTCAAAAAATAAATAAATAATAATAATAATAATAATTACCTTATTTAGCGGTATTATAGTAAAATATTATAGTAAAATAAATATAGTAAAATAATATTATAGCAAACTATTATAGTAAAATAAACATCCATATTCGACTGAAACAATTAACAAAAAACATCAAATACAATTATTATTATTATTTAGAATACAAGCTGTGAAAAGCAGGCTTCCTCTCCGAGAATAATCAGATGTGTAATTCATCTATTTTGATCACTCTCATCCTTTGAAATAGACTGTGAACTCAAACTGATAATAGATATTTTTCCTCTTGCAGACGTGTTTAAGAAGTTATTGAAATGTATGTAGATTTACATGAAAACGGACGTTTAGTAGGAGTCTGCAGCACTGTATAATTTTTATATTTGTGTGTGTGTGTAATAAATATCAAACAATACACTATACAAAACGTTAAACTTGAAACTCAGTTTTATACACTTGAAATACGCTTTACACATAAATAGTTAAAAATTATTATTAATCTATATTTTTATAGTTTTAAAATTTTAACTTAGTGTATTAGTAATTACATTTTTAATTTTTTTTAAAATGATTTACCAACCGTGTGACAATGAAATTTTACTTTATTTCAGAACTTAAATATGTTTTGCATGAATTTTAGATGAATTATTAATTTTCATTTAGATTCGGGTTTCGGGTCAGATTCGGGCAAAAAGAATCGGGTCTCGGGTCGGGTTTGGGTATAAAGACATCGGGTTCGGGTCGGGTAATGGTTGTCAAAAATTTTTATTGTGGGTTCGGATCGATTTTCGGATGGATTAAAATATTTTGTCGGTTTCGGGTCGGGTTTCGGGTTTGTTTAAAATTCATCTGTCGGTTTCGGGTCAGGTAAAACCCGACCCGTGCAGGACTCTACATAAGAGTATTCCAAAACATTCGTTCTATGAGAGGTATTTCTATAAACCAAATTCTTATAACTTTACTTCGAACAAATCTAAATAAAATTGAGATATGTTATTCATATGCACAAAAGAATTCTTTCTACAGAATTTAGTATGATTAGCATTAGATTTACAGGGCCACACAAAAATATTCAGTTACATTAGAGGCTTTTATTGAAAATTTTCTGAAATTGCATTTTCGTTTACATTAAGCGATATAACACTTTTTAACATTTTTAAGTGGGAATATGATTTCAGTTTAAGTATCTATCTGTCGACTGTCCATCTATCTCCGTGTCCATCTTCCCGCCCCAGCGTCCGTAAATATTTTTAGAATTTTTGCAAAAATATATATGTTATTCAAATTTCCTATGGAATGTTCCCTATTTTAAATGACATTAATAGGTTCGGTGCAACTGGTTTGTGTACAGGGACACCGAAAAAATGCCATTGCATTGCATTTTAGGACAGATATTTTTAAAAATTACATTTAAAGAACTTTCTGTTGTAAAAATCATAAAGAAATTGACATTGATTTTTAGTATGCTAAAGTAATATTTTTTATAGAATATGATCTTGTTATCCTTCAGATTTACAGGGCTGCACTAAAATATTCAGGTACATTATGAACTGCAATTAAGGGAGACATTTTCTTTAGTGTTAAGCATTTTTAACATTTTCTAACAATGTTTAATAATGATTAGGAATTTAATTAGTATATCTGTATTCCTTTCAGAACTACTGTCTGTGCGTTGTGTAATTACGTAGGCAAAGAATATTTAAAGCTATGCAATACAACAATTACGTACATTTGGAAAGTGTTAATAATCAATGCGTACCGCATGATTGTGCTTTCTTGTTTAATGATGTACTTCGTAGCAATACCACAGCTTTTATTTCATGGAATTACACCTGATTTGATATGTAAAAGTCTTATTCAGAAAAAAACATAATTGCCAAATGATCGAACTTTTGAGTAACGGTATTTATTTTAATAGAATTCTTTACGTTATTTAATAATTGAGAGCTGTTACGGCATCTTATAAAAATTTCTAGAAAAAATACCGATATTCAAAAATAGGAAATGTTGACATTTATGATACTAACAAAATTGTGATAAATATCACCTGACAAAGATCCTACTATGTTTTATTTTACATAAATTTTCAATTATATACTTGATAGCCATACCACAGCTTTTGGAAAATGGAATTATTCCGACTTTGATATGAAAAATTCTTATTCAGAAAAACTATGCTGCATAGCTGTCAAACGTTCCAACTCCAACCTTTGAATAACGGTATTTATTTTTATTAGAAATTTTACATTATTTAATCATTGAAAACTGCTGTAGCATTTTGTAAAAAATTACTATTAAAAAATACCGATATTAAAAATTAAGAAATGTTGGCAGTTATGAAACTGACTAATTTGGGACAGATATCACCTGACAAATATCCTACTAAAACTATGCAGCATTTAACCAATTTTTCAATTACGTTTTTTATGATCGATATTCAGGGATTTTATCGCCGATACTTAACTAATTCCATGCGGTATATTTGGTCGTGAATTTACGCGTACATTTTTTCATACGGAACGCCAAAAGATGGGTGCCTAAGTTAAAAATAGGAAAATCTCTCTACAACAATGTGTTAAATTAGGTGGAGCTCATTTTTCAAAAAAAGTAATTTTATGTGACCCGTGCTCTAATGGCAGATTGCAAAAAAATATAAAAGTACGTTTCCCGTATTCAATGTTAAGATGTCTGGTTAGTAAATAGTGGAATTTATCCCCTTTATGTTTAACTTATAGACTTACGATATGTTCTTATTTTAAACTTATTAGAGTTGAAAAAAAAAAAAATGAAAAAAAAAGTTTGCTTCTTTGTGTTTTGTTGAATATCTTAAAAAATGTTTAATGTGTTGTTCTTGAATTTTGGGAATAAAGAAAACATGTCTTTCCTAATATTTGTCAGGAAAGATTTTGTTACGCAGGCCATTAAGAGACGAGTAATAAATCCAATAAAATAAAAAGTATTTGGGATTACCTGCATCGGGAAAAGCGTCGATTTATCTGTAAATTTTAGATATGATTATAAATGTTGTATTTTACACAGGGCGCGAAATTTCCGCTCGCCAGCTCGCCATTGGCGAGTGGAATTTTTACTATGGCGAGTAAAAATGTCTAGTTATAGATAGAATTCTTACACTATACGGTGACAGAAAGCATTCTTTTTATAGATTTAAATATGGAAAAATCTTGCCATTTTTTAACCTCATATTTAATCTGAGCCTGGGAAAGGAAAAATGCTTAGTGCATGCATAAAAGTTTTAATCTCTTCGGCAGTTTCGTTTCTCCCATTGTGATTTCTCCAAGCAGAGTGAGAATAGACGTGCAGAGAACCTCTTTGCTCGTCGCCCACTATCCGAGAGAAGAGAAATGTGAAAATTTGCCTATGCGTGGCGCATGAAAATGAACCAGAGCTCTTTTAAAGATACTGCCTATGTTTACTTTGTTGAATAATGATTAAAAAACAGTGACTTCAGGTGGCCGCAACTTGGAATCAAGAAGTTGGAACAAGTTGCCCAGTGAACTTATCCAAGATAATTATATGATAAGATTACTATTCAACTTTGGTTCGAATTGAATTAGAATTTAAAAAGTTATCTTGTTTATATTCAAGATTTTCCAGTTTTTTAATGAAACTCCAAGGATTTGCGCTTGTAATGATTTGTAGGCATGTAAGCAACGATTTTATCGAAAAAATTATTCCGAAATGGCTATTTCAAATGACAAGAATGAACAAGTTATACACATCAACATTCCGTCTGATTACAAAAATAAAATGGACGAATAAGACATTTCTGATGTAAAAAGTTAAATAAATAAATAGATAAATAAGGAAGCTTAATCTTTCATAATAAAAAGATTTTCACAGAATATTGTTTAACAAAGAATTTTTTTTTTTTTTTTTTTTTTTTTTTTAATGACTCTTTTCATTTATGTTATTAGTCATTTTAATCTTTTTCAAATCTCAAATACAATCTATATAATATATCTCTATTTCTGTAACGTAGACCAATTACAATTAAGTTTTGTCGAAACGATACGATAGTCGTGAAATTAATAAAATACACGAGAATAAAAAATAATATTAAAAAATGAACAATATTCAAGCACGTGGACTCAGCTCAATGAACTAATAATAATAATAATAAAGACGACATTTGTATGATGACGTTATTTTATGGGAAAATGTATTTTTGAAAGTTGCTTCTTCAGAACCGTTGCAAGCGTCATTTTAAATCTAGCAAATACATAAAGAATATGAATTATTATCATAAATTGATTAAAAAACGCAATCATAAAAGGTATAATCAAAATAGGATTATTATTATTTATTTATTATTATTATTATTATTATTATTATTATTATTATTTTAACAAAAAAATATGCCAAAATAGGTGAAATGTCATCGCACTCTTGGCGATAAAAATTTAAAAGGCGTCATGGGGGTCCTTTACTAAAACGCCTAAAAACTGGGTCGTCGACCATGAATTTTATTTTGAAACTTTTCTTTGAATGATTCTGATTTCACTATTGCACAATATTTATTTGGTTCTAATAATAATTTGGCTTCTAGTAAATTAAAATTTTAATTAGGTGATGAAGTTGGTATAATGTTAAAGGTAAATAAGAAAAGAAATAAAGTGCGAAAATTTGGAACAGGTTTGCTAGTGTATTATGATTTTTAATTATAGATGATTATGAGACATAATGATAAAAGACAGACTTTTAATATATATAATTTTAAGCATATTTGTAAAAGCATTTCAAATAGTTAGGAAAAAAAATCCCAAAAATGCGCAAAAAAGGAAACAAAAAATGACATTTCTATTTTGTGGCGAGTAAAACTTTTTTTCGGCGAGTGTAATCGGAGTTGAAATTTCGGGCCCTGATTTTACACGTGTGTAGAGTTTCGTGAAGATATATCGAATATTTAAAGAATTTTGGGTTAATTTCTTTAGAAATCGACTTATTGCAATCACTTCGTTTATCTATCTATCTATCTATCTATAATGAAAATTTTGTCATCACGATAACTCCCGGAATAATACTCCAAATCGAACCAAATTTGGACAGTGATTTGGACAGATCTTATAAATATCTTAGATGAGTTCGTTAATCAATTTGCTACGACTTTTTGTTTTCAAGTGGCAGCCTCTTGAAAATTTAAAACCCACATTATAAAAAAAATTGCCAATTGAAAATTTTAAATCACTATAACTTCTGAAATAATACTCCAAATCGAACCAAATTTGGACAGTGTCTTAACTTATCTTATAAATATCTTAGATGAATTTGTTAACCAAGTTGCTCCGCTATTTGGTTTTCAAGTAGAGACCACTTGAAAATTTCAAATTCAAATTGTAAAAAGCGTATTCAGAACTTTTTCTAATTTTGATGTATACATAGATTATATAAGTGTCTCAGAGAAGTTTATCTGCCATTTTTTAATAAAGGGGCGGATATCTTAAGTTAAGCGGGGATACTTGAAATCAGGCTACCACTTGAAAATTTAAAATCATGATTACTTCCGAAATAATACTCCAAATCAAACCAAATTTGGACAGTGTGTGTTAACTTATCTTATAAATATCTTGGGTTTCTTAAACAAGTTGCTCTAACATTTTATTTTCAAGTGGAGACCAATTGAAAATTTCATATTCAAATTGTAAAAAGCGTATTCCGAATTTATTTGAATTTTGATGTACACATAGACCATATAAGTGTCTCAATCCACTTTATTAATAAACTTTATCTGTCACTTTTAATAAAGTGCAGACTTATAAACTAAGCGAGACAACTTGAAATTAGGCTACCACTTGAAAATTTATAAACAAGATAACTTTTTAAATTCTAATTCAATTCGAACCAAAGTTGAATAGTAATCTTATCATATAATTATCTTGGATAAGTTCACTGGGCAACTTGTTCCAACTTCTTGATTCCAAGTTGCGGCCACCTGAAATCACTCTGCCACTTGGAAATGTGGTATCAAGATAACTTTTAAAATACTAAATTGATTCAAAGAAAAGTTAGATAGTGAATTTATGGTCTTGAATACGTTCGCTTGGTAACTTGATCCGCAATTTTATTTCCAAGGGGCAGCCACTTGAAAATTTATCATTATGATAACTTTTGTAATACTAAACTAATTCGCATCAATTTTGGGTTGTGGATTTACCATTCATATATCACAGATAAGTTCGCTGGACATCTCATTCTGCTTTTTTTTTCCCCAAGTGGTGGCTACTTGAAATCATGGTACCACTTGTAAATTTCTTATTACAATAATTTTTGAAACACTGATTTAATTTGAACTAAATTTGGACATTGAACTTATCATACAAATATCTTGTATGATTTCGCTGGACAAGTTGCTTCGCCAATTTGTTTCTAAGATGCAGTCAATTAGACTGCCTCTTGAAAATTTCTCCTAACAATAACTTTTGAAACACTGCACTGATTCGAACCAAAGTTTGACAGGGAAGTTATGCTTTAAATATCTTGGACGAGTTTGCCCTGAAACTTGCTCCATTATATTGTTTCCAAGTGGCAGCCACTTGAAAATTTATTATCATGGTAACTTTTGAAATAGTTAATCAATTAAACCAAAGTTGAAAAATGGATTTATCATTCAAATATCATGAAGTCCATTAGTAATTTGTATTAATGTTTTGAAACGAAATGCCGGCTACTTGATAAGGAGAAAGAAATCAACCTATCCTTCCGAATGAGCTGGAAGGATTTGTTTAATATTTTATTTAAAAATGCAAAATTATTTTGCCTGTTTTTACATTATAACTCCGACAGTTTTATTCCGAATTTCATGAACTTGACAACACATGGCTAAATTATTATACTATAGTTTAAAACAAATACATTGCATATTCAAAGAGATATAGACAGTCCTAGTAAATAATTTCTTACTGCGCATGCAAGGATTATAGCAAAAAAAAAAAACTTTCCATACTTAAATGTATAGAGCACCTTATAAAAAAAATCAGTTGAATATCATAAAAATTCATAGAGATGTCGGTGATTAAATGAGCAATTCTTCAGCTGTTTTCTAAAAAGATCTTTGCGAAAAGGGGTCATTCACAAATGAAAATTTGTATTCGAAAAAAATTTCAATTTTCTCTTCAAACAATTCATTTTTTTTCTTATAGGTATGTAACACATACCTATAAAAAAAGAAAAATGAATCACAACATTGTATTAAGTTTCATTGTGTAACATGGTTTTTCTGATACAAATTTGCATTTGCGAATGAACCCTTATCGTAAACACCTTTTCAGAAAACAGCTGAAAAACAGTTCATATAATTACCGATATTTCTATGAATTTTTGTGATATTCAACTGGAATTTTTTTTTATATGGTGCTCTAGATAATTGAGTATTAAACTATGTCAAAGTTTTTTGTTACAATCCACGCATGCGCAGTAATAAATTATTTACTACAACTGTCCCTATCTCTTTAAATACTAAATATATTTATTTTAAACTTCAGTATAATGATTTAGGCATATGTTGTCCAGTTTTCTGAAAGTTTCATGAAATTTGGAGCAAAAACCGTTAGTTATAATCTAAAAACTTGTGAAATTTTTTCGCATTTTTAATTAAATATTAATGACTTTTAAATTTTCGAACTATCCTCACAAAATTCTACAGACTTATAAAATGTAACATTTCAAACTACATCTAAAATCTCCAGATGAGTCGACGCTTTCCCATATACAGAGTAATCGCACATACTTTTTGTTTTTTTTTGGATTTGTTGTTCATTCCCTAAGGACCTTCGTGACAAAATTTTTGCTGAAAAACATGAGAGAAGACATGTTTTCCTTATTCTCAAATTTCAAGAAGTATTTTTCAAGTATTTTTTCAAGTACTTTTTTAAGTATTTTTCAAGATACTCGACAAAACGTAAAAAAGTGAAAGTGTTTCCATTTTTTTGTCCAACACCTGTTTGTTACGAGAAAAACAATTTTTTTCTGTTTCTGATTTTGGTATAATTTGTCTTTTCTTACCCACTTTTATCATTTTTCTAAAACTAAAGCTGGAAAATGGGCTCATCTCAGAAATATTTTACATGAGTTCGTTAATCAAGTTGCTCCGCCATTTTGTTTCCAAATGGCGGCTACTAGGAAATTTTAAATTCACATTATAAAGAGTGTATTTGTCATAGGACGTGCTTAAACATTTATGTATTCAGAGACTATATATGGGTTTCCATCAAGTCTTTTAATCAACTCGATCCGTCATTTTGTTTTAAATTGGGGAACACCTTAAATTAAGAGAACCATTCCAATTCATGCTGCTACTTAAAAAACTGTGATACGATAACTTTTGAAATATAGAATTAATTCGCACTAAAGCTGAAGGGTAGACTTATCTATCAAATATCTTGGACGTGTTAACTGGGGAACTTGCTCCGCCATTTTGTTTCCAAGTAGCAGCCACTTAATATCAGACTGGCACTTGAAAATTTGTTATCGTGATAACTTTTCAATAACTGAACTAATTCAAATGAGATTTGGGCAGAGGGCTTATTTTACAATTATCTTGAATGAGATTGCTGGACAACTTGCTACACCATTTTGTTTCCAAGTTGTGGTCACTTTAAATGAGGCTGATATTGAAATTTGTCTTCACAATAACTTTTGAAATACTGAACCAATTCCAACGAAAGTTGGACAATAAACTTATGTTCCAAATATCTTGCATGAGTTCCGATGGGCAACTTTCTCGGACATTTAGTTTTCAAGAGGCAGCACTTAAAAATTTATCATCATGATAACTTTTGAAATATTGAATTAATTTGAACCAAATTTGTAGACTTATGTGAGAAATGCATTTGATATTTCGTTGGTCACCTTAATCTGCTATATATTTTTTTTCAAGTTCCAGCCATTTGAAAACTTCAAAATCACATAAAAAAAAGTATTTATGAATAGATTTCCTTAAAATTCGATGTGTACATAGCCAACATCAATACCTCCACCAAGTTCATAAATAAATTTTATCAGCCAATTTCTTTCAAAATAACGACCACTTGATAAGAAAAAATAAATGAACTTCCTTTTCCGAAGAAGCCAGAAGGACTCGTTTTAAGTTGCAAATTCATTTAAAAGGTGAAATAATTGCATGTAAAAGAGGTTGCTGTCCATTCATTACTGTTAATGTTGAGTATTTTCCTATTTTGAAAATATTATATATTGTATTAAACTTCAGTTTCATTATGGAATTAAATAATAATAATAAAAAAATCTATACCATGTATATTAGTTTTATATCAAACCTTAAATTTTTAAGTATCTTTTGTGAGCTATTTTCTGTTTAAAATCGATAGATACGAAGCCATTGATAGAAATTGTGAAGACCGAATTTCATACTTTAAATATATATTTTTTATTTTCACGTGTCAAATGCTTTTTCTTTATAGTGTTTGTCGGTACCCAGCCAAGTAAAAATAGAAACTATCCAATCTTTCTTTTTAAAACAACAGCATTTCCTTTGTTTCTTCGAATTTTAACAACAGTTCATAAAGTGCATTTTTACCAATTTTTTATTCGGAACTCATACTTTTTTTCTTGCATAAAGCATTCTATGCGACAGTATAAAATTTCCACATATTATCTAAATTCTTTACTAGACTTAAAATTTAGAACGCACTCACATTTTCGTTCTTTCTTTCTTTTTTTTTTTTTTTAACTTACCGCTTTTTATTTTTCTGAAAGACAAATTATGGCCCGTAATTTGTGTTAATTATGTAACGACTCGTAATAATCTTTCAAAGAATATTTTTAGTTTTTTTTTTCTCTTCTTTTTTTCTTTTCCAAACATAAATTTAAGATACAATGTATTCGTTTAAATAAAATAAAGAATAAAAAAAAAAAAAAAGAAAAAAATACACAATTACGAAAATTCACGACACTGTATCTAATTTATTTCTTATCCATTCTATTTTAAAATAAGATGCTACTTTTTAAGATGAGTACTTATAACATCTATTCCATAAAAGTTTTTTTTTTCCTCAATCTTAACATATCTTAACAATCACTCTTCAAATATAATGAAATTATCTTCTCTGCAAAATTGAACTCTATTGTTATTTGAAATATTGAGCAAACAGGATATAGTTATTTTTAATTATTAATGTAGTACAGACAAAAGTAATATTTTTCTCTTGAAATAAACTTTAGTTTAATGTAATTTTATTTTATTTTATTTTTTGTGCATAAAATAGTTTTCCTGCTCCGTTTGACTGTTTTTTTTTTTTTTTTTTCTTAAATATACGTTTATTCTAAAATTCTTTTTTTTTTTTTTTAATCCTAGTTTATTTGTGACGAAATTGTTTTTGAGTAGCGTTGAGCCTTTCACTTCAACTGTCAAAATTCTCGGGGATGAAACTAAGTAGCTAAAGTACATCCCAACAGTTTATAGACAACCGTTATTTTTGATTTAAGAGCGAATTAAACGAGTAAGAAAGACAAGATAAATTATGCAAATATGTATTGACATAACAAAATTAATAAAATACTTAAAAAACTTTAAATAGTCAGGAATTTAATATAAAAAAATAAAAACAAAATAATGCTGTCCCAAAAATATATAGACAACCGGTGTTAAAAGTTTATTGAAGTACTGATCTCCAAATTTGCATTTTCCAAGGTTATGTACTTGTGATGGAGTAGTTTTATGAGATAAAAGCGAAGGTGTTTATCTTGTTTCGACTGATTGTAAAGATGCCTCGCGGACATTGAAAAAAAAAAAAAAAAAAAAAAAAAAAATTGGACTCAGCAGGGCTGGTATTTACCAAATTTTGTCAAAAGGTGACAATTTTGAAACAAAATCACGTTCTGGGCGACCAAAAGAAACAACTAAACGGCAAGACAGAGAGATTTTCAGATTAGTTTCAACCCAGAACCTGTCTGTACGATCAATTTCTAGAGAAGTGACCGTTCCAGTATCAAAATCCACGATGCATCGACGCCTGCAGGTAAATAAATTGCTTGTTTATCGCAAAATGTGTCTTTCACCAAAGTTGACAAAACAACATAAAGACCCTCTCGTGTTCAGTGGGGTCTAAATCCTATGAATTGAACAGATAAAAGATTGAATGTTCTATTTAGGGAGGAAAAGAAGTTCAATTTAGATGGATTTGATGTTTGGTCATATTAATGGCACGATATTCGCAAGGAACCGCAAACTTTTTTTTTTGCAGACAACAAGGAGGGAGCTCATTCATGGTGCGGGGGGCATTTTCCTTTGATAGAAATACCGATTTTGTTTTTTTAGAAGGTCGTTAATATTCCGAAGTTTATCAGAAAGTTCTAGAAGTACAGTTCCATTTGGAAAGTTGCTAGGGGGGCACAAATGCATATATCAGCAAGACAATTGCACCATTCACATATCAAACTCTACAATGCAATGGTTTAGATAAAACCAAATAAATGTTATGGATTGACCAGCCCTAAGTACTCACCTGAACCCAATGGAGAACCTTTGGGGAATATTATTTAGTGACGTATATGCTAATGGGCATCAATTTGCATCAGTTCAAGATCTGAAGCTGCAAATTGAAAAAAGTTGGTTTTCTCTAAAGCCAGAATTTCTTCAAACTCTTGTTTTGAGCATGCCTGATCGAGATTTTTAAGTAATTAGGGAAAATGGCTCAAAAAGTTGAATGTTAAAGAAAAAAAAAAGTAAGTTGTCTATAAACTTTTGGGACAGTAAATTTTCATTTTTAGTTTCTATCACAATTTCTGTGATAGTAAGATATTATTTTTGTATAGCATTATTAATGTCTTGAAATTACATACAATTAAAAATGATTTTGAAATTTTTATTCATCTTTTTCAAATGTAAAATAAGAAAAAACCCGTTGTCTCTAAACTTTTGGGACGCACTGCATAAATGATTTAACTATCTATAAATAAAGTTTGAAATTACCTATACGTACGCCAGGTAAAATATTAAATTAATTTGTATTCAATATTACATTATAAGAGACTCTTACGTTATTTGTCTCATAAGAAGCTAGGAAGATTTAAAAACTTGAAAAAAAAAATATTTACACGTATATTTGCTAAAATATATATATATTGTTAAAAAATACATTTTCGTTCTTGTTTTCTTTTTCTTCTATACTTTTCTTTATATACACATAGATTCTAATTAAAAAAGCAACGTACTTTGTTATTCATAAATTTCATAATGTTGCATAGTTTTTGTAAGTAGAAGCCTGAAAGGAATTTTATATTTTACTTATAGTTCAATTAGTCGAATTACACACATTTATGTATATCAATGAGCTACTTTAACGTGCATAACTGAGGAAGCCACTTTTCCAAATACCTTCTTGTTTTATAACAGTTAAAGGAAGCCGCAAATTTTATATGGTGCGAAAAAAAGTGATTAGGTTAATATGAACCTATAGTGTAGTATACCTATGTTGTAATTCATTGAATATTAATCTTAAGCATTCATAAGAAATTACAAAAGATGATTAAAAAAAAAAAAAAAAAGCTCTCATTTTAAAAATTACAAAATTAAAAATTTGTAAGGCCCAGTACAAAAACTTCTCTACTGCGAGAAATATGCTTTACAATGTGTCTGTAATAAATATGCAAAGTTTGAGCATTTTACCATAAAAAGTTCTAGATATATGTTTAAAAGAAACTGTTGACAGATTAGTCGTAAAATAAAGTTGAATAGTGCTTTTATTTATTTAATTTAATTTATTTTCTTTTTTTTAAGTACCTGACTATTGTTTTATGAATGCAAGATTTGGGTCGAGGCATATAAAAGTGATGTTTCGGTTTCACTTTCTTTAATCGTGTCATTTCTTGGAGAAGTATTTTAAAATACTCAAGGAGGCACACCAGAGAGATGTACAACCAGTGGCGGCTTGTGAACCGAAAATAGGTGAAGAGCTCAAAAATAATATTTAAGTATTTTTAATCATAATTTTTATTAAGCATGGTTTTAACTAAAATTAACTAAAAATACTTATATAAATGTAAGTTTATATTCTATAAATGAATACAGCGTAAAATACAGTGAGCCTCTTCACCAATTTTCGGTGCACGAGCCGAGCCGCCACTGTGTACACCCCTTCCTCAGTCAATCGAAATTAACAACCGACATTTTATGGCACAATATTGAAATTTTGTGCATTGTTACATTAATATATGCATAGACTGTAACCAAAGAAATATTTTTCGTTTTCTTTTTCTGTTTTTAATTTTTGTATAGTAGCTGTATATTTTTTGAAATTGTAACCCACGAGATTTACAATTGATTGTTTTTTTTTTTTTTTTTGTACCTTTTATGGTAATTAATAAGAATTAATGATGAACACTTTTAACTTTTTTTTTTTTTTTTTTTTTTTTTTTTTTTTTTTTTTTTAAGCTTAGAAAAAAATATAAGAAATTACCTGCTTCATAAAATGAAAAAATATACATATATTTGCAGAAAGACAAATTTAATTAAAAAATCTCAACATTCAAGAGTTACTTTTCTTCTTGAAAACAAAAATATTATTTCAATGCTGCTTTTTACTTTTGTTTAGATTATTTTCGCCTAAGAAAACTTTTTTGGCTCTAAATTATCTTTTAAGAAAAACAGAGATGATTCCCTTCTTTCTAGAAAATGTTTTCGTTTTATTAAAATTATTCAAAGTTCATTAAGTTTGAAGTAAATTAACGCATAACTGCTTTCTGAATTTCTATTTATTTTATGCTTAAACTGTTTTTTACAATAAAGTTTATCACGTTTAAATTAGGTTACTTTCATGTTGCCAATGAATTGAATTGAATTGATTTTTTTTTTTTTTTTTGGTTAATCAAATCTTTATCTTGTGAAGCATACATTTGCCGAAAAGTTAAGATTTATTTATTTATTTATTTATCGAGATTAATTTTTATTCACGAAAATTTAGTTTAAATGATATTTTTACTTTCTTGGTCAACTTTTTTCTTACGATTGGTCAAATTATAAAAAATATCTGCGTGCTTCTCTCTCTCTCCCTCTCATTGTGTGTGTATGTGGTAGAAAAATTTTATGAGCGCAATATGTCACGGAGAAATGCACAGTACGAAACAATATATATGTATATATATATATATACATATATATTGGGTGTGTGAAAAGTTCTACCCGTTTTTCGATATGCAAATTTGCAGTGGAATTGACGTCACACATGACATCGTAATTACGTAAATCGTCGGCCAATCAAACGTATGGTTGCCTCACACATAAATTTATCGTGTCTCACAAAGTTAATAATCTCAAAAAAAAAATAAATAAACAAATAAATAAATAAAAATAACAGAGGGTCTAACATGGAAAGCGAGAAGGAGCATATAAGATATATAAGACATTGTTTGATATACGAGTTCGATAAAAAGAGTATGCCAGTCGCAGCATGTTACAATGTTTCAAGTTTATGGGGAGGATGCAATAAACGAAAGCACATGTCGTCGGTGGTTTCGTAATTTAGGGAAGGAGACAGAAGCTTCCAAGACCAGGCTAAGAGTGGACGGCCATCACATGTTGGAGACGACGATATTGAACGAGCCATAAGCGACAACCCGAACCCAACCGTGCAAGAATCAGCGGAGACCGTCAACGTACACCGGACAACGGTCGAGAGACGACTGGTTAAGTTGGATTTTACGAGAAAGTTGGATCGATGGGTTCCACATAAACTGACAGCTAATCAACGGGATAACCGAATTGCCACCTGTGTTTCCTTGCTTTCCGGTACAAAAATGACCCATTCTTGGCACGAATTGTGACAAGAGATGAGAAGTGGGTTATGTACCGCAACGTCAAACATCGTAGGACTGTGTGCCGCCCTTCTGATCCACCTGCATCGACTTCGAATGCTGAACTTCATCCCAAGAAGGTGTTATTGAGTGTGTGGTGAAATGTTCAGGGAATAATTCAGTGGGAGGTCCTGCCGCTCAACCAATCCATCAGTGCTGCCTTCTACTGTCTACAGTTAGACAGGTTGCATTCAAATTTGGTAGCAAAGCGGCCAGGTCTCCTCAGTCGTCGCGGTATTACCCTTCATCACGATAACGCCAGGCCATATGCTGCGGTCATCACTCGCTAAAAGTTATTGGGCTTTGGTTGGGAGGTTTTACCCCACCCTTCCTATTCTCCTGACTTGGCACCAACTAACTAGTATCACCTATTTAGTGCGTTGAACAATTCCTTCAGTCAGAAAATCTTTGATGACCTTGATGCTGTGAAAACTGCCATCTAAGGTTTTTTGACTCGAAACCGCCGGAATTTTACCTCCGTGGGATTCATCTTCTACCAGAAAGATGGCAAAAGGTCATAGATAGCAATGGGGATTATGCACAATAATAGGTACTGTAAATTTTGCGTTTATTTGTTCTTCTTTATAGGTAATAAAAACGGGCAGAAATTTTGCACTCACCCAATATGTATATATATATATATAAATATATATATATATATATATATTGACCTATTTAATAATATTA
The DNA here is from genome assembly GCA_963930645.1 of Salticus scenicus. Classification (NCBI taxonomy): domain Eukaryota; kingdom Metazoa; phylum Arthropoda; class Arachnida; order Araneae; family Salticidae; genus Salticus; species Salticus scenicus. The sequence goes on from OZ005648.1 coordinate 227,036,202, forward strand.
ATTTAACAGATCTTCATCGTATCATCTTTAACCTTTTTGAAAAATTTAAAAGTCAAATCTCTTTACCAAAATGCTTTTCGGCAACTTCATTTAAGACACTTTTAAATTTTATTATTCATAACAATTACATTCTACACTGTAATAAGATCTATATTCAAAAGGTCGGTATTCCACAAGGAGGATGTAGCTCAAGTATGTTAGCTGACTTATACCTTTACCATTATGAACAGGGATTATGTATTGAAAATGTCTATTTTTACCGATACATTGATGACATTATAATTTTTTATGTCAATAATTTTTCGCCTAATTTATTTAAATTTGAATATCCTTCTCACCTTACCTTAACTTATAATCATCTCAACAATAACTGTATTAGTTTCTTAGATTTAAAACTTAAACTTGATGGAAGTAAAATTTATACCGATTTGTATGACAAAAGACAAGATTTTAGTTTCAAAGTAAATTTATTTACACAATTTACCTCTTGTCTTCATATCTCTGTCTACAGAAATATTATTCTCAATCACCTCTTTCGTATACATAATCTTTGTTCAGATAGGTTTAAAAACAAAAATATCTCTCACATAATTAATGTTGCTACAAAAATGGGTTATCCTAAAAAATTTATTTATTCACTTGTTTATCAAAAAGGGTCTCTGTCTAAAACACACACACACAAAAAAAAAAAAAAAAAAAAAAAAAAAAAACCTAAGGTTTAATTAAAAAAAAAAAAAAAAAAAATCAGGTGGATGGGTGGGCAGATGTTTGATTAAGGAGGAAGGGTGGTGTTGTTTTGGCTGGTTGGATGGGAGGGTTTGATGCTGAATAAAATTTATTAAAAAAAAAAAAAGTGGGGGTATTGCTGTAAGTTACATTCTTATTTTTTCTGGTTGATACTATGAATTTTGAACTCTTTTATCATTAAATTTTACTATGTGCTTCTGGCTACTTGAGGCTTCCCTTGTTAAGTTTGAACAATCCATCTATTTGCATAACAAAAATAAAATCTTATAAATATTAATAATAAAAAAAAGACATCTTTTAAATTTTATTTTTAATTTTAATTTATGATGACTGCATTATAATGCTTATCCTTATAAGTGTGCTCTTTGGCATTATTTGCTTGTAATGGATTCTTCCTAAAACTTAACATTTAATACTTTGACTTCATAATAAAAATATTTTTTATTTTAATTTTAATTTTTCATTTTAATTATTATTGATGACCGCATTATAATGCTTATCCTTATATGTGTGCTCTTTGGCATTATTGCTTGTAATTATGTCTTCTTGAAACTACACACTTAATAATTTGACTTCAAAATAAAAATCTTAAACATTATCTTAATCTTGCTGTTAATACTTCTAAATTATCTTAATCTTTCAGTCAATACATCTTATTTAACTGACTTAATGTTTTTATAGCTAACCGAAAGATGGCGCTTGTACTCAGTAGTCTTGTACATTCTATCTTCAGTGCTTATCTTAAACGATTTAATTATGAATATTTTTGGTACGATTTAATTTAACTCTACTAGTAATAATTTTAACATTATCATTTAATATTTACTCTGTGTATTTTATCTTTAATGTAATTGTTCTGAAATATTTTCGATTAATCGATATCTGTCGAGCTATTATTTTAACTTCAATTTAGGTTTTGGCATCAACCATTTTTCCATTTTGTGTTAACTGTTTTCCATGTGGTTACTCAGATTATTTCATGTTATTACTTTGGTTTCCTTTAAGATTTTAATTAATATTTATTTATTCTTTGCTTTAATTTAATTTTTCACTTTTTTATCATTCTTTATGGTGTTTTTGCTGCATTGATCGGGGCGTGAGATGATATAAATTGCTATGATTAGCAATATCGTTTTACGAAATCATTGCAGCTTTCTCTGCTTTATGAAGTATGCGCCCCTTGAAAGTATGCTTCTAATTTTAAGCATTTATATCCAATTGATTATGTGGTTTATTATCTTTTTTTCTCTTTCACAAGTTTAATGGTCCTTTTTTATTATCCTTCAGGTCGGCGTAAGTACTTTAAGTTAATATGGTAACTCATTGGTTCCTTATCTATATCGCAACTTTTTGTGTCATTCTTTCCTCTATGTTAAATTCAGTTCTATATTTTAGTGTGCTGTTATTGTTTTAGTTCTATTAATTGCTAAATTTTAAGATTAAATTTTATTACGTTATCTATTATTTATATATATATATATATATATATATGAGGCGTTTTCTTTTTAAGTAAGGGGCGTTTTGATTTATACACTAATAGGTGGCGTGCGCGCCGCAACGAGTGCGTGCGTCGTGTCCCGGTCCAGGCATTCCTTGGGAACAAGTGTGCTCAGTCAGTTCCCCTGTGTATTCCGACCAAAGTAATTCGATTAAATTACCATTATTTATTATGTCATTTGCATGCAATTACAGTAAAAAAAAAATTATATATTTAGGACAAAATATTGTATCCTATCTGAAATTTAAACTTTTCAGTTATACAAATGTCAGTCATACGTATGGCTTCAGGTCTGTAAACGTTGCAGACCTATTTCTAAGATTTGGTCTCTTTAAAAACAATCCTTTAATGCAGTATATATAATCTGCCTGACTTGCATTCTTTACTTTAAGTGTTATTCTTTTTTATGTATAGATAATTGCAAGAATTCTAATGAAAGTCAAATAAGTCTTATTTTCTGTGTAAATTGTCTATTGCTAAAGCCATATTCGTGCAATTTAACACATATTCTACTCTTCTAAGGAAGATTTCTGCCACATTCTCCCAAAGCAAAAAAAATCACAAAATTAAGACGTACATACAGCTTGAACACTTTCGTTTCATTTTTTTGTGAATCATCTTACAAAACGTTTCAAAATATTTTTTCACTAGGAAGAAAAAATTGAATTAATGTTAAATTAAGCTATTATTATCAGAATAAATTATTGCAGTATATAATGTAATAATTCCTCATACTGTTTATATACATACCTTTTATTTATATTTTATAATAAATGAAAATTGAATTTACTAGTTGTTTCCGCCACTGTAGTTAATGTAAATAATCTGGTGTGTCACTCACACGAAATTCTTTTACCCTGAAATTTAATACTATAAGTACGGATTGGAGATTAAGGGTTAAGATAACGAGTACTGTTATGTAAACCTATGTTAAAACAATTACACTTAGGCTTCGGAACAGCATTATTTCACAAATAGTTCTATGTGAGAGGGGACTTCCGCCCCCCTCAACCTTCCGTTTCATTATTGTACCAACATTTACAGAGAATTGAAATCGGTCATTAAGTTCAAAAGTTTAATTAAAATTATTCAGACAACTGTCACACGCATCATTCCTTGAAACTCATCAATTTTGAACAAACCTTTCTTGTAACAAACGTACCCACTTCAAAATACATCATTTGGATCGCCTGAAATTATTTGTTTTTAATATACTCTAACAGACACAGGCAAAGATCAAATTATAAAACTTGACTTCGGTATTCAGGTAGCCTCAAAAACGTGTAAATATATAAGAAACCAATCGATGAATATTTAGCTTTAAAAAATACATTATTTACCATTTGGCTTTGAGGAATTAATTTCAATTCCTGAGCAGCTTTCCTAAACATGATAAAACATTATGATATAGTATATTATAGTAAAGCACTAATATAAAAAAGAATGTTATGGCTTAAATATTGGCATCCTTGTATATCTTCTGAAAGTTATATGCACATCACATGGTGCACATAAATATAATCTTATATTAATAACACACGGCACAGCCTGAAATACACTTCCATCAATTTTCAAGTATTGTCGCATTACAATCTAGTTCTTTCATGTAGCCCTGTAAACGAACAGTGAATGATCTCTGTACCATATTCTACATGAAAAATGTTTTTACGCATATATATATTTATTCGTTTCTGGTCTAGTGCAATGTATAGATGTTAAACTCTACTTACCTGCAATTTCCCCCATAGACGCAATGTACTTGAATTCTCTTGGGTGTACCTGTACACGAACCATTTGCTTGATCTCAACGAAACGTTTAGTGTAACATCCCTATATGATGCACATTTAGAATACCAAGTTTGAACTTTCTGCTATAATTTGTTTTTGAGATATGCGGATAACAGACAGACACACAGACACATAGGCAACACACAGACCAACCGCTAAAAACATGCTTTTAGATTAAGCGGACCTCAAAACGCGTAAATATAACAAAAACTGAATTTCGAAATATTGACCCCAAAACAATGTTTTCTCTACCTTATTGGCAAGAAAAAGTAAAAATAATTATAAGATTAAAAAAAAAAAAAAACTTTTTGTATACTATGTTTTAAATTTTCTGATGAATCGTAGATCTCTTATCAATGTGCATAAAATTTTTAAAGTGACAAGTCAATTTTTGTGAGATGCATAATTTAACTTTTTATAATTTATTAATGTTCACGTTTAATTAAATGTATTTATTTTTATGTCGAAAGAAAATGAACTCGTAATTTTTTCTTGGCAACAATTAAATTATAGCTAATATTTTAATTGCTATTTTAATGCTATTAGGATGTTATTATTATTATATTTTAATTAATTATTAGAAACCTAATCAAAAATTCGAAAATCGGACTTCGAAATATTGTGCTGTCATTGGGTTCTGAGCTATTGTAAAAGTTTCAAATGTCTAGATAGTAGGGAAATTAGTTAAAATTCGATTGCAAGATTTATACCGGACAAACAAGCAAACAAGAATAGACGTTAATTAAAACATGGTAAAATATACCATATTCTTGTAGAGATTTTGTTACAAAAGCTGTTTTAAGGTATTTTTACTCAGTAAATATAATGTGAACATTAACATAAAGTACGCGATGTTGAATGTTTAGAATTTATTATTATTATTATTTATTTATTTATTTTTACAGAAAATGTTTTACAATTTATGTAAGATTCAAGCTATATTTTCTTGTTTATTAATTGTAGACATCCCAAGATGTTTCCATATTTATTTTCGTTTATAATCGTAAAATATCTCTCTTAATTTTATTTATGTTATTAATCATAGTCAGAGTGACATTTTAACATGTAATTGACAGTGCTAAATGCACTAGACTAATAAAACTAATAAAATTAAAAATAGTTTTTTTTTTTTTTAAGAAAGAGCATTTTTTAATATATTACATTTAAATTAAATCAAACCTTAAGACAAATATGCACAAACTTTATTAATTCACCTTTGAAATCAAAATGTTTTAAACTTTTTGAATATTCTTATATTATTATTTTAATTGTTTATTGTGCTTGAGCTGCGTCACTCGATACACTATACAGTTTTACGCTCTGTAATTTCCTTTATTTTCAGCTTGCAGAAAAAAGAATTCTGAATTCTTTTTTCCGATTTCTTGTAAAACAAATACAAAAAAATATATAAGTTTTTGGATGGAAAAAATATTGTATTTTATAAAATGCATACAGTACTAGGTTTGCAAGTACAAAATTCATCCTTTTCTTTTTAAAAAATTTCAAGAATATATAAATTCCCTTTTTTTTTTCTAATAAAGAAAGAAACGATTGATTTTCTCTTTTTCTGTGTTTCATGTGTCATCTTTTTCCTTTTGAATATGCGGATTTCAAACTACTTGTATTCAAATCTAAGGCATAATGTAATTTTCAGTGCAAGTTATTTATTTTTTCATTTTTATTCTAAGTTTTGTGGCGTTTTGAAGTTTTTAATGCAATATTTTAATTTTACTTACACTTTTAACATATTTTCATGAGTAAGTTGTCACTTAAGACTATTTAAATATTTCACAAATTTTATAAAAGTAAAAGAAAAAAGTGTTCGAATTCTTCCCAAAATGACTATGTAGTTGTAATGTTTACACCGTTTTTATGTTTAGAAAAAAATTCCAAAAACTTTGCAATCACTTTGCAATTCAAATTGCAATTACTTTGTTGGTCTATCTATCTATCTACACACACACACATATATACATATACGTATAATCGAAATATTTCATCACGATAACTTCCGAAATACTAAACCGTTTCGAATCAAAGTTGAACAATGTCTTACAAATATCTTGGATTAGTTCATTATTCAAGCTGCTCCATCATTTAGTTTCTAACTGGCATCCACTTGAAAGTTTAAAACTTATTTTCTAGAAAAAAAAAAAAAAAAAAAAACGTATTTAAGAATAATTTTGCTTAAAATTAAATACATACATAATCCATATCAGAGTTTCAACGAAGACTTTTATTAAATTTGATACCGCTATCTTTATTCAAAATGACAGCAAGTTGAAATCATGCAACCGCACATAAAAATTTGTCGTCGCAATAATTTACGAAATATTTAAGTAACTCAAACTAGAGTTGGACAGTGGACTTTAATTAGAAATATCTTAAAGGAGTACGTTAGGTAACTTGATTCTTCATTTTTTTCGAAAGAGCGGTTACTTAAAAATTTGTCATCGCGATTATTTTCGAAATAGTCAGTCAGTTTGAACAAAGGTGAGCGGGCTTAATTTACAAACTTTGGCTGAGTTTCTTAACCAAGTTGATCCACCATTGTATTTTCAAGTAGCGATCATTTGAAAAAATCAAAAACACATTAAAAAACGTATTTTTCAATCAATTCCCTAAAATCTCTATACGTGCATGAATACCTAGTATGAGGTTTCAACAAACTTCATTAACTAACTGTTTCCACCATCTTGCATCAGTTAGCAGCCACTTTTAACTGAAACTATTTGTAATCACGCGGTAACTTGAAAATTATTTTTCAACCACATTTCTTGAAACCATGGAAGCCTCTGCGCAGGTGCTGACTCAACGAGGCCAGTGTAAAAATAGAAGTGATAGTCATCTGATCGAGAGAAAATAAGCGATAAGGGAACGTTGAATGACTGAATGTTTTCCAAATCCCAACTTTTCGGTCAGTTTGACACCCCTCCATTTCTTTGGACTCGTTCTCACTGCTAGGTCCTCACAGCACTCTTAGGAAACATTGTTACACTATATAGTAATCGAATAACTTCCGAAATACTCAAGCAATTCGAATGATAGTTAGATAAGGAACTTATCTCATAAATATGTCAGATGAGTTCTTTAACTATCTTGTTTTGCCATTTTATTTATAAGTGATGTCAACTTGAAAGATTCAAATTCATGCTAAAATTGTTTTTAAGAATAGGAAATCTTAAATTTGATATACATATAGCCTATATCCGGGTTTGAAACAAGTTTATTAAGCAACTTTATCCTTCACCTTGTTTAAAAATGGCAGACATTTCAAAATTACTCAGCCACTTAAAAAATTGCCGTCGTGATGATTTTCGAAATACTGCATTAATTTGAATGAAAGTTGAAAATTTTTTTTACATTAGAAATTTCTTACTTAGATAAATTCGTTAGCCAACTTTATCTGTCATTTTACTTCCAAGAGGCAGGCACTTTAAAGTTTAAAATGTACATAAAAAAAACACATTACAAAATTAAAAGAGATTGTAGTTCATTTTAAATGTTTTCACAGATAATTTACAATTTAATTACAATACCAATTACTAGTTAAATCATTTTAAATTACTTATGCATAAGTGAACTGCTATAACCATAACACTAAGCTTATCGATGAGATAAATGTTCGCATATTCCAGTAAAGTAATCATACTTTAAACCCTCAACGATGAAACCATCAACATGATAAAGGTAATCGGAAATGAGAAAAGGATTAAAAAATGTTACAGATATCAAAACAAAAAAATGAATTCTTGAAATGAGAATTGAAAAAATAAATGCTGAAAAATAGAAATGTTCACTTGTCAGGAAACTATGAGCGAGAAGACGCAAGATTTCGGAAAATTATCTATATATACCACGCCACGATGACAAGAAAGTTTGTTAATGAACTTGATGCCATATTTTATTTTAAAAATGGTGGCTATCTGAAATAATACAACTTGAACCTTCAGAATGACCTTCAGTATAAATCCGAACCAAAATGTATTAATCTTTGTCATATCTTGCAAGAGTTTCCTAGACAGCTTGACACGCCATTTAGCTTCTAAGTGATGGACAACTGAAAATTTCAAAATAACATCTTAAAAATGCATTAAGGAACGAATTTCTTTAAAATTCGTTTATTAAATCTCGTTGTATGCATTGCCTATATAGGGGGTTTCAATCAGATTTATTAATTAACTTTATCCACCATTTTACTCCAAAGTGGTAGCCATTTGAAATCCGAAGGCAAATTGGCGATTTCGTATGATAAGTTTGTAAATATTGTTTCAATTCGAAGGCAATTTTTAAAGTAGACTTATTTTATAAAAACTTTTGCTAAGCTCGTTGGAAAACTTGCTATGCACATAGCTTGTGCCAAAATCTTAACCAAATTTCGTATTCAATTTAATCCATTTGGTTTTCAAATGGTGATTCTTTGGAAATTTTAAACTCACATAAAAAACGCATTTATCAACCAATTTGCATGAAATTTATTTTGTATACATAACCCCTATTAAGGTTTCCATTATGTTTATTAATCAACTCAATTTGCCATATTGTTTAAAAATGGCGATTACTTCATAAGAAAAAATATATCAACCTATTCTTCCGACTGAACTGTAAAGATATGCTTTTATTTTCATTTTTACTCTTTTGGATATTCCCTAAAAAGTATTGGTTTTCTAAAAATTCATTTTTTAGCTTTTGATGGATTTATATAATAATATTTTATTGTTTTAGATTACATTGAAGATTTAACTAATTATAGACAAAAGTTTCTCTGTCTGTCTATGTTCTGGATTCTTATTGTGTTTGACGATTTAACTGCAGAAAAAAAAAATAATAATTCTGTTTAATTAATTATTAAATGTGTCTTTCGTGAACCGAGAGAAATTGGAGCTGATCGTATTCTTATTTAAAATATTATCTACAACGTCCTGCTGCAAAAATTTCCGAAAAATGTTTCGAAAATTTGCTACAAATAGTTATAAGTTATTTATGATTAATATGTATGAAATATCCCACTAATTACTAATAAATCGTAATATACTACTAAAATCCTAAAATCAGGAACGTGTTATTTAGAAAAACAGGAGCTTTTTGTAAACTTATGAACACTAGAAATGTTTGGGCTCTATAAAAGAAACGTTATCAAAATATTTTATAATGTGACACAGTTTCGGAAATTTGCTACAAATAGTTATAAGTTATTTATGATTAATATGTATGAAATATCCCACTAATTACTAATAAATCGTAATATACTACTAAAATCCTAAAATCAGGAACGTGTTATTTAGAAAAACAGGAGCTTTTTGTAAACTTATGAACACTAGAAATGTTTGGGCTCTATAAAAGAAACGTTATCAAAATATTTTATAATGTGACACATTTTATAATGCATATACTTTTTATTTGCATTTATGAGTATATGCATTTTATAATGCATATACTCGCTATACATCGTCATCTATGGAAAAATATGACATAAATGACAATATATATATATATGTCATGGTCAACGATGACAAGGTATCAAATTTAATATTATATTTGAAACATTTTATATTAACCCTCCGCGTACGGGGCGATTATTTTGAATTTACTGTGTTTACATACACAGGTTGCAAATAGTCTTATTTTTTAATACCACTATTTTTAAATACAAACATGTTTCATTAGTTTTCAGGTTTTATAAATATCAAATATTGCATTTTACAATTAGTGGTGGAAATGTAATTTTGCGGGATAATAATTTTCAATAATTTATCTGTTAAAAATAGTATTTTAGAAATTGTGGTGTAAATGAAATTTAATGTAAAAAGTTCTTTTGCCCGTCGAAATCACGGGCACCGTGCGCTGAGGGTTAAATGTTTCATAGTTAATGTAAAATATAACTTATGCAATCTTTGTTGGTTCAGTTTTTTATTTACGATCATTGTAAGTGGATGTTTGCTATGAAATATCTTTGTTTTGTCTTATTTACATTCAAAGATGGAAAGAAAGATTTATTTCAGTTTTTATCCAAGAGAGATGAATTAAATATACTCAAATACTCTTATATACTAATTAAAATTACCTAATAAAATGGTGTAAAAAATACTCTTTTGACAAAAGTTTTCCACTCTTAAATTATTTATAACATTTGATCGGTTTAAAAAAAAAAAAAAAAAAAACTATATTGTCTTTTAAAAATACTATACGAGTTGGATTCATAAAATGCATTAAAGATTGCTGAGACGCTAAAAATATTTCCACATTAAAATATTTCCTTCTATAATTTAACCAAACAAAAGGCTTTAAGAAAAAAAGAATTTTAAATTGTCTGTAAAAGCTTTTTTAGACTAAAGATATCTTCCAATGTTCATTCCATAAAGTTATGAAAAACCATTTGTCTTATTTTGATTAATAATGCTTAACAAATGAAAAAACTTAATTTAAGAAAATATCTAAAAGTAAAAATTTTCAGATAAGTTGAAGAATAATTATAAATTATTCATTTAAAAAAAAACTGTTCAGAGACAGATGACAGTTTTTTTTTTTTGTTTTCTTTCTCATGATAAATCACTTGGATATGTTATTTGCATACTTCCATTTTTGTTAGTATTTCAGTTATTCGAATGAAATTTCGAAAAATGTTTCTGTCGGACAATAATAAAACAGTCATTTATTTTCATGCCTAACTCATTTATAAAGTAATTACAAATACACCGTGCCAAAACTGTAATTTTTACTGCAACTCGTAAAGAAAATGTTTTTAACATATAAAAAATCATGTTCAGTCTATGTTTTTCCCTACAATATAAAATATAAATTATTGAACGAACGCAAAGATTTTTCAAAGACTAGATTAAAAATAGAGTCAGTTTATTTATCTATTTTATTTTTTTCATATACTAACAAAATATACATTACTTCGACTTTTCTGTTTTTATTTTAACATTTACACGCTCACCGTAAAATATTTCAACCGAAATAGAACAAAATATACCTGTGGTGGTCTAGGAGTACGTTTTTTAATAATAATTCATTTTTAACGAAACACATATTTATTGCATAATCATGAACATGAAAAAAAAAAAAAAAAATTATACATATATTAGGGTAAAAACCATATCGACGACTCTTCAAAACTGACTAGAGTAATCTAATCAACCTTAACTCTCTTATCATTATTTACATTGACAAATAGAAAATATACAAAAAATGCAATGAACAATATCGGGTTTTTGGGGGGAGTTCGAAGCAATCATAATGAACAAGGAATTTTTGGTTTCCCATTTTCCTATGAATTTCCCTAAAATACAAACATTTTCTATGCAATATAAAATAACATTATAATGTTGCATTTTTCCTTGCAGTAGTCACGTGTCAAGAGTTTTACAACGTAATACGGATATAAAACATACCATTAATATACTAAGAAATAAAAATCCGACATTATTATGATTTATTATAAGATCTATGATACGTTTTCATAGAATTAAAGTTCTCTGATTATGAAGGTAAATGTTTCACAAGCTTCTTGATATTTTCTTACTCTCTCTTTTTTTATGAATAGTTGCTACCTTTTGTAACAAATCTGGCTGAATAGCTTAAAAAAAGTTTATGAATTGAAAACAGGAATATAAAAGAAAAGAGTTACAAAGAAAACCTTTTCCAAAAACAACAGAATAGTTTGTGGTGTGCGTTATCTGCAAAATGATTGCTACGTGTATGTCAAAGGAGGCCATATATTTGTCTTTCAGAAGGTCATATATTTGTCTTACAGGCTGTATAAAATAATATCAATATCCTATGTAATAATAGGATTAGCCGTAAAGATCTAACAAATATTTGTATGTTACATGGAAAACATTGAGTAGCTTTTCATGTAGTTAATTTTTTAGAAGATAGTGTATAGCGATACTCAAAAGAATTTCAATATATTACGGTTTACATAAGACATATTTTTAGGCAGATTTTATCAGCCTTTCACTATATCTAACATAGCAGATTTAGCATACGTTATTTAAATGCTTAAAAGTATAACTTATGTAAAAAATGATAAAAACAGTGTGAGCAGAATTGATAATGAGTTGATAAGTTTATATAAAATAACTCTAACAAGTTATGAATTTTGCATTGAAATTATCGAGTGTTTAATTTTAGTACGTTTTACTGATTTATAATATATCGATTTATTATAGTATTCGCTTGTGGGCATGGTTTTGATTTTCGCTTATAACTTTTGGTAGAGTAGATATTATGCAGACGTATGGATACCAATGGAAAGCTAGAATCTTTAGTAAACGTTTCATGAAGTAGCTGTATTGATTCCGTCAACCAGAAAATTTTTATCACCAATTTTGTGAAGTGGTCATTTTTGGTTAAAAACAATTGTATACCCGGTTGTGAGCACACGTAAAAAATCCGCTAAAAATGGGAAATAATAAGAAAAACAACCATAAGTACTGAAAATAACAAAATTTATTCATTTTGTAAGGATTCAGTGTCCAAAATAACAACAGAAAGTAGCACTTTTTCAATTTTATTCATCTTCTTCTTCGTTCTCCAAATCAGAAGTGCAATGCTTGCAAGTGAAACAATTTCCATGTATATTGGAACACTTCAAATGCATCAGCCAATCTCACTCGTTGCATTTGATTTGATTGAGTTGGCTCTTATGCTGCGACGAAGTGCACATAATCGGGCAGTCGATTTTATGGATTTCTTATCTACTAAGCAATCCCAACCAGCGTCTTAAAATCTATTTCTTTTGGATCGGTTAACTTTCTCGGGGTTGACATGACCTAAAAATACACGGCCTAAAGATACATAAAAACACCAATAAAATATGTTATGTTGACATAAACGACCATATTTGACAATTAGTAAATCAAACACCCGTTTAAAATGGAAAAAACAAATTTGCTTACAACCGGTTACATGAAGGTGCCGACAACCGGGATTGGAAGCCATTTTTATAATGACAGAAAAAGCAATTTTCGGTCCACATTTTGACTGAATTCGATATTTCATCACAAAATATAATAAATATACTGCATGAATATACATTACACCTTTTCAGTAAGGGTGGAGAGTATGGTATTATAATATCAAATATTCATTAATTATTCAAAAGCAACTGAATGTTTATTAAAAATAAACAGGAAAATATTCTCAAAGTAAATTGCTTGCTTATTTATCTTTGAAGATATAATAGATCTTGACATATTATCATCGATGAACACTTCATTTAATTAAGACCTATTCCAAAAACTGAAATAAGTCTTCACTTACTCACGAGCTGTCAATTAAGCCTGAATAAAAATCTGGACTGCATTTTCTTCTATGCTCGTGATTTCTGATCATCTCATGACTATCTCTTAATGAGGAGAGTTCGCTGTTCTTCAAGGACTTGCAATAGAAATACGTATTGACTGTTCTACGCTTTTTATAAACATTAATTAACTTTTTATTATTTTATTATATCCAATTATATTTTTCGTTTTGTAATCTCCTTCACTTCTCTCTCTGATTCTATAGTGAAAGGATGCACGATAAGATGCATCCCATATTAAAAATAAATGCTAAAATTAAATTAAATCGCAAATGATTTATTTCCAATACTTACACCTCTTTAATATTTAGAGTGTTTTTTTTCAAGGGTTCCAGCATAACACATTTTAGATAAATGGATCTAAAGATCAGAAACCCCACGGATATTCGGATATTACTTTGTTGTGAGACAAGCGCTGAAACTGCTGCATAGAAGGTAAGTGAAGAATTTATCATTATTATTATAAGTCTTACCTTCTAACAAACGTAGTTTGAATTTATCTATTTAATTATCTCTACATGATTTAATTAATAGTAACTTATTCAAAACAATTTTTTCATCATTGATTATGAGACTGACGAAAGTCTCTAACTAAAATAAAACGAATATCCATAGTTTTATATTGTAATAAATAAATAGCCAAAATGGCATTAAAAGAAAATATAACAATCGATAAACTTGACGATTCAAATTATACTACTTGGTCATTTAAAGCTGAAATGCTTTTGACCAAAGAAGATTTGTTTGAAATCATCACTGAAGATCCACCAGAACCACTGACTGCTGATTGGTCGAAAAAGAATAATAAGGCAAAAGCCATAATAAACTTATCGATTACTGACTCTCAAATTCCCCACATCAAAGATTTAACTAGTGCTAGAGAGATTTGGCAGAAATTAAAGAGTATTCACGAACGCCCAAATCTCTCAAACAAACTGTACTTATTAAAAAAATTGTACAGTTGCAAATTGTCCGAGGGGGAAAATGTGAACTTTCACATCACTAAAATATTGGAACTCAAACAAAAACTTTCTGCAATCGGGGAAGTTATTGATGATGCTCACCTGTCCGCACTGCTTTTATGTTCTCTGCCTCCCTCTTATGATCCTTTAATTACTGCGTTAGAAGGCAGGGATGAACAAGACCTAAACGCGACTTATATTCAAAATAAAATCATTGATGAGTATAATCGAAGATCCTGCAATAAAAAATCAAACTCCCATTCGGAAGATAATGCCACGGCGTACAGGGTTAACAAAAATAAATACAATTTCAAAAAACGCCCTAGCAAATTTTGTACATATTGTAATTCAAAAAGTCACAATACCAGTGAATGTTGGTATCAAAAAAATAAAAAACCGAACAACGCGTCAGGAAATTATGATAAGGGTTTCAAAAATAGAAAATTTAATTCCTCATTATGTTTTGAGACCAAATCCCAACGTATAAAAGGGGAACACTCCACCAGAGAGTTAAATAATTCTGATGAAGAGGTCGGGAAAACTGTAAACAAAATAAAAAATTTAGCGTTCATTGCCAGTGACGAACACAAATCTAGTTGGATAGTCGACAGTGGCTGTTCAGCACATATCACGAATAATAAGAATCTATTTGAAAAAATTAAAGACACTGGTGTTTCAAACGTAGTTATCGCTAATGGAAATGTCTTAACCTCGCAAGGTTCGGGTGACATAATAATTCAAACTGAAACTGAAAACGGGGAAGTAAATGAAATAAAGTTATTAGATGTCCTCTTCGTACCGGATATTGAAACAAACTTACTCTCTGTTAGTAAAGCCACTAAAAGTGGTTGCACACTGATCTTCGAGAAAAATAAATGTCAGTTGCAAAAACATGGGAAAACTTTCCTTGAGGGGGAAATAAAAGGAAATCTTTATGAAGTAATACAACCGAAATATGATGCAAATGAACAAGTTAGATTAATATCTAATTGTAATAATAAGAAATGTATTACGTTATGGCACAAACGTCTAGGTCATAGAAATTTCGCAGATATTAAAAAAAACATAGATAAGCAACTAGCTTTAGGAATTGACATAAATTTTTGTAAACACGATAAAACGTGTGAAACGTGCATAAAAACTAAATTAACAGATATGCCATATCCTAAGCAATCTAAGTACCGTGCAAATAGGGTACTTGAACTAATTCATACTGATATCTGCGGACCGTTTCAGACACCCTCTATAGGGGGAAAAACCTATTTCCTTACCCTTATTGACGATTACAGTAGGTTTACAATTATTTACCTCTTAACACATAAAAGTGAAGTATTGCAAAAATTAAAAACTTACATAGCGTTAGTCAAGAATAAATTTGGCAGGCTACCTAAAAGAATTAGATCAGATAATGGTAGAGAATATGTAGGCAACGACATAGAGAATTTTCTTGAACAAAACGGAATCAGACATGAACTCACTGTTCCTTATTGTCCACCTCAAAACGGGGTTGCCGAAAGAAAGAATAGAACCCTTGTAGAAATGGCCAAAAGTATGCTATCGGAAGCGAAATTATCTCATAAATTTTGGGGGGAAGCAATCCATACCGCGAACTATTTACTAAATAGGCTCCCCACAAAATCTAATGACAAGACTCCCTATGAGCTTTGGAACAAATTTAAACCTAACCTCTCGCATTTGAGAGTATTCGGATCTAAAGCTTTCGCTTATATTGATAAACATAATAGAAAAAAACTTGATAACAAGGCTCAAGAGGGAATCTTTGTTGGCTATGATTACCGATCCAAAGGATATCGAATTTATACAGGGGGGAAAAATATCATTATCGCGCGAACAGTGAAGTTTTTAGAAAATCAAAATTGTGAACATTCATCGCAAAAGGAACCGACTAATGATAATAATCAAACGCAGACTGTAAATATTGAATTTAATGATAACTCTGAGCAAACACAGAACGATTCTGAGCAAACAAATGATTCAGAAATTCAGCTCAGAAGATCATCGAGATCTAACCTAGGTGTTCCTCCGGACCGTTTAATCTATTTAGCTAAACATGATTTAGTACATGAACCAAAAAGTTGGTCCGAGATACAAAATATGACACATCCTGTTGAAAAGAATAACTGGATTAAAGCCGCTGAAGATGAAATACGGTCTTTAAACGAGCATAATACGTGGACCTTAGTCGATCCTCCAGTAGGAAAAAAAGTTATCGGTTCTAAATGGACTTTCAAAACTAAATACGATGATACGGGTAAACTAAAAAAATACAAAGCACGTTTAGTCGCCCAAGGTTTTCTCCAAAAGTTTGGAGAAGATTACGATGCAACTTTTGCACCAGTAGTTTCGTACACAACAATCAGAGCTTTTCTAAATTCCGCAGCTCATCACAAACTGAATGTAAAACATATAGATATTAAGACTGCGTTCTTATATGGAAATTTAGATGAGGATATCTATATGCGACAACCTGAAGGGTTCATAGATAAGGGCAATGAAAACAAAGTATGTAAATTAAATAAGTCCATCTATGGATTGAAACAGGCCGCGAGAGCCTGGCACATGAGAATAGGAGATTTTCTAAAAACCTTAAATTATAAAGAAAGCTCAGCAGACTCATGTTTATACATTCATAATGATCCAAACATAACTTCATTCATTATCGTGTATGTCGACGACATTTTAGTCGCCGGAGACGAAAACCAAATAAACAAAATCACAAAGGAATTAAACAAACAATTTGAAATAAAAGATTTAGGAGAAGTAAGCTTTTATCTAGGTATGCAAATAACTAGAAATAAAAAAGGTGATTTTGTAATAAACCAAAAATTAAAAATAGCAGAGTTAGTAAAAAAATTAAATCTTGAGTGCTCCAAACCTACAAACATTCCAATGGAGCCTAATTATCTCAAATTTGACGATAACGATAATCTGTTAGAAAATAACATTAAATATCAACAAGTAATTGGAAGTTTATTATATTTGGGTACAGTTAGTCGGCCAGATATTTTGGCAGCTGTAAATATTTTAAGCAGGAGAAATTCGAATCCACGGAAAAAAGATTGGGAAGCAGCTAAAAGGGTTGTGCGTTACCTAAACACCACAAAAGACTTAAATTTCATAATTAGCGCAAACCAAGACACCAAACTAACAGCTTTCGCTGATGCCGATTGGGCAGGCGATAAAACAAATAGGAAGTCAACTTCGGGAAATATTTTCATGCTAGGAAATAATCCCATTCTATGGACGACTAAAAAACAAACTTCCGTGGCATTGTCTTCTGCAGAAGCGGAGTTCATTTCTGCAACTAATGCTGCTAAGGAAATCACTTGGTTAATCAAATTGTTAAGTGATCTGCATCTACAGCAAGATTCACCTATTACACTTTTCGAAGATAACATTAGCTGCATTAAGCTTCTTAATTGTGAATTTTCTGCCAAGCTTAAACACATCGACATCAAGTATAATTATTTAAAAGACTTGAAAGAGAAAGAAATACTTGATATGCAATATTGCCCAAGTAAAAAAATGATCGCTGACGTGCTAACCAAGCCTCTAGCAAGACCCATTTTTGAAATTCACCGAAGGAAATTGAACTTAACCACAGAGGTTTAAGAAGTGTATCCCGATGAAGGGGGAAATGACATATTATCATCGATGAACACTTCATTTAATTAAGACCTATTCCAAAAACTGAAATAAGTCTTCACTTACTCACGAGCTGTCAATTAAGCCTGAATAAAAATCTGGACTGCATTTTCTTCTATGCTCGTGATTTCTGATCATCTCATGACTATCTCTTAATGAGGAGAGTTCGCTGTTCTTCAAGGACTTGCAATAGAAATACGTATTGACTGTTCTACGCTTTTTATAAACATTAATTAACTTTTTATTATTTTATTTTATCCAATTATATTTTTCGTTTTGTAATCTCCTTCACTTCTCTCTCTGATTCTATAGTGAAAGGATGCACGATAAGATGCATCCCATATTAAAAATAAATGCTAAAATTAAATTAAATCGCAAATGATTTATTTCCAATACTTACACCTCTTTAATATTTAGAGTGTTTTTTTTCAAGGGTTCCAGCATAACACATTTTAGATAAATGGATCTAAAGATCAGAAACCCCACGGATATTCGGATATTACTTTGTTGTGAGACAAGCGCTGAAACTGCTGCATAGAAGGTAAGTGAAGAATTTATCATTATTATTATAAGTCTTACCTTCTAACAAACGTAGTTTGAATTTATCTATTTAATTATCTCTACATGATTTAATTAATAGTAACTTATTCAAAACAATTTTTTCATCAGATCTAATTAAGGTTAACTCTGAAATTTGCAAGTATAATTTATAGATAACACTTCAAAGATGTTGATTTCGTTAATAAGTTAATTCTTAATTCTACATATAATGTTCAATTTAAAAAACATATATGACAGATAATTGGGGTAAAATGAAGCATGGTCCATTATACCCCAGTTTCTGCTGGTCCATTTTACCTTACCCCATGTGGAATTCTGAAAACAAATGTTTAAAAAAAATAACAAATCTTTTTTTTTAATATTTTAATTAAATTAAATATAAAAAATAAATGACCTTAGCTCTTTATTGTGCTGAATAACCTCTTCCAAATCATACTTCTTGAATGATGAAAAGAAAATATGTTTAGGTAAAAATATTTACTTTTGGCTACACTTTTTGAAGAGCTTTAGAGCATAAGGTCCGGCAAAGGGTTTATCAATTTTCGGTGATGAAAGAAGTTCTATAAATCATTCCATTTTCGCCATGACTCTGTTGGCTTGGCACAATATAAAAATTCCCTCTACGCCATGACACCATACTAATTTACTGCTGGATTATCTGAATGAAATAAATTCATCTCGAAAAGTCGAAAGTAGCTTCAAGTTCTCCTGTATATTCTGCTATGATATATATATATATATATATATTCTGTTTCAGAAGGATCTGGATGTAAATCCTATGGTTTTCTTTTTTTTTTTTTTTTTTTAATATTTTCCATAATAAAGAAAATGTTTTTCGTAAAACATATCTTAAATAACAAACTTACTAAATTTCTTAACATGCAATTAATTTTTCTTTTTACATGCAACGAAAAATAATTTCATTGATGTTTAATCAATATAATGCGTTTTATTAAACATTTTTAAACAATTTAATGTGCCTTTTCCCACTTTCTTCGGCGGAAATATTATTGGAAACACTTTTAGACGAAAGCTAAATCGGGAAACATATTTCATTTTTAAATATTTTTCTTAAAGTGTGACATTAATAGTCTAAAAATATACTCAGAGCAATATTAACTTTTCTGCTTGAGTATTTTAAGACAGCCTTGATACTATTGATTTACTCAAAGTTTTATTTTATTTTTTTATTTAGCAAGATTTAAAAAGTTCTGAGTTAAATTGAAATTTTTATTAAAACACGAATACAATTCCTGTCAGTTAATATTGGATTTCGTTCTGTGTACAAAACGCAAAAATAAAATAAAATAACCTCAAGTTTCAATATGAAGTTTTTTGAAAACTTCTTCAAGGCAAACATTTTAATTAATATTATTTAAACGAAATAAATCTATAATCTAAATCGAATTTTAATTTATAAATTGTTTTTAATTATCTTCTTGTGTTTAAACAATATTTATTAAATTCTGTCTTTTCATTAATTTTAAATTTTTTAAATATTTATATGGGAAGTGTTCATAATTTTTTTTTTATTTACAATATAAACAGATAATAACTGTTGCTCATAGAATTAAAAGTAAACATCTTGAATGAATTTTATATTATTTAAATATTTATATGGGAAGTTTTCATAAATTTTTTAAATTTACAATATAAACAGATAATAACTGTTGCTCATAGAATTAAAAGTAAACAATCTTGAATTAATTTTAAATATTTATTTTCTGATTTTTGCAAATGTTATTCTTGCATATTATTTTAAAATATTTTGCATAAAACACATATTAATTTCGACCTTTTAAATTTTTTGAATATTTGACATAATTAATAGTCAGTTGTTATCGAAAAAATCTGATATCGAAAAAACTTGCAATGTGCAATTTTTAAAGTGAGTGAAATTATTTTAATAAGTGATCAACAGTCGGTAACAAAAGTATCCGAACACTAGCGAAAGTTCCTATGTAAAAAAAAGTACGCTTAAAACTGTTTTGTTAAATAAATCCTTGTCGAATCATGTTCTTAGACTGACTAAGAAAATGATTCGACAAGGATTTATTTAACAAAACAGTATTAACTCTACTTTTTTCATATAAGATGTTCGGATACTTTTGTTACCGACTGTATGTTTTTTTTTTTTTTTTTATATATATATACAGATATTCTATGGTTGACTTATTTTCTCAAGACGTATTCTTTTGCGTGACAAATCGTAACTTTCATTGTATATTGATAGCTTCAGAAATAAGTTACTATTGCCTACGTCAAACATGTAAAAAATATCAACATATGAAATTAATATCACTTTCATACAAAATATCTTGATATGCATGTTACATAGTAATAACATTTGCAAAATACATCAATAGATAAACCTTTAAACTCATTTTAATAGTATTAACATTGAATTAAATTTTGCGATCAACTGTTAGTATCTATTAGGTTGATTTCTTTAGAAATCGACCTATTGCAATCACTTCGTTTATCTATCTATCTATCTATCTATATATATATATATATATCTGTATATATATATGTTACCGCTAAAGTGCAGAAATCAGTTAATCTGCAGATTAGCTAGGTAATCTGCACATTAACTAGGGTGATCCGTTAAAGTGAGAAAAATTGTTTCATTTCTCAAATTACCTAGGTAATCTGCGAATTGCCTAGGTAATCTGCACATTACCTACTATACACTCGTTAAAGTGAAAATAAGATCTCTGGTGGTGTAATGTTAAAGCACGCTGTGTTGTATTTGTTTTTTTCATTAGGGAAAAGAAAAAGAAAAATAGTTTTCTTTTCTTTCTTTACTTATTTTAATCTGTATGTGTTTTAATTTTTATGTCGTTTAAAGTTATATTTGTTTTATTTATTTACTTTTTATTTATTTCATCTTTTTTATTCTGTCAATATAAGTTTGAAGATGTTATGCATTTTTAATATGAAATATAATATCTTTAATAGCTTTCAATAAAGTCTATTTTATAAGTGAATGTTAGAATTGTAATACAGTAACGATTTCTTTTCAAATAAAAATATTTAACAATTAAAAAAAAAAAAAATGTTTTATTAACAACTTATATTGCTATTACTATATGTTGGTGCATAACTTTTTTTAAAATATAATATTTTAAAAAAAGTTATGCACCAATTTTTAATTCGCTAAAGAAATATTAAATTATACATATCAGAAGCATTTTAAGAAGTACTTCAAATAATTAAAATTGCTTTAATAATTTTTAGAACGCATGAAAATTAAAATGACAGTTTTCCAATGCTTTATTAAACTATATTTTGCAGCATACATATATCTGTACAATTTTAGCAAATATATTAATTTTACAAAAAAAAAAAAAAAAAAAAAAAAAGAAAAAAACTTTATTAACACATTTTATGTAATAAACTACAACGAAATTATCTGAAAAAGCGAACAAAATTAAAATTAAAAATATAATCATGATATATAAAATATATAAAGGAAACTTGAAATTGAAAGAAACAAAAAAGAAAATTGTAATGAAGTGCTAAAAAATGCATAAAATTTTCATATTAAGTATTTATTAAATAATGCCATAATATTGATTGCCATATTTTCCAGAGTTAAAATTTAATACATGTTTTTTTTTTTTTTTTTTTCCAGTAAGTAATAATAATTTAAATCAATTTTAAAATAAATTAGTTTTAAAAAGTTGTGGTTTAATAGTTTTATTTCGGGAGAAAATAATTACTGTGTTGTAAATTTAGTATTCATAATTGAAAATGAAGTTTCACGAGAGAAAGCTTTTAATTAAAATTAGATTTCATTAATAAAATGCAGACCCGTATCAAACTTATATTGACAGAATTTAAAAAGAGAAGAAATAAATCAAAACAATTATAACTTACTTGTTACTTTAAATTTTGTGTTGGTCATAAGAAGAAACCTAATATCATAGCTTCGATGATCCACGTTTTGCGCTTACTGTTTATCATAGGCTCATAGCGGAGCGGTAGGGATAAAAGTTTTGGTTTGTGTTTGAAGGTCAATCGCGTCACAGACTGGGATTCGCGTATCTGTATCACATGACTGTTTGACGTCATAGTGAATGTAAAAAAACTAACGCTCGAAACAAACATTTGAACTTTAACGACACATAAGCCGTTAATCTGCAGATTACCTAGTTAAAATGCGGAAAACTCTTTATTCCGCACTTTAACGGGTTATTTTAGTTAATCTGCAGATTAGCTAGGTAATCTGCAGATTAACGGATTTCGCGTTTTAACGGTAACATATATATCTATAATGAAAATTTTGTCATCACGGTAACTCCCGAAATAATACTCGAAATCGAACCAAATTTGGACAGTGATCTAATCTTATAAATATCTTGGATGAGTTCGTTAACCAAGTTGCTCCGACTTTTTGTTTTCAAGTGGCAGCTACTTGAAAATTTCAAACCGACATTGTAAAAAGCATATTTAAAGCAAGATTTTCTTGAATTTTGATGTAAATACAGGCCACATAAGGGTCTCAATGAAGTTTATTAATGAAGTTTATCCGCCATTTTTAATAAAGTGGCAGATATTTTAAGTTAAGCGGGACCACTTGAAAATTTAAAATCACTATAACTTCCGAAATAAATACTCCAAATCGAACCAAATTTGGACAGTGTCTTAACTTATCTTATAAATATCTTAGATCAGTTTATTAACCAAGTTGCTCCGTCATTTTGTTTTCAAGTGGAGACCACTTGAAAATTTCAAATTCAAATTGTAAAAAGCTTATTCCGAATTTTTTTTAATTTTTATGTATACATAGATTATACAAGTGTCTCAAATAACTTTATTAATGAACTTTATCCGCCATTTTTAATAAAGTGGCGGATATCTTAAGTTAAGCGGGACCACTTGAAATCAGGCCACCACTTGAAAATTTAAAACCATGATAACTTCCGAAATAATACTCCAAATGGAACCAAATTTGAACATTGTCTTAACTTATCTTATAAATATCTTATATGAGTTTGTTAAACAAGTTGCTCCACCATTTTGTTTTCAAGTGGAGGCCACTTGAAAATTTCAAATTTAAATTGTAAAAAGCGTATTCCGAAATTGTTTGAATTGTGATGTAAATACAGACCACGTAAGGATCTCATTTAAGTTTATTAATAACTATATCTGCCATTTTTAATAAAGTGGCAATTATTTTAAGTTAAGCGGGAACACTTGAAATGAGGCTCCCACTTGAAAATTTAAAATCACAATAACTTCTGAAATAATACGCCAAATCGAATCAAATTTGGACAGTGATATTTTCATATAAATCATATTATCATAATTATCTTTAATGTTTTCACTGGGCAACTTCTCCCGACATCTTGTTTCTAAGTTCCAGCCACTTGAAATCACACTGCCACTTGAAAATATGCCATCACGATAACTTTTAAAATACTAAACTGATTCAAATAAAAGTTGGATAGTGAACTTATGGTTCAAATATCTAGGATAAGTTCACTTGGTGACTTGATCCGCAATTTTATTTCCAAGTGGCGGCCACTTGAAAATTTGTCATTATGGTAACTTTAGTAATATAGAATCAATTCGCATCAAATTTGGGTAGTGGATTTACCATTCAAATATCTCAGATAAGTTCGCTGGGCATCTCACTCCACTTTTTTTTACAAGTGGTGCCACCTGAAAATTTCTTATGACGATAATTTTTGAAATACTGATTTAATTTAAACTAAAACTGGACAATGAACTTATCATTCAAATATACTGGATGATTTCGATGGGCGTTTTGCCATTTTGTTTCCAAGTCGCAGCCACTTAGACTGCCACTTGAAAATTTGCCATAATAATAACTTTTGAAACACGGCACTGATTTAAACCACAGTTGGACAGTGAACCTATGCTTTAAATATCTTGGATGTGTTTGCTGGACAACTTGTTCCACTGTATTGTTTCCAAGTGGCGGCCACTTGAAAATTTGTTATCACGGTAACTTTAGAAATACTTAGTCAATTCAAATCAAAGTTGAAAATTGGATTTATCATTCAAACAACAAAAATCTGGAAAATTCACGTAACTCGTGAACCAATCACGTTATTGCGTCCATCTTTGGGATATCTATAATAAGTATTTTCTCGCCAAAAGTCGCCAAAATTGTGGCCATAGGGAAAAAGCCGCCAAATTTGGCGCCAAATCCATCACCTTCGTTACTGGATCTTTTTAATGCGTTTTTAAGGAAAAATTAGCCTATTTTAATGCTAAAACAAACTAGAAATGCAGAAAACTAACAATTTATCAACTTACTAATCCTCTTTGAAAGAATTTCTACAAAAAAAAAAAAAAAAAAAAAAATCAAATTTGCAACGAATCTTAGATGAGCAACTTTCTCTGCCATTTTGATAGAAATGGCAGCCACTTAATTTTTCAACACGATGACTTTTGAGATTTTGAATTAATTCGCACTATATGTGTACAGTAGACTTATCTCACAAATACATTTCATATATTTGGCAACTTAACCCACCATTTTGTTTCCAAGCACAGGCAACTTGAAAATTTTAAATTCACATAAAAATTTATTTATGAACCGATTTGCTTAAAACTCTATATGTGCATAACCTACATCAATATTTCTACCAAGTGCATTAATAATTTGTAGCCGCCATTTTGTAACAAAATGACAGCTATATGATAAGGTAAAAGAAATCAACCTACCCTTCTGAATAAGCCGGAAAGACATGTTTATATTTTAAATTATTTTTTTAACAGAAGGAACGATATATTTTCAGATATCGTTTAATTAAAACTGCGACACTTCTATAATTTCACATGCAAGAGATAAATTATGTTGATTTCACTGATTGCCAATACAGTGATATTTTCCTATTTTTAAAAAAATCTCAATTATTTGAATTGTAATCCGCAGCTTTTCTTTGCTTTCTTCATCTACAAATAAAATTTAGAATTTTAAAATATCGTTTGTGAATGATTAATTAACTTCTACGCATTTTTCCTATTTGACGCTTTTATTTGATGCTTTTATATGCGTTTTTATTATATATATATATATATATATATATATATATATATATATATATATATATATATATATATTTTTCTAAAGGCAATAGTTTTATAAAACAATATATAAAGTAAATATATATATTTCCCGAAATTAAAAGCATTTGCGTTTTTTTCTTGTTAGTTGATGTTTTTGATGTTATAATGAAGGTTTACAATAAATGATTTTAATATGTTGCTCATAATATGAATAAATATCTGAACTAAGGAAAAAATATATAAATTTTTTTAATTTTGAATAATTTAAAATAAATCTTGGATTATTTCCCAACATATTAACTGAAGTATTTTTAGTTTGTTAGAAGTTTAATTTTGTCTTAGTTATAGAAATATTAGCGAGTTTTAGATATATTTAAAAATAGCAAATAGACAATCTTAAATTGGTAAAAAGATTAATATACTTTTGCGAACTTTTTGAGAGACAATTAATATCCTTTTTATCGACAAACTTTCATACTCCGAATTTAAAAGTTCTTCAGTAATCGTTATTTATTTCCCTTTACGGCAACAATTAAAATAGAATAATCGATTTCTAGTTATTTATCGTATGTTTTAATCTTAAAACTTTTCAAAATCTCCATTTAAATATGGTAGATAAATACATTTTGCAATAATACAATATGTTAAATGCAGAAATCAATGAAACTACTTTTAATATTTATTGCAATACAGCTGTTAGTTGAAAAGGATTGCCAATTATCTGAATGCCATAATATATTTTCACTATTTGTTACTAATCATTAAAAAATATGTTTTGAATTTGTTGTCAAAAGATATTTATAACAACTGTAATGAAAATTAATATGATGAGAGAGAAAAAAAGATTTTGGCAAACTTCTTCATATTTCGTGTTATCCCCGCTATTAATCATGACAAATAAACATTCTTTTGAGATTATTCTTTATTATAATAAATAATACTTTGAACTGAAATATTAATGCAAAAGTTAATAAAAGCTGATACACTCTTAAAGAAAATGTAATTTCTGTTGCATTTCCTTTTTTAAATAATTATTTTTATTAAAATTAAAAATTTATTAAAAATAATTTAAAAATGATTTTTATATTTTAAATAAAAAATGAGGATGTTTCTGTTACATGAAATTAAATTATCTCGATATTCATATATTTAGCGGTTCGTTTAATTGCGGAGTTAATTTATTTTGCTAAAACAAAAAAAAGTTTATGCAGAATGTAAAATGTTGCTAACTCTTTATTGATTTATTGTTTTTTTTCACTTATATATTGAATATTATAATATAAAGCCAATGAAGGACATAATTTATAATTTACTAATAAATAATCACAATTTAGATATTAAGAATAAGAAAAGGATTTTGTTATATAATAATAATTATTATTATTATCATTTTTAATATAGTAATAATTATTATTATCAATATTTTTGGAAAGGCTATGTCCTGCCTGGCTGTAAATCTTACGTTGCTTTTTTTTTTTAACAGAAATGAAGTTACAAACTAAAGAAATTTTCTTGACATAAGTATATTTAACACAGTGACGTACTGCTTTTGCTCAAAGTAGCATTTATAAAAAGTTCTATATTTCTAAACGCTTTTGACTTTTTTTCTGATAGTTTCCAACGAAAATACTGTAAAAGAAAAGTCAATCTGTCATTATCTGATTGTGCAAGTAAATGAACTTTATACTGAACGCAGGTTGTTAGTTCATAAGTGCACAAGATTGTTAGAAAAGCTACAAAATGGTATAAAACAATGAGTTTGTGTAAGTGATAAGAAAAATAGACTAAAAAATAAAATTTCAGTTGAATGATGTCGTATAACATTTTATAAGTGAGCCTTATAAATTGAACAAGATATATGCAGCAATCGATTCAAATCAAAATAATCATACATGACCAAAAAAAAAAAAAAAAAAAAAATGGCAAAAAGAAAAAAAGATAGTAAGTAGTAATCAATTCATATAATGCAATAAACTTATTTAATATATGATCAGTTTTATAATTCATATATGAGATCATACAGGGAAAATTCATTACAGTAAGTTACGATGTATCTAAAAATTATTGAAATTAAGAAATATGAAACAGAAAGTCAAATAAATATATATATTCTTGGCTAGGAGTTTTTTCGTTCAGAATAAAATTATTCTATTTTCTATTATGAATATCTTAAAGAATATGGTTGAAGAGAAAGATCACAATTAAATCTGGTTTTAATCAATGAAATAAAATCGCTTATTTTCAAGCAGATAATGTATTTAAGATAGCTTCGAATCAAAATGATTTAGATTTAAAAAATAACAGTTCTTTTATTTTTAACTCTTCTTTTTTTAACTCTTATTTTTAACTCTTCTTGTTCTTTTATTTTTATCACTTATTATATTTATTAGCTTGCTTTCATGATTTGCATTTACCATTGTTAAAATTTATTAAAACAAAAAATGCTGTGAATATAACGACCTTGAGGGTATTATGTCAGACGGGAATCTGAAATATCTGAGTAGAAAGTCTTGACATCTTAAACCCAAGACGTCAGAATGATTTTTGTTTTGTTCACAAATATTCATCTTTATTAATGTATATATATCTTGATGAATGTAGTTAAAAACATAAGTTTTCACGTTATTTAAAATTCACTGTATATAAAAATAAAAATAATCTCACTAATGTTGAGATACTTCCATTCTACATATTTCTAAAATTCTGCAAAATAATCAAAGGAGAATAACTAATAAAAAGCGTTGAAAAGCACTCTGTTTTAAACGAGCATTACATTTATACAACTTGTTCACTGATATCAATTGCGATAAATACTTTCCAATAGTTAGTCATACACTATCTACCAATAAGTATTTCGTCACTTTCGAATTTAGACGTTTTGTCAAATATCTAGAAAATTTCGTTAGGAAACATCTGGAAACTTTGGTAACGTACAGAACATGTTATATCTCATGTATTTCAGCAAACGTTGGTCCTGCAGAGGAAAAGGGGACCAGTAAAAAATTAAACAAAAAACTCTGAATCACACTGTAAAAGTAATGCATTAAATGCGTTTTGGTTGTAGCATGTGATTATGAAGATTTCTCTGCATAAAATTTTATAAGGCTACCTCATATATTCATGGAGATTTAAAAATTTAAATAAATAAATAAATCCACTTTTTAAATTATAACACGTAGAGTATTAGACCCAGTGCAAAGAGATTTTTAGGAAATTTGGCCTACTACATTAAACACAGCATACTGCAATCAGTATACATAAATGTTAAATATCTTAAGAAATATGAGCAGTTTTAGTAAATAATTTTTAACTACGCATGTGTTAGCTCTAAAAAAAAATTATTCGCATAAATTAATAGCCAAAAGTATTGAGCAACTTATATGAAAACCCTCAAAAATATCAAGAAAATTCAAAAAGTTATGAAAGATAGAATGAACAGAATTTTAGTTCTCTCAAAATAAAAGCTAAACTACGAGTATAAGGGGTTTTACTCACATTTTTAATTTGATTCAATCAATGCCCAATGACAATAAAACATTTGCTGATTGTAAATAAACGTTGATAAATCCCTTATCATGGTCCATTTTTAGTTCCCCATCATACTGTAGGTATGGGGAACTTAGGTAATCGTGAAAATTTTCGACCTCGGTTTTTTGAGTTTTCTACACGTTTTCAGGTGTGAGGAATCCGAAAATGTCAAAATTTCTATGGTGTCTGTCTGTAGGGTGTCTGTAGGTGTGTTAGTGTGTTAGTGTGTTAGTCTGTTAGTGGGTCAGTCCGTTAGTTTGTTAGTCTGTGTACACGATATCTCAAGAACAAATTGTCGCAGAGAGGTCAGATTAGTTTTAAAATATTACTTTCGACACTGGCAAGAACCCTATTCATTTGCAACATTCGAATTTAAAATCTTCGTAAGTTATTAAAAATTTACGATTTTCTTAACATGGGAGAATAGGACAAAAATTCACTTAAACGTGCATTAAATGGAAACTTTTTACTGTAAAAAGATCAGACCAGCTTTAAAATATCCGTTTTGATGCCGGAATGAACATCAGTAACTATAAATATGCTACTTTGAAAATTTCGCAAATTATTGGAAATTTACGAATTTCTTAACATGGCAGTATAGGGCAAAATTTCACATAAACTTTTGAGAGATATTTTCATCGTAAAGATGTCAGACTTCTTTTGAAATATTATTTAGGACACGGGCATGGATATTAATGACTATGAATTTTCCAATATAAAGATTTCGTAAGTTATTGGAAATTTACGAATTTCTTAACATGGCAGAATAGAGAAAATTTCACATAAACGTCAATCTTGAGGGATATTTTCATCGTAAAGATGTCAGAACACTTTCGAAATATTATTTAGGATACTGGCATGAATATCATAGACTATGATTTTTCCAATTAAAAAATTCGTAAGTTATTTGGAATTTACGATTTACTTAACCTGTCAGAATAAGGCAAAATTGAGCACAAACTTCCATTTTGAGGATCCTAAATACATTAGACAACTTCAAAATTACGTTTATGCTATTTGTTTGAACATAATTGAATACAAATATTCTACTAGGAAAATTTCGTAAAATATTCGTAATTTACGATTTTATCAACATAGCGGAATTTTAAATTTTTCATATAAATATGAATTTTGAGGATTATTGCATTGGAAATAGTAGCATGAAAACTAAACAACGGAATTGACCCTGATAAAATAAATTAATAGATTAGAATAAGATATATATATATCGAAATGAACGGTGGATAGCCTATTAGGCGGGGATTTCATTCTGTCACTGTATCAAGCTTTGGTCAAATTCATTTCCTTTAACATGACTATAATATGTCTCGCACTAGAAATTTCTGAGAACATAAATATGATGGGGAACTGAGCAGAGTCCACCTATGTCAACTAGTTTTTAGAAGAATTGAAATTCTGTTCATCTATCTCTCATAACTTTTTCAATTTACACGATATTTGTTTGCGGTTTTCATATAACTTGTTCAATACTTTTGGCTATTAAATTATGCAAATGAAATTTTTTAAAAGCTACCACATGCGTAATTAAAAATTATTTAGTAAAAATGCTCATATTTCTTAATATATGTAATATTTTTGCATTCTGATTGCAGTAGGCTGTGTCCAATGTAGTATGCCACATTTCTTAAAAATGGCTTTGCACTGGGTATAATACCTCTACGTGTTATAATTAAAAAAGTGGATTTTATTTTTTCAGTTTTTTTTTAAACCGTTATATCTCCATGAATGTATGGGGTAGCGTCATAAAAATTAATACAGATAATGAGAAAAATCCTCATAATCACATGCTACGGCCAAAACGCATTTAAAGCATTACTATTTACAGGGTGATCCAAAACATATCGATTTTTGTTTAATTTTTTACTGCTTCCCTTTTCCTCTCCAGGAAACAACTTTTGCTGAAATATATGATGTATAACATGTTCTTTACACTGCCAAAGTTTCAAGATGATTTCTAAAGAACTTTTCTAGATGTTTGACAAAACGTCTAAATTCCAAAGTGTACAAATACTTATTTCTTACAAGGAAACATTCAAAGGGTGTTATCTTCAAAAAGTATTGAAAAAAATATATGTGATTCTACTCTTTATAAAACACCAGAAAATGAAAAAAATGTCGGCTGAAATTAATTACAGCGACCACAAAAATTATCAAAATTAAGCATATTTGGCGATTTCACACTGCTAGGCGATTGATTTTGAGTACTTGGCGAAAAAGCAAAACACGGTTCTGTTCGTACACGGCAATCTCCGTGCTAGCAAACGTATCGCCTAACAGCGCTAAATCGCCAAATATGCTTAATTTTGATAATTTTTTGTGGTCGCTGTAATACATTTCAGCCGATAATTTTTTTCATTTTCTGGTGTTTTATGAAGAGTAGAATCATATATATTTTTTTCAATACTTTTTGAAGATGACACCTTTTGAATGTTTTCTTGTTAGATAATGTATAAATTAATTTCAATGTCAGATCGGTTTTAAATTATTAAATTCGCTATTTTATGTTGAGTATGAGGTTAAGTGAGTTTAATATCGACCTAGAGCTACGCATTTGGACTTTTAGCGTCAGTCTGGGATTCACTCCCAGAGGATTTCCAAAGACATACAATCACAATTTATGTCCTTCACAGAAAGGGTGATTTCTCCAACTTTCTAGAGGTATTATTTTGAGAATGATGTACGACAAAGCAACTACCACAGATTTTATGTGCACCTGCCGCCATTAATGTACGGGACAGATTTTGGTCAAATCAGGTATCAAACCCGCAATCCTCCGATCACGAGCTTGACACTCATATACCCTTGTAAAAACAGTTTAAATCAATAAATACATTCTTGTAATAAATACAAAATTCTAATTTTTATAAGTTCTTGATACAATAAGGTAAGTTAGTTCTTTTTATATTACCATGATCTTTTTATATTACCAAAATATAAACACTCTATTGTTTAATAATCAAAATGATCTTACAGCCGATTGAAATTGGAAAAATTTTAATGGTAAAAAAAAAAAAAAAAAAAAAAAAAAAAAAAAAATCGGTAAATATGCAAAGAATATTCTAAGAGACTGCAGCAGTTGTATTACCTTTTTCAGTGATATACGTAATATTGAACAATATTAATGCTATAAATATTGTTACTCATAAAAAGTTATAAATGCTATAAAATGATTAAAAATGGCAAAGAAAAAATAAAAAGTCTTTGTAAAATATATATATATATATATATATAATTATGAGTACACAGTTCAAAAATTGAAAGTTACATCACAATTCATATTATCATAATAATCTCTTGAAGTGTTTTTCACGGTTAAAAACGTGACTGAAGCAAGAACATAACTCCTGTATTATGCGTAGAACAGTAGCACATTTGTATGCTACGAAAATACAATTTAATAAATCTTACAGAATCGTTAAATATTTTTCTTAGAAGATCTTAGTTGAGTCCCAGCTATCATATTCATCTAAACGAGTTAGTATTCCAGGAAAAAGGTTTCTTTGTTCTCAATATTAAGCTAGCAAATAAAATTGAGGTAATAGTTTGAATTTCAATTACATGAACGTTAAACATTAGCCAAGGCAGAATAATTTTAGGAATAAATTTAACTCAAACACTTTAATGTTTCACGAAATTATGATTTAGTGAATTTTGATAGTAATTTTACCGTTTATTTCATAAACCCAATTTTTCTAACTATAACTAATATGACGAAGAATAAAAATTTAATATATGAATTTTTACTGGAATTAAACATATCTTGAATTAAACATTTTATAAGGTAATATTTTAAAATGTAAAATATTTTTGTTATTGGAAGTTTAGTTGTGACTACCAGTTGCCTCTAGATTTGTCTGCGAAAGGACCAAAAGTGCAGTGGTATCTGAGCATCATATACACTAAGCGACAAAAAGAAAAGCCACACTGCAGAAAAATTGACTTATACCTTTTAGGTTGATTTCTTTAGAAATCGACCTATTGCAATCACTTCGTTTATCTATATATATATCTATCTATCTATCTATCTATCTATCTATCTATAATGAAAATTTTGTCATCACGATAACTCCCGAAATAATACTCGAAATCGAACCAAATTTGGACAGTGAACTAATCTTATAAATATCTTGGATGAGTTCGTTAACCAAGTTGCTCCGATGTTTTGTTTTCAAGTGGCAGCCACTTGAAAATTTCCAACCGACATTGTAAAAAGCATATTTAAAGCAAGATTTGCTTGAATTTTGATGTAAATACAGGACACATAAGGGTCTCAATGAAGTTTATTAATGAAGTTTATCCGCCATTTTTAATAAAGTGGCAGATATTTTAAGTTAAGCGGGACCACTTGAAATCAGGCTACCACTTGAAAATTTAAAATCAATATAACTTCCGAAATAATACTCCAAATCGAACTTCCGAAATAATACTCCAAATCGAACCAAATTTAGACAGTGTCTTAACTTATATCTTATAAATATCTTAGATGAGTTTATTAATCAAGTTGCTCCGCGATTTTGTTTTCAAGTGGGGACCACTTGAAAATTTCAAATTCAAATTGTAAAAAGCTTATTGCGAATTTGTTTGAAATTTGATGTAAATACAGACCACATAAGGGTCTAAATGATGTTTATTAATGAAATTTATCCGCCATTTTTAATAAAGTGGTAGATAACTTCAGTTAAGCGGGGCCACTTGAAATCACGCTACCACTTGAAAATTTAAAATCACCATAACTTCTGAAATGATATTCCAAATCGAACCAAATTTGGACAGTGTCTTAACTTATCTTATAAATAACTTAGATGAATTTGTTAACCAAATTGCTCCGCATTTTGTCTTCAAGTGCAGACCACTTGAAAATTTCAAATTCAAATTGTAAAAAGCGTATTGCATTTTTTTTTTGATGTGTACATAGATTACACAAGTGTCTCAAATAACTTTATTAATGAACTTTATCCGCCATTTTTAATAAAGTGGCGCACATCTTAAGTTAAGCGGGACCACTTGAAATCAGGCCACCACTTGCAAATTTAAAACCATGATAACTTCCAAAATAATACTCCAAATGGAACCAAATTTGAACAGTGTCTTAACTTATCTTATAAATATCTTAGATGAGTTTGTTAACCAAGTTGCTCCGCCATTTTGTTTTCAAGTGCAGACCACTTGAAAATTTCAAATTTAAATTGTAAAAAGCGTATTCCGAAATTACTTGAATTTTGATGTAAATACAGACCACATAAGGATCTTAATGAAATTTATTGATAAACTATATCCGCCATTTTTAATAAAGTGGCAGATATCTTAAGTTAAGCGGGGCCACTTGAAATCTGGATCCCACTTGAAAATTTAAAATCACGATAACTTCAGAAAAAATACTCCAAATCGAACCAAATTTGGACAGTGATATTATCATATAATTATCTTGAATGTTTTCACTGGGCAACTTGTCCCGACATCGTGTTTCTAAGTTCTAGCCACTTGAAATCAAACTGCCACTTGAAAATATGCCATCACGATAACTTTTAAAATACTATACTGATTCAAATAAAAGTTGGAGAGTAAACTTATGGTTCAAATATCTAGGATAATTTCACTTGGTGACTTGATCCGCAATTTTATTTCTAAGTGGCGGCCACTTGAAATTTTGTTATTATGGTAACTTTAGTAATACAGAATCAATTCGCATCAAATTTGGGTAGTGGATTTATCATTCAAGTATCTCAGATAAGTTCGCTGGGCATCTCACTCCACTTTTTTTTACAAGTGGTGCCACCTGAAAATTTCTTATGACGATAATTTTTGAAATACTGATTTAATTTAAACTAGAACGGGACAATGAACTTATGGTACAAATATACTGGATCATCTCGATGGGCAAGTTGTTTTGCTATTTTGTTTCCAAGTCGCAGCCACTTAGACTGCCACTTGAAAATTTGCCATATGAATAACTTTTGAAACACGGCACTGATTTAAGCCACAGTTCGACAGTGAACCTATGCTTCAAATATCTTGGATATGTTCGCTGGGCAACTTGTTCCACTGTATTGTTTCCAACTGGCGGCCACTTGAAAATTTGTTATCACGGTAACTTTAGAAATACTTAATCAATTCAAGTCAAAGTTCAAAAATGGATTTATCATTCAAACAACAAAAATTTAGAAAATTCACGTAACTCGTGAACCAATCACGTTATTGCGTCCAACTTTGGTATATCGATAAAAAGTATTTTTACGCCAAAAGTCGCCAAAAAAGTCGTCATATTGGAAAAGTCGCCAAATTTGGCGCCAAATCCATTATCTGCGTTACTGGATCTTTTTAATGTGTTTTTAAGGAAAAATTAGGCTATTTTTATGCTAAAACAAACTAGAAATGCAAAAAACTAACATTTTAGCAGCTTACTAAGCCTCTTTCAAAGAATTTCTACAAAAAAAAATTATTTTCAAATTTGCAACGATATTTTAGATGAGAAACTTTCTCTGCCATTTTGGTCGAAGTGGCAGCCACTTAATTTTTCAACACGATGACTTTTGAGATTTTGAATTAATTCGAACTATATATGTACAGTAGACTTATCTCATAAATACGTTTCATATATTTGTCAACTTAACCCAACATCTTGTTTCCAAGCACCGGCCACTTGAAAATTCTAAATTCACATAAAAATGTATTTATGAACCGATTTGCTTAAATCTCCATATGTGCATAGCCTACATCAATATTTCTACCATGTGCATTAATAATTTGTATCCGCCATTTTGAAACAATATGACGGCTACTTGATAAGGAAAAAGAAATCAACCTACCCTTCCGAAAAAGCCGGAAGGACTTGTTTTATTTGTAATAACTTCAAAACTAATGTTTGAAAGAAATAAAACTGTCATGTTTGCATAATATCAAAGAGATGAAATGATACCTATGCACATTTTTGATTTAGGAATTCACTTTATTACACTCTACGAAGTAATTATTAAAAATCTATATAAAACATTCTTTTTAAACGTAATATAATAAACATATACTTTGTACTGCATTATGATTTATTATATGATATAAACAAGTTATATTTTAATACATGAAATAAAACTATTTATTTGATAGATCTAAACAATATTTTAATTAAAATATGCATTCTGCATTGAGTTATTCCACCTTTATATGGAATTACTGCTTTAATGCGCAATGGCATAGTATTATGCAGTGTTTTAATATAAATATCAGAAATTTCTCTGTGCCAAATATCATACATAATTTTTCTTGACCTTGCAGAGTTGTAGGGTGCAATTTTTAATCTTCGCCCCTTTCCCGTGCTTTTTTATAGACTAAACATTTTCGAGCGGATTCAGATTAGGACTATTTCCAAGTCTGATGAAAAAGAAAGTCTACGATATCTTTTGTGGGATTTAACTTAAAGTTAAAAAAGATATGATTGCTTACAGAATTATAGGTGCTCATGGGATGAGATAGGATAGGTAGTTTTAACAATTTGAATCGAATAAACGCACCACAGACGCTCTTTAGTATGGTGCAATATCATCTTGAAATTCTGTTTGCGGGAAAGTCTGAGATACCTTCAAAATAATCGGTCAGGCGCCGTATTTATAATGGCCGCGTTTTATTTCACGTTAATTGATCCCTTTAGCATAAAAATTTGCCCGACTCATTGAAAATTTATGCACCTCCGTACCATAATGTACGGAGAGTGTGTCACTGTTTTATGAATGCAATTTTCAATAATTCGGTCACATTTTTATCACCTTACTAGTTTTTTTTTTTTTTTTTTTTTTATCAGCCCGAAATAAAATAAACTTGACTCATCAGAGAAAACCAGTTCGGCCTAATAATTAACTGATGTATTTTTTTAATTTTTGGTCAACTGAAGTCTTGTTTTTTTAATTCTTTTCCTTAGTAATGGATTTTTTTTTTTCAGATCTTCTGGTTTTTAACATACTTTGTTTAATTGTTCCCGCCCTGTTTTTGAAGAAATTATTTTGCTATACACATTTTTAAAATCTTTTCTAAGTTATGAGCATGTACAAATGGATTTTTTTAAACTTTTGTGCCTTAACTTGCCATCATCTCGCTTGGATGGGCAACATGGCCGCCTAAAGACTCATTTTCCATTTAAACAGCCAAAAAACTTTATATCTTCGTAAAAATCATCTCAGGAATATTTCGTTAACATTTAATTAATTTGCCATTTCACGTATTAAAATATTTTTTGACTTTCATTCTAAAATTAATACTTTTTGTGGCATCGTTAAATGCCTTGTTCTTGCCATTTTTGAAATACTTTCTAAAATGATAATTTCCCTGGCAGTTGCATTTTATTTTTAACACTGAGCTAAATCCTAAAGTGTACGTGAAAGGGGACGTAATAAAATCTTTTCGAAAATTTGCTTTTTAAATGTTAAAATTGGCGATTGCAAAAAGGGAAAAGAAAAATATCCAAGTGAGGCTTTTTTTTTTTTTTTGTCGCTTAGTGTATCTACACTGCACTGTCAAATGCCCAACTTCGGGCACAATACCTTGGGCTATCAAAGCAGAATAGCCGTCCTCTTTAAAATAATTAAAATTGTAATGGTATGTTGCCGAACCGTGTTAAAGGATGACTTCCAGATTATCACTAATAGTCTAATGCGCAGTTCTAGTTAAAAACAGAGTACATTGTAAAAAATATGTCCTACTTGCTGCCAGACATGCTCTGTAATTTGAGAAAATACGCGTAATTTACGAAAAAATTACGTTGACAGAACGTATTTTCTCAAATTATAGAGAATTTCTGACAGCAAATAGGACGTATTTTTTACAGTGTATATATAAAGATACCCTAGCTTTAGTGTGACGTTATTCCACTCAACTTCAACTTTTATGACTAACAATTGATATAATAGCTATTGAACATCCATAGTAATGCACACATTATATAATGATTCAATAAATTATTATTCGCCAAACATGGGTAATTTACAAATTGTGGGAACTATTTTTAAATTTTTCAAAGTTTAAGTCTTTTTTTTTTTTTTTTCTCAATGCAGTTACAGCATTTTTATTTATTCTAATTAACTATTGCTGATAAAAAAATTTCCATCTTCTGATGGAATTATTTCAGGTTTTCAAAATATTTATACTTCTTTTATTTAATACAATTTTAATAAGATAAGATGAGATACGCTTATCTGTATGACTTCATCTGTGTCAATATTATATACGTTTCCTTCTTAAAGAATAAGCTTGCTTCTTATCTTTAAGTAAATTTTAATGTATGATAGCTTACACCAAAATATTATATACAATGAATATGTTCACTTTACAATATTTTAAATTTCTTATTATAATTACTTCATATTTTCTATTTTCTAATATTTTACCATTTCTTAACAAGATATATTTTCTATTTCTAAAAAATGAACATGGCTATATTTTTCTCTAATGGGGGAAAACTTTTAACTATACTATGTTCTTATATATCAGATTATTAATTGCTAACTCTAAAAACTGAAGTCCCAATTGTGAACAGAAATTTAACCTAACAATGGGACTTCTGTTACCTGCTATAGAGGGAAAAGAATACTTTAGCCAAAAATAGCTAATCTGTACCAAGTATAGTACGTAAACTTAGAAGATCATACACGATCATTAAAAAACAGCAGCTATCCAGGAAATATAATTATTAAACCATTTACTTATTGATATAAAGATTATAGGCTATAGATTATAGGTTACAGATTATAGGTTACAGAAATTACTTTCCATTATTTTATAGATTTTGAACAACAATATTATTAATAAAATTACATTAACATACATGAACAAATGGTATGCGAATAATAATTTGCGATATATATAGGCTTCCTGTTACTTTTATTGTGCTTTGAACAATTAATCAGACAGGGATCTCTTTTCTTTTTTTAAATAATTGAGTTAATAAAAATTAATGCTTATAACAAACGTGTTATGTGCATAAACATACACGTATATTTATGCACTTGAGCTGACCTCTGTCCTCGTTTATTTTATTGCTATATGCTATTGTGATCATGCTATAAAAGTTTGGTCTTAATTCTTCCGTTTGTATTTCTTTTGTTGCAAGTAGATAATGCCCGTTCTATTGCACGAAAGAACCAAGTGTGTTGTGGATGATTTCGTAGACAGAACCCTGACTATTTTACAGATTATGTGCCACTTCATCAATATTCACTCGTCTGTCTAATAGAACCATGTCACGTATATGCTCAATGTTATCATAATTTGTGGCCATAAATGGTCGTCCGGCTCCTTCCTCATGCGTAACACTTGTGCGACAATTTTTAAAAATTTTAGTCCATTCGTAGATGACAGGACACTGTTCTCGTATTGTGCTGAAAGTCTTTGATGGATTGATACAGCACCCGGCCACAAAAACCGAATCCCTGCTCGTTTTTCTCTTTTGTGAAAACTTCTAATGGAGCGGCCCTGATCAAACTGCAAAGAAAGGAAGAAAGTGAAGGATTTAAAATCAAACTTTAATAGAATGACCACAACAGCATAACAATAGAATATACGAGGACAGAGTTCAGTATGATCAACGTAAGAGGTGTTATGTCAAAATTGCGGATAATTTTGTCTTAAACTATATGTGAATATATATATATATATACTAGCTGATTCGACAAACGTTGTTTTGTCATATAAATTATTTCTAGAGAATATTTTGCTAGAAAAAAAAAACTAACTTATTGTAAGTGTGTAGGGATGTGGTATATAAGTGAAACAGGTATGGAGCGCTGTGAACGGTGACTGTGAATTCCGATTATAACGCAAAAGACATTATTAACAATTAAATAAACAATTTAAATTGGACTGAATTGTAAATCTAAACCATTCTCGAATCCATCTGAAGACACACAAAAAATTTCATTAAAATCGGCTCAGCCGTTTAGGAGGAGTTCAGTGACATACACACGCACAAAAGTATGGGACCCCTTTGGTGACTTTAAATATTTTAAGCCATTTTTGCGATGAATTGAAATGGCTATCTCAATTGTGGAACTAAAGATCTTGGCGAGAAGCGTCCGAGCTACTTCGGTGTCAAATTTCAAATTTTGCCAAAGGGATCCGATACTAAAGGTGTTCCATACAAAAAATAAATAAATAAAATATCAGTGACATACACACGCACAAAAGTATGGGACCCCATTGGTGACTTTAAATATTTTAAGCCATTTTTGCGATGAATTGAAATGGCTATCTCAATTGTGGAACTAAAGATCTTGGCGATAATCGTCCAAGCTACCTCGGTGCCAAATTTTCCATACAAAAAATAAATAAATAAAATATCAGTGACATACACACGCACAAAAGTATGGGACCCCCTTTGGTGACTTTAAATATTTTAAGCCATTTTTGCGATGAATTGAATTGGCTATCTCAATTGTGGAACTAAAGATCTTGGCGAGAAGCGTCCGAGCTACTTCGGTGCCAAATTTCAAATTTTGCCAAAGGGATCCGATACTAAAGTTGTTCCATTCAAAAGATAAATAGATAAAATATAATAAATTAGCTACACAAATAAATTTGTAGGTTAGGGTGGTTGTTAATCAACGCGCGTGTAAATTTGTTAGAAAATTATATAAAATACTCACTCCAATTCCGCACTAAATTTGCAAAATGTATAGTTTTTTATGCACACTTCAAAACTCTTCAAACACTAATTACATCTTGATGTAATATTTCAATTAGGACACAATTTTTTGTACAACAATGATAACACGAAGTTACAAAATATTTTCCTGAATTTGATCGCAGCACCAACTATGTCGGGACAAACTGGAATTACAATAGAATATACGCAAGCGAAGTGTGACGTAACTGACCGTCAGTGGATGCAAGAAAAAGATTTCTTATGTTAGTCTCCCATTGGATTTTTTATAAAAAATTATTAAAAATCGAGGAAAATTATTTCTCGATTTTAATCCCCGTATTTGGGTATAGATATGTATTAGTTATCGTATGCATGTGTTAGATTGAGTTATTTTGCTCTCAAATTGAGAAAATTTTAATTTTAAATTTCAAAACTCTGTCTTCCTTGGCGTTTTTTGTATATGGCGATCAAAAACGTAATACGAAAATATACATACCAGATGTATATTTTCGTAATATGTATTGTACGAAATTGTTTCATATTATTCATTACTCTTTTAATATAAGTTGTTGAAATAACCATTATTTTTGAAAGAAGTTAAATATGTTTGCCAGATGATATGGCGATATTTTTTTTTCCGCCAAGGATGACAGAGTTTTGAGATTAAAAATTCAAATTTTATCAATTTTACAGCAAAAACAACTCAATCTAACGCATGCACATGATAACTAATACATACCTATACCCAAATATGGGGATTAAAATCGGGAAATAATTTTCCTCGATTTTTAGTAATTTTTTACAAAAAATCCAATGGGCGATTAACATAGGAAATATTTGTCTTGCATCCACGGACGGCCAGTAACGTCATCACTTCGCTTGCGTATATGAAATAAAAATAAGTAAAAAAATGAATTTAATGATTTAATTTTTATATAAAACATGATCGCCTTCTATCTTAAAAAGTAGATGTAAATTTTAAAGTTTAATTTTTTTGGCAACAATTATAAATTAAAATAAATAATTTAATGAAAGTTTAGAAGATAGAATTTCTAATTTTATTTTTTTAATGAATTAATGAATTTAAATTGGACTGAATTGTAAATCTAAACCATTCTCGAATCCACCTGAAGACACACAAAAAATTTCATTAAACTCGGTCCAGCCGTTTAGGAGGAGTTCAGTGACATACACACGCACAAAAGAAATATATATATAATGATATATATATATATATATATATATATATACAGGTGTTGGACAAAATAATGTGAACAATTTTGCTTATTTAAGTTTTGTCAAATATATTGAAATGTCTTTTAGGAGTCATTTTGAAACTTTGGTACTGGAAAGAATATGTTATAACTCCTATTTTTCAGCAAAAGTGTCATGAAAAGGAAAGAGAGACGAGTAAAAATTAAACAAAGATCAAAATGCTCTGGATCACCCTGTAAAAGGTAATGCTTCAAATGCGTTTTGACTGTAGCATGTGACTATGGGGATTTTTCTCATTATCTGTATAAAATTTTATGAGGCTACCACATATATTCATGAAGACATAACGGTTTCTTTAAAAAATTGCAAAAACATTTCCACTTTTTTAATTATAACACGTAAGGTATTAGACCCAGTACAAAGTCAATTTCAGGAAATATGTACCTTAAACACAGAATACAACAATCAGAATGAAAAAATGCTAAATATCTTACGAAATGCAAGCACTTTTACTAAATAATTTTTAACTACGCATGCGCAAGTTTTAAGTTCTAAAAAAAAAAAAAAAAAAAAGATGTTATTAGGGGTTTTATTAATATTTATTTACAATCAGCAGAAACACTGTAATAGCATTGGGCATTGATTAAATCGAAATAAAAATGTTTATTTCGATTGAGAGAGAAAAAGCTTTCGAAAGCTAATTTCGAGAGCGAATTTCGAAACCTAAACTATACTCTTTATAGTTTAGCTTTTATTTTGTGAAATTGAAATTTTGTTCATTCTATCCCTCGCAACGTTTTGAATTTACATGATATTTGTTTGCAGTTTTCATATAAGTTGTTCAATACCCCTGGCTATTAAATTATGCAAATGAAATTTTTATAAAGCTTGCGTATGAGTAGTTAAAAATTATTTAGTAAAAATGCTCGTATTTCGTAAGATATTTAACATTTTTGCATTCTGATTACTGTATGCTGTGTCTAATGTAGTAGGCCATATTTTCTAAAAATGGCTTTGTACTGGGTCTAATACACTACGTGTTGTAATTAAAAAAGTGCAAATTGTTTTTTCAATTTTTTTAATAAACTCTTATATCTCCATGAATATATGTGGTAGTCTCGTAAAATATTACACAGATAATGAGAAAAAAAAAAATCATAACCACATGCTACAGCCAAAATGCATTTAAAGCTTTACTTTTTACAGGGTGATCCAAAACATTTTGAGTTTTGTTTAATTTTTACTGGTCCCATTTTCCTTTTGATGACACAACTTTTACTGAAAAATATGATGTATAGCATGTTCTAGGTATAACATTTCAAGATATTTCACAAAATGTAAAAAAGCGAAATTATCCACATTACTTTGTCCAACACCTGTATATATCAATTGGGATTTAAAAAAAAAAATCTTCTTATGTGATCGACGAATTAAAATATAATTAGTGATTTTTTTCCATGAATTTTATTATTTAGAATAATCTGGTGCGTCACTCACACGATTTTCTCCTACCCTGCATTTCAGTACTATAATGATAGATTGCGTAGTAAGTCTTAAGATCACTAACGTAAGATAATAAAGTTCAATATACTTTTAAAATATTTTTAAATAGGTTTAGGAACATAGTTTTGTTTGACATGTAATTCTGTGTGAAGGGATGCTATCGCCTCTCTGAACCCTCTGTTTAATTATAATGCATAAAATTATTATTAAAAAAAAATCAAGGTTGTTATTAATTTGCTTTCAAATTTGCCAGTTTTGATCAAATTTTTAAGTGGAAACCTAATACGAATTTCAAAATGCCAAATTTGAATTTCCTGCAGTTATTTGTTTTCAGGTATGCTGATAACAGATATATTCGTACACATATATCAACCACTAAAGATTGGACTTTCGTAATTAGGAAACCTCAAAATATGATATTCATATTATAGAGCTGAAAATAAATTTTCAAAAAAATGCTTTGTTTATAGTATGGATATGAAAAATTATTTTTTCAGTGTGCATCGACAAAGTAAATGTGCAAAGCATTTCCATCAAGTACATCCAATAGAAAAGAATGTTTTGCTTAACTTTGAGTAGCCCTGTATATTGTCTATAATCAAGATGTACTCTTAAAAATATTGTGAACTTAAATTTAGTCTTACATGAAAAGTATCTAGCACAAAATGAATCACGATTCTAGCAATTTCCATGTCTAGCCCCTAATATATTCAAATACTTTGGGTAGCCCTGCAAACGAATGATGATTGATTTCCATATCACAATCTACACAGTACATGATTTTATGCTTGTAAAAAAATTACTCATTCCGTTTTGCTTAAGACAGCTTATTAATGTTAAACTTTACTTATCCTCAATTTTCTCCATAGAATGTATTTGAATTCGCCTGGGTGGCCTTGTACACGAACCATTTGCTTGATTTCAACGAAAAGTATAGTGTACCATCCCTATATGATACAAATTTAGAATACCGAGTTTGGACTTTATGCTGCCATTTGTTTTTGAGATATGCTG
Organism: Salticus scenicus; assembly: GCA_963930645.1. Taxonomy (NCBI): domain Eukaryota; kingdom Metazoa; phylum Arthropoda; class Arachnida; order Araneae; family Salticidae; genus Salticus; species Salticus scenicus. Next base: position 227,080,682 of record OZ005648.1, read on the forward strand.
ATAACAGACAGACGCACACACACAAGCCAACCGCTAAAAACATGATTTTCGGATTTAGGGGACCTCAAAACGTGTAAATATACCAAAAACACACTTTCGAAAATTTTACCCAGAAACAATACTCTGTCTACCATATATATTTTTAAAAGAAAGTAAAAATAGAAAAGCGTATATAAACAGAAATTAAAGAAAGAAAAAACGGAAAGCACTCAAAGAAATAAATAAAATTTTTAAGCATTAAAAGAGAACATTCATCTTAAATTATAGCTTCTTTCTGATCAAATATTTGCTTCCATTTAAATCTAAAATGTACAATTAAATTACGGTTCTTTTAAGTTTGATTGTACAAGGTAGCATAAAAGTATAGAGACAGAACTAATATTTACTTAATTTCACTTCATCATCTAAAATATACAAAAAAATTAATTGCTGTACTTCCATTTAAAAGTCCTCTTTTAAAGTTCTTTTTTTTTTTTTTTTTTTTTTTTTTTTTTTACTTCATTGGATACCGTTCATTCTTAAGAAAATTTGTATTTAAAAAAATATTGAATTACAAATTGTCTCTTAAATTGAAAACAAAAGAAAACTTTTCATCTTTATTTCATATTTTCTTTCATTATTGTTGCTTTCATTACACAGCTACCGTGAATACATTCTCCTCTGTTAAATTTAATTGATGGAAATGCTTTACTAAATTTTCCTGACTTCGGGAAAACTGCTGAAGAATGATATAATACTTTCTCACACCCTAAGTATTTTGGAGCTTGTATGAAGTTATGAAGATCGTATGAAGTGTCAAAGAGTAGTGCGAGTGAAATCTGCCTGAAAATTTTGGAATAAACGTTTAAATCGAATAAGAGCTTAACTCTTAACTTTTTGTAAATGTATGTCCTATGTTAAATCGGCGTTTTCCTCATGCGAAATATATATCTATAAAAAGTATTTATAAAAATATTTTCAACTGTTTATAAAGTATTATTTTTTACTATACTTTTTATTTAATCTCTTAAACTATAATCTATCTTTATAATATTCATATACAGGGTGAGGAAATTCGCGTGAGTGATACACCAGATAATTTAAAGGTTTTTATTTTATTTTTTAAAGACAAACATTATTATTTTTTCTTTTATTACAAACTTTCAGATATTCGTAACTAAATTCTTATAATATAATTGTTCTAATAATACATAATTAATGTTAACACGGTTTCTAGTCATAAATCTCCAAATATTTTTTAACTCGTAACATAATTTATTTTAAATTTAAAAAAAATGATTTTTTTTTTATTAAAGTTTACAGAATATAAATCTTCTACTCTGTTCTCTCTATACATAAGACGATATCTAATTTGGACAGACACGCATTCTATCAGTAATCAAATAATTTTCTACTTCTTTGAATTTCTTCTGTGGTACTACGGTGAATCCAGAGGTTTGGCCAGAGACATTATCCGCAAGGAATTGAGATGCAGTGTGGGAAGCTGACACTGACTTCTAGTTTTTTTTTTTTTTTTTTTTTTTTTTTTTTTTTTGAATGGTGAAAAATGAAAATTTAATTAGTTTCTAATATCAAGGAGGGGGCTTGAGCCTCCTTAGTCTCCCCTTGGTTGAATTAGTTAATGTATTAAATGTCCGAAAAAGGCACTTTTATAACAAAACATTATATATTTAAATATTTATACTCAGCTTTTACGATAAATTTTATCAATATCTGTTCTTGAACAGAATTAGAAACTCACTAAAGAAAAAAAAAAAAAAAATCAAAGTCAATGAGAACCAAACTTATTTATTATAAAGACTTCAGTGTCCACCTTTTGAAAACTGTCCACATATAAATAAGGATATTTTTTTCATTTTTTCAGTCAAAGATTCTTTTTTATGCTGTGTTATCGATAAAAATATCTAATAATGAAAAATAAATAATTAGAAAATATCTAATAATAATACAGAAAATTAATAAAATGTAAAAAGAGTTACTTTATAAACTGTGAAAAGAGTAGGATTAACTAAACGAACTTTTAATTTTTGAAAAAAAAAAAAAAATAATAATACTTAAAAATAATTATTCTTATATACTTTTATACTAATTTTTTTACACACAATTGATTTTAAATGAATATTTTTTCTTAACGATAAAAAAATATGAAATTATATTTCTCGAGATGTTTATTGCAAATATTATTTAATTTAAATGAATCAGGAAAAAAAAACAATTAATTAAATTACTTTACTTGCTATTTTATTTAAGCAATCAAAATAAATTTTTTGAAAAATTTTTTACTGTCAAAGAATGGAATTTGTAAACTTAACTATCCAATTGTGCCATTATTTAATATGCAGGGGGGGGGGGGGATTCAGATTTGCCTTTTCTTTTGCTAAAAATATTTATAGATAGTTGAATAAAGTAAATTATTATATTTTTAATTTAGAAATTGTTTAAAAAAAGTTGAGTAATGAAAAAAGTTTTGAGTAAAACGATACTTTCTAAAAACTTTCCCCAGATTAATTTTAAAGTTTTCAAAATGAAGGCAATCTCCATATTTTTATATTAGAGCTATTAAACAGTTTTTCTTACACAATTTAATATTTCTGAGAGATTAAATTCATATGAAAAATTCTTTCCATGATAAGGCATAAATTTATTTTATCTCTGTATCACCCATACAACATTATGTTATAACGAAAAGTAAAGAAACATATCTTTAGTCAAAGACAATATATACAAGACTCTAGTATTTCAAATCTGTTAAATATAAAATGAAGATCGTTTCCAAAGAAAAATATTACTATAGTTTATGATGATTATTTGTATAGTATTAGATGTGCCGGAAAGTTCTGTCTCTATGAATAATAATAATAATAATAATAATAAAAGAAATGGCACCTGAAATTTATGCTAGATACTATTTATATAAACGAATAGAATATATTTGACGAAGTGCCATAAGAATATTATTAAAAAGAAATTTCTGGCGTCATTTTTTAAATTCAAAGCGACAGAACATAACATGACAAAAGGTAGAAATTTCTTCTTTTTCTGCATTCAATCTTCTTCAAATGTGGTCAAATCTTCCCTAGACTGAAGAATTATTTTGATAGTTAATGTATATTATTCCCCAAAAGAACATTTTGTTCTTTAATTTAAAAATTAACTAAAAATTTAAAAGAACTTTGAAAAAAAAAAAAAAAAAGTTTCACCTCCTGTTGGTTTAATCATTGTTAAAAAAGCAAGCAAAAATAAATAAATAAATGAATAATGGTGTTATTATAATACTGATAGAAAGCCACAATGTGAGGTCTGCGCCTCGACATCTACAGCAGACTCGATCTTAATAACTACTTAAATTAGAAAATGGTCAGAGAGACTCTTGTATAAAATTAAACAAATGTTTATTCAAACTTTGAATATGGGTAAAGGGCAATATAAAGAAACTCACTCAGATATTTAAATGACTAAATTAAATTAGATATGAAATTTAAATGCTCACCGCTGGTGGCTAAGGCCATATGAGGCTTGCTTTAAACTTTTGTTCACTTAAAAAAATACATCCGTTGATCACACAACGTCGATGGAGAATAACTATAAACTCCAGACAGCTTTTTCGCACATTACTTTTATAACTCCTTAAAATACTACTACTCGCCAAATTATTGAGCTCCACCGTCAAATTCACTAACCATCTGAAACTCGCATAAACCTCTATTCTCTCCAACACAAGCAAACTTTCATTCCAACATCATGCTATTTAAACCTCTTCAAAACAGAACACATCCTACACTTCGATTCACTAACTTACATCTCCCAAAACTAATTGCATTTAATCATCTTTACTCAATTTCCTTTTAGACACTCCATGTTGGTCAGAAATCACCTCAACTCGATAACTTCAAACTATTGCATTCGCCGCTACCGTCGTCAATCGTGCTGGACCCAGCTTACACGTTTCCAACCTCTGATCAACATTTTACTTTCACTACTGATTACCTACGGCGACATCCTTTTACCTCAACTCGACGCTATATCCTTCACAACATATGTTTATTGTTCGTCAATTTTATAACGAAAAATAATTGTTAAAATTTATAGTAAAATAGGTACAAAGTTTTAACTACAGTATAGCGCCTAAAAAACATTATGTGGCAACCATCTATCAAAACTGCACTCTAAAGATTAAGCCTCCAGAGGTCAATGCAATTGCGATTATTGCTTGAAAAACCGAAATTAGTTTATTTATTTGTTATATTTGTGCTTAGATCACGTGATTGAGCAGACGAAACTAGGAAGAGCCAACCAATTTTTATGTAATATTTACGATTTAAACAAGAGTTGCAATCGCAACGCTATCTGGGAGGCTTAATTTTTTTAGCAGTATTTTGAATATAATGGTCATAGGCGTTTATCGCACTGTATATCTTAAGCGCTGTAACTGCAGGGAGATTTTACACTCAGTAAGTCTAAACCACTGCTTATGCGTAAACTTCGTTAAAATAGGATTTTTTTTTTTTTTTTTTTTTTTTTTTTTTTTTCTTAAATGTCAAATTTTTCTTTTATCTTTATAGATTCGTGTAACTTTTGCCTTGCCTAATTTGTGTACTTGTTTTTAAATATCATTAGGATATTTTCCAAATATATATATATATATATATATATATATATATATATATATATATACTTAATTTATAGGAACTAAATATACATATTGCTGGAAAACTATTGACATAATTTTAGATTAATTTATTTAGATTTTATTATTATTATTAAAATGTAAAAAAAAAAAAAAATGTTTTGAATAATTGCATCGCACCGAAAATTAATAGTCCAGTTGAATTCTAAAAAAATTAGGTTTAAATTAAATTAAGAAAATTCTATATAGGGTGAATAAAATATAAATTTTATTATTCAGATTAACATAATATATTTCAGAATTGACTTAATTGTTTAAAATTTTGGAGTCAGAATTTCATGAAATCATTTTTCTATATTGTTTCCTAATATTAATATATAATAATTTTTTTTCTATAGAGGTTCTTATAATTAAAGTTACTGTTTCAAAACGCTATAACTTTAAAACAACCGCTGAGAATGACTTGATATTCTACCAGAACAACTGTTAGGATATAGAATTTTGTTTGGCAAAGGGAAATTTTTTTTTCCAAAATGTACTTTTAATCATTCGTAAGATGTTTGTTTCATGAAACTCCTCTTTTTATCTTGTCACTATCACTGTTTTGCTGTAAACACGTATTCATGTTTCTTTGCTAGAAAAGTTGTGGTAAACTTTTAAAGTCGATTGTTTCCTGCTATTTTATTCTATTGTTAACAACATTCCTGTGTATAATGAATCTATTTATGCATTTCTTTTGAGATTACATTGACAGCGCCATCTATACACATATTTTATAAATACTTTTTCCCTTCACCAAGCAAAATTCCGTTGCCTCACGATTGTTATGGTAAAATATCAAGTCATTTTGACCGTTAGTTTTAAAACTATAGCGTTTTGAAATCGTAACTTTAATTATAATCACCATGCATTTTTATATTCAGACTATTTAAGAAATGTTTTGCTTTTAAACATCTGTAGAGGAACTCTTTAAATCTCGGCAGACGCCGAGGTATCGAACACTTTCCTCTCTGAAAATTAAACCTTTGAAAAACCACCAGCAGTTTCTCTAAAAAATTTTACTCTGTATCCCTATCTAAAACTTCTCTCCTATGTGGGAGTGGATGGACGATAACTCAAGAACAAACTCCTCAATTTTATTATAACATGACTATGATATTTTTATAACAATCTCAAGCGCGCATGCCACAGTAAGAAAGCTTGAAATTTAAATAATTAAAAAATCGCGTCTTCTATAGATTTTAATGTAAGTAGCAGCAAATCTGCTGTCAGTTCTAATATTTTATTAAGAGTAGTATTGTGCTATAATTAGCCAGATGTGTTTATCTGGTACTGTTCCGAATAAAAAAAAACATATTTCTTATCACTTCGATATTAGTTATTAGTCGTGTGTGTTAAAAAAATTATTGCTATTGAAATCTTTCTTTCCACAACTGGGGGCTCTCACTCGGGATTGAAGACTGAATTTATTTTAAGTTGGTATATTAAACCGAAGTCAAGAACATCTAATTCCTAAACTGTGAATAGAGATTTTACTTTATCTTAATAAAAGGTTAGTTTAATTTATCGTGAAACAAAAATGTGTAATTAAAGCGAAGAAATATGATTTATTGTTACTGTATGAAAAATTAGACATTACCGTCCCACCAAATACAAAAGTAACTAGACTACTGGTGAATTTAATTAAACAATCAGAGGATTTTGACGAAGATTTTGCCAAATCTCGCCTTGAGTTCTCTGAAAAAGAACGAAGAGAAGAAATGAAAATCTTAGAAAAAGTAAAGCAAGGGGAAATTGAGTTAAGACGAGAAGAAAAACAGAGAGAATTTGAGTTAGAGAAACAAAGAAAAGGAATTCGAGTTGAGACGGTTAGAAATTACTACTAGATCATACAGTGATAGAGAATATCCGTCTAATAATGTGAAAATTAAACAAAATTCACAAAATATTATGTCGCGATTTGATGGATCAGGAGATATAAATGTTTATTTAGATTATTTGAAAAACAAATTAATCAATTAGACATTCCTAAAGAAAATTGGGTAATGTATTTGCTAAGCTTACTACCATTAGAATTCATAAATATAATATCGAGAGAATCTGATCCTTTAGCAGATGACTATAACCATGTAAAAAGCTTACTCTTAAAGCGTTTTAAATTAACTGCAGAAGAATTTTGACAGTAGTTTCTTTCGCATAGGAAACAACCTTCTGCCAAGTGGCGAGATTTCGCCTTTGAACTTCGCAATTACTTTGATGAAGGGATTCAAGGCATGGATGTGAATAATTTTGAAAGTTTAAAAGAATTAATTATAACTAATCGTATAAAACAAAATATGATATACAAGAGCATTTCATCGACGAGCTTCCGAACATTAAAAAATGTTGAGGAATTAGTAAGTAAACTAGATGATTATGAAGCCGCGAGGCTTAGTTTAAAAAAAGCCACGAATCGAAACTCAAACAATTCAGAAAATCTAAACAAAATGCAACATGTCAAAGAGACAACGTAAAGTCCTTTTCTCATTCCCAAAACAATAATAAACCGAGAACAAATTCTGACCCTGATTATGGCGGAAAAACTAAAGACAAATGAAAGATCAAGTGTTATGAGTGTGGTTCCTATGGCCATGTATCTTCTCAGTGCCCAAACAGGAATAACGGTCGTCAAGGTTTTCACCCAAAATTCTCATCAAGACGAAAATTTAACGTCTGATTCACGTGCTAAACGGGAAGCAAATTTCAATAGTATTACGCCAGATTACAACAAAATGGAAAAAGAAATCTAAATTAACGGCAAGAATGCAAAGTGTTTGATTGACACAGGAAGCGAATTGAATCTCATGAATTATAAAACCTATATAAAAGTTGACTCTCCAGAATTATTCCCAGCAAAACCACAAATTACGGCCAACATGAGGCCAACTTGTGGTTGCCAGCAGCAGCTGATGCTGGCCCACTGATGGCAAAAGTTAACGTTGCCGAAGGGAATATGTTACGCCGGCCATCAGATGGCCGCATTCAACTAATCCGCTGATGGCAGCCTGCAGTAAGATGGAAATAAGTCAGTGGACCAGTGTTGGGTCACCACAGGCAACCAGCAGTAGGAGGAAAATATATAATGAGCCACTGCTGGCAACCTACAGTATGATGGACACTGTGAAAGGATCAGTGTTGGGCCACTTGTGGAAACCATAAAATTTTTATATTACTGTTAGTAACCTTCAGTGGGTCACTTGTGGCAAACATACAGTTTTCATATTACAGCTGGCAGCCTTCAGTGGGCCAGCAGTTGTATGATTATGGCTTCTTTGTAGCAAAATTGAAATATGTTAATAGGCCAATGATGGGCCGCTTTTGGCAGCTATCAGTAGCGTGAAAAAACATAATGGCCCACAGCTGGCATGCAACAGTGGGATGGAAATTATTATTGGGCCAGTGTTGGGCCAGCTGTGGTGAAACATTAAGTTTGCATATTATTGCTGGAAGCCTTCAGTGGGCAAGCTGTGGCAAACATTATTTTTTCATATTATTTCTGGATGCCTTCAGTGGGCCAGCAGCAATTTAATTATGGCTAGTTTTATTAATGGTAATCTTCATTTACCGTTAATTGCTATGAAAAAAAAAAATTTTTTTTCTTAATCCTTATTTAATATTTTTTCCCCCATAAATTATATTGATTAATACAAATGTAAATATGAAAAGATTTTTGTGTGTATTCAACAATGTCTTTTTTAAAGTGATCTATACTAGAATTAAGGCTATAATTTTAGTATAGTATTTTTAATTGTAATATTTTACAGCATACTTATAAATTCTTATTTTAAAATGCACATTTACAGATATTTACTAGTATATGGACAAAAATAACAATATATGAGTATATGAATGCCATATAATGAAATAATTTTAGAATTTTATTTAATGAAACCAAGATTCTGTAAGCATGAAGCCAGAAATCAGTTTTATGATAAATGAAAGTAAACATTAATATTCAGTTAAACAACTTATGATTAAAATTTTTATTCATATTTAAAATCATGCGAAAAAAAGAAGTATGCTGTATAAATATTCTTAGATATTGAAGTGAAGTGATTTGACTCTATTATAATTATCATGTATCTTAAATCTGAGCATTTATCAAAAAGAAAGCAAAACACAAAAATGACGCTTCGACGAATCAGTCGACAAGCAGCTTTTTTCTGAAAAAGAAGGTTCTGGGTTCGAATCTTTGGTAAGGCAAGGATATCTGTGAAGTCCTCATACATACAAACACACACACACATACGTATACATACACATATAGATATAGATAGATAGATATGTGTATGTGTTTGTATGCATTGTTATCGTTAGTTTTATGTAACATAGATCATTTCAGGAAAAAGGCAATTTAAATAACAGATTATTACTTACAAACTTTGAATAAACACCATAAAATGCAATAAACTCGCAACAATTGTTTCGGGTCGAAACAACACACGACCCTTCATCAGGCGAATAAATTAAGCACGAGTGTTGCAGTTAAAGCGGCAACGCACAAAATCGTTTAAAATGAAAAGAAAAACTTTATAAAGTAGAAAATAAATATAACTACTGAAAGTAAATATAACTACTTACTTTCTACTTTATAAAGTTTTTCTTTTCATTTTAAACGATTTTGTGCGTTGCCTCTTTGACTGCAGCACTCGTGCTTACTTTATTCGCCTGATGAAGGGTCGTGAGTTTTTTCAACCCGAAACAATTGTTGCGAATTTATTGCATTTTAGGGTGTTTATTCAAAGTTTGTAAGTAATCATCGTTTTACAACGCCAGTTTTGTGGTGCTTTTTAATTAAATTTAAATATAAGTTTCAAAGCTGTGAAATAGATAAATAATATAAACTCAAAAAATTTCCTTTAATCTAACGTAAGAAGTGGGTTTCTGAAAACACTTGTATTATTGTTTTATCTTCACTTTTAAAATTTATCTTTAATTTGTTTAGGATTTGTGCTTGTTTATGCGATGTATTTTAATCTAGAACATTCAAATAAAGTCTTATAAAATTATAAAACAAAGTCAAAGTACAGTAACATTTTATATATTTGGTGCAAACTTAACCGACTCGCATTATTAGCATATTAAGCTCAATTATCCTGGTTATTATTATCCGAATGTATCATACGCTCAAATTTGCTTGCTTTTGTACATATATGTGATTAAAAAAAAAGTTTGGTGAAAAAAGGCCAATTTTCATATTTTCTTGTGATGTAAATGTGTTAAGAACTTAAAAAAATAAATGTTAGCTATTAAATGAATTAGTAAAGAAGTATATATAATTAACTAAACAATGTAAAATCAAAACAGCATATATATTTATTAAAATGTTATTTTAAACTTGAAAAATGGTCATTACAGCAAATTGTAATGTATTTATATACATTACTCTATTGCTAAAAACTACAAATAACATTTTTAATTGAAATTACATAAAGAAGTTTAAATAAATTAATGGCAAAAATTTAATGCTTTTATTTTTGATTAATTTAAATTACCACCAATAAAATTTGTTTCCTTTTTTAGGTATTAAGAGGTTGTAGCATTCGTGCATTTTATTATTTTGTCACCACAATTTGAGAACAGCATTTTTTTTATTAGTATTATAGAATTAAAGTTTTAAAGAAAAATTATTTTTTTAAATAATGGTGACCAAAATAATGAAACGTACGTAAAAATATAAGAATGGTGCGACTCATTTGTATGCTCAACTTTTTAAGGATAATGATAATAAAATACAATCTTATTTTTAATTTAGTTTTACATAATTTTTTCTATATTTTAAATTAAGCTTTTATATACAAAGTTTGTATTCCATTTTTCATGTACTGTCCAGAGTTTCCTCCAGAATAATAATTATAAAGTATCCAGTAATAATATTCTTTTATTCAAAATATGGTATGAATGTAAGCAATGCATATATGAAATATCCATATAGCAAAATTATTTTTATCTTTAGTCATCGAAATTTTCCATTAAGTATTAAAAGAAATTTCGGTTTTTAGATGTTAAGAGAGACTAGCAGCCAAAATTCACCTTTTCTTCTTCCGTATGTATCCTATGGGATTTTTGTTGTTTTGCATTATAAGAATATCTCGTTCAGAAATGAAGTTTTTAATATTCTGTTTTTAGAATTACACTCTTTGAACCTTTCGTCTTTCATCTTAAAGAGCAGTCTTTTTTTTTTTTTTTTTTTTTTTTTTTTAATAAGTTTAAATATTTATGTCGAGATTTAAAATTAAAGCCTCAGTTTGCTTAATAAAATAAAATATTAAAAAAAAAAAAAAATTGCTTTCTATGTCAAAAGGTGATATATTCAAAGAGTTGAATTCTAAAAATAGATTTCGAAAAGCTTTATTTTTGAACGAGATTTGATTATAGTACGAAGAAACAAAAACATCTTGGAATTACATGGGAAGTGGGAAGGAAGAGAGAGAGAGATTATCTGAGTAATAACTTTTCTTAATAGAGAAGAATTGGTTGTAGTTGAACGTTCTAGTAATATATATGTACAAGTAGTTTATGTACATATATATTTGATGTATAACATTTGATTGATTGGAATTAATATTAAATAAAATAAAATATTTAAAGTGGGATATATATAATCTTACAAACTTGGCATGTTTAAATTTTTTTATTTTTTTTTTAGAAATATGAGTTAATTTGAATTATGATCTCAAAATTGTTAACTATTCATTTTTCTTTGGCAAATTTTGCATTTATTTTCTTCATTAGAAATATCAAAATTTCTAGCAACTATAACACCACACTCAAAAAATATTTAAATAACAAATGGATAAATAAGTAAAAAAAAAAAAAAAGTATACATTTGTTTATTTTTAATACAAATATGCGTTTGTAAAATAAACAAGAGTGACAGACAAAACATTACCGCATATAATTCAGTATTAATAAATATTGAAAAGGCCAATCACTGCAAGCTGATCTCTTCAGTTCTACTGAGTGATCGAAAAACTTAAGAAGCATATGTAAAAAGCGAGAGAAATGTAGTAATATATGTAAGGGAAAAAAAAATGATTAGAATAAAATCAAAAGCGAAATATATAATGCCGGTGCCCATTAAAAATATTTTAATAGTTTATCAGAACATAAAAGTTGCATTTGTCATGATAGCGAACAAGTATAACAGAAAATGTATCAATTGAAAATAAGTTTCAGCTATCTGAAAGGTATGAGGTACATATTTTTGGAGCATAAATGTTACCTCCCGTTATTTTTGCATACAGAATCTTTGCAGATTAATGTTAAAAAAAAAAAAAAAAAAAAAAAAAAAAAAACTGGTGCACATTGTTTTTAAACTACTTTTCTTTCATGCAGATGCTTAAAATAATAGAAATAATTGTTTGTATTTATATTTTATTAAAGTTGTAGAAAGAAGCAATTGAAAAATCTATATTATATTACATTACAAGAGTATTACTTAATCCTGAAATTTAAAATATGCAAATTTAATTTTATAAATAATTTCTAAAATGGAATAGAGAAAAAAAAAATATCAATTAAAACATTAAAGTTGAACACACATACGTAAATTTTATTTATAGAAAAGTATTACAAGAAGGTATTTTATAAAAAATAAAATAAAAAATAAAAATTCACACATAAAGTTAATACACTGAGAAATATTGACACATTTTTACAAATACTGACACATTTAAAAAATTTAACACTCTTATTAATATTTTAAGAGAGTAATTTGAATTTTTCTTTTATTTCTCCAACCATCTCTGTCATAGGCTCTTTGCAACCATTTCTTTATTACCTATTTCTTGATGCTAAAATAAAAATAATAAATAAATAAATAAAAACGGATTTTAAAAAATATATAAAACTACTGCAGAAACTGAAAAAGAATTAAAATTTATTTAGTCACTAAAATAAATAAGCATTTTAAAAATATAAACAGATTATTTAAAAAAATAAAAGAATTTTAGTTTTATAATTGAATTTAACTATAAAAGTAATTTGCAATATAATGCAAACATGGCGTACTGAAAAATGTTATGCTGTCAGATTAAAAAAGTGCAATTACATTAGAAAACTAGTTGGCATAGGTGGACTCTGCTCAGTTCCCCATCATATTTATGTTCTCATAAATTTCTAGTGCGAGACATATTATAACCATGTTAAAAGAAATGAATTTGACCAAAGTTTGATATAGTGACAGAATGAAATCCACGCCTAATAGGCTATCCACCGTTAACTTCAATATATATATCTTATTCTAATCTATTAACTTATTTTATCAGGGTCAATTCCGTTGTTTAGTTTCCATGCTACTATTTCCAATGCAATAATCCTCAAAATTCTTATTTATATGAAAAATTTACAATTTCGCTATGTTGATAATATCGTAAATTACGAATGATTTACGAAATTTTCCTATTAGAATATTTGTATTCAATCATGTTCAAACAAATATCATGAATGTAATTTTGAAGTTGTCTAATGTATTTATGATCCTTGCCTTATTCTGACATGTTAAGTAAATCGTAAATTCCAAATAACTTACGAATTTTTTAAATTGGAAAAATCATAGTCTATGATATTCATGCCAGTATCCTATATAATATTTCGAAAGTGGTTTGACATCTTTACGATGAAAATTTCCCTCAAGATTGACGTTTATGTGAAATTTGGCTCTATGCTGCCATGTTAAGAAATTCGTAAATTTCCAATAACTTACGAAATTTTTATATTGGAAAATTCATAGTCATTAATATTCATGCCAGTGTTCTAAATAATATTTCAAAAGTAGTCTGACATCTTTACGATGAAAATATCTCTCAAAATTGACGTTTATGTGAAATTTTACCCTATACTGCCATGTTAAGAAATTCGTAAATTTCCAATAACTTGCGAAATTTTCAAAGTAGCACATTTATAGTTACTAATGTTCATTCCAGCATCAAACCTGATATTTTAAAACTGGTCTGACATTTTTACAGTAAAAAGTTTCCATTTAATGCACGTTTAAGTGAATTTTTGTCCTATTCTCCCATGTTAAGAAAATCGTAAATTTCTCATAACTTACGAAGTTTTTTAATTCGAATGTTGCAAAAGAATAGGGTTCTTGCCAGTATCGAAAGTAATATTTTAAAACTGATCTGACCTCTCTGCGATCATTTGTTCGTGAGATATCGTTTAAACAGACTAACAAACTAACGGACTAACACACTGACGCACTAACAGACACCCTACAGACAGACACCGTACAAATTTTGTCATTTTCGGATTCTTCACACCTGAAAACGTGTAAAAAAGTAAAAAAACCGGGGTCGAAAATTTTCACGATTACCTAAGTTCCCCATACATGTAGTATGATGGGGAACTAAAAAAAAAAAAAAAAAAAAGACAGGAAAGCTTGCTCCCAGAGTTAAAACTGCCATTAGTTTTTTTAGCATTTTGTTAAAAGGTATCATATTTTGCTAAAACATGTTGGTCAGAATTTCGCTAAAAAGCTAAAACTGGATAACTGTATAAAATATCTCTAAATAATAACTCGTTTTTTTTTTTTTTTTTGTTTTTTTTTTTTTTTTTTTTTTTTTTTTGTAATATTTGCAGGCAAAAACTACGAAAGGACTGAAATTTTTGGGAATGATTATTTATATAGTAATTTGGATTTATTTTTAATGATTGAATTTAAATGCAAAAATATTTAAAAGTATGTCAGAATTCAGAATTTGATTCATAGAAGCATTCTTAGCACTAGTATTTCACGATTATCCACCACTGCACTTTACTTAATTTTTCAATTGCTTTTTCATTTTACACATATGATATGAGTACCTCTTTTTCTATTGTTAAAATCAAAACATAGTTTCCCTAATTCATATTTTTAAAGTCACAAATATGGATGCTTGGTTAAAATCATCAATGAACAAAAGAATAGAAAATAAAACTGAGGATAACAAAGCTAAGTAAAAGAAATCAATGGTATCCAAAGAATTAACTTTCGAAAAAGCTAAAATAGGGCTTGCCTATTTTCGCTAAAATGCTAAAGTTTTTTTTTTTTTTTTTTTTTTGCCAGGTTAAACCCTGCTTGCTCCTAATTAGAAAACTAAGTCAAAAGCATTTATTTCTTTAGTGAAAATAATGCAAATTAAAATTTGCTAAAGCGTTCCTTCCCCCAGTGCTGCCAGATTGAGGGAAATTTTTATTTAACAGCCGCCACTAAATTTTAATTGAAACGGTTTGTTAATTGTTTGAAAGCATTTTTTACAGAAAGTTTCGATGTGATTAGAAAGCAGTTACCAGTAAAATTTAACGGTAGCTATTAAATAAAAATTTCCCTCAAATCTGGCAGCACTGCCTTCACGCCCTTTCCCAGAAAAAAAAAATAATAATAAAATAAAATAAATAGATAAATAATAAAAACAAACATAAAAAAGGTATAAATATATTATTGGTTAATTGAGTACAAAGATAAGAGATTTAGTTAAATGTGACAAATAACAGCTCAGCAATTTCCATCTGCGATTTTATTACACATTTTTATCTTCTTACAGAAAATCCATAGGCTATGCTAAACGCTTTTTTGGTACTATAATTATGTTTTCTTACACTTACAACATGAGTAATATGACTCGTTGCAAAAAGTTGCAAGAAAAATCCTTCTTTATTCTTACCTGGTGACTCAAACTGAAAATGATTCATACGATTCAAATGATTTAAACTTCATATGATTCATATGATACAGCTGAAAAAAAATTCAAACTCAAACTGAAAATTTGTATACTTTTAATTTTAATTTTTCCTTAGGAAGTATTGCATTCGTAAATATTTTCGATTTACGGTTTTGGATTAACAAGATTTCAGGTGTCCTAATAAGATTTGGCTATTTTCAGAAATTTTCTGTTTGTCCGTCTATTTATATCTATATGTGTGTGTGAGGGGGGGGGCATTTTCCACCAATTCTACATCAATTCAATATCATTTTTCACCAATTAGTACAGAATTTCACAAACAGTCATATTTCGAAGTACTTTACCAAAAAATGGTGCCTGTGAACTTTTGGTTCACATTACTTAACAAGTTGAGCTGTCGCCTCGTTTCATCATACACAGTTTTTAGTAAGACAATACAGGACAAAATTTCTTTTTTTTTTTTTTTTTTTCAAAAAATAAATTGTATAATAATAATAATAAAAATAATATTCTGCAGCCATCACAAAACTTCTGCTATATTTCTTAGCGTAATTTCACGCAGTATATATGATTTATAAAAGTTATTTTCCATGATGAATACAGATGATTATCATCTTATAAAAATATAACACTAAATGGCCAAAGTAATTCAGTTTTATTTCATATAAATAGATGACATCTGAGGACAAATACACTTTAAAAACAAAAGGAAACGTAATCAATTATACAGACACGACAGCATTACCTGATTTAGAAAAAATAACACAAACATTATAAACACCAACATAAGTAATTGCTAATAAGAAAATTAATTTTCTAAACGAGAGAGACAAACAAACAAACGAACAAAAAGTAGACATTTATTTTATTTTTTACACCATTGATTAAGGTTTAATTTTCCTGTGGAAAATGACGTCATAAGATTGAAAAGACAAAGATTTCAGAAACTTTTTTAAACCCGACGTTTATAATTAATAAATTCGTTAATTAAGATGATAAAAATATCTAATTAACTATAATGTCTTTCTTGGAGTATTCCGCGCACATTGCTACCTCTCATACCACGAAGAATCCTGCCGTTTGCGATAAGATGCGATCGCAGATATTAAAAAAAAAAAGAATGAAATAAAATAAAATAAAATGTGGCGCTGACGGCAATGACTCAAGAGTTATTCTGTTCAAAATGATAAGATGATTAAAATTTCCCCTGTATACAAAGCTATATATTTTTAATTACTTATTATAATATTTATTGTGTCTTCATTCACACGAAAAATTACGTCTGTTAAAATATGTGAACCTTACCTGTTGATCAGGAAATAAATAGTTAAAAATATTTGTAAATTTTAAAATTAAACTTTGTTATATTAACATGTTCACAAATTTTAGGAGATAAAAAAATATCGAAAGCTAATTAATTGTATTTTAGCACTGACACACTTACCTCAAATTCTGAGTATCAATATTTTGTAAATAATCCATTCTCTATTTCTTCCTGTCAGATTATCCTGTGTTTAAATTTAATAATTATTACAACACATAATAATTAACAAACATAATAATAGTAATTGTCATGTATGCATATAATACTTAAGATAATATACATCTTACAATTTAAATAATTAAATATATTTAATTATCTCTGAACTCACATGACTTGTGAGCAGAATCTGTTATGCAAATTAAGTTTAAGTGCTGAAGCTCTTCAAAACCCTTTCATTCTTCCATTGAGAATATATATATCTATTTTAGCTTTATCAGTTCACTACAGGATGAAGGCCTCTCCTATGAGATTCTCAAATGTCCTGTTTTCTGCAATTCTCCTTCATTCTCTTTCTCCAAACTTCACAATTCAAAAAACTCCAAACTTTAATCATTTTGCTTTACAAAATAGAACTTTGGTGCTCCATCTATCATCATTTCTTCTCGAAAGTTGCTGAGCCCAGCTCCATTTTAACTTCTTGACTCTAGAAATAACATCGGTAACATTGCTTTGCTTGTAATCCAAGTGTTTCTCTTTCTGTTTCTTCGGATGAATCCTAACATGCATATCTCTATGCTTCTATGGATTGTTTGAATATTTTGTATAGCTTTACATGTTAAGGTCGAAGTTTCTGAAGTATAATTTAAAACAAGCAAAATGTTCTCTCTATCTCTGTATATATATATATATATATATATATATATATACATCATTTTATCCTATGCTTTGTTTGAAAATAAATAATATGTAAATTATGTATAAATATTTGATAATTGAAAGTAAAACCAATTAATCCGACCTGCTGGTAGGAGATTGTTTATTCTGAGTCCTGTTGAAGAGGGGACTTTGTTAAAGGCTACAAAAAATGTTTTATTAAAAACTGCTGTGATTTTCTGCTTGTGAGAAATGTGTAGAAATATTAAACACCATCCTTATAATGAAATTTCAAAAGATTCTCATATTTACCTTAACTAAGACACTTCTTTCACCCCCATAAAGTTTTATTTTCGGAAAGTTATAATCTTTTAACCGTAGTCAGGGCCTAAGAGAAAAATTTTTGCAAAACTCCAACCTTTTACAGGAAACCACTGTAATTTTCTACGTGTGAAGAACGTGTAGAACTGCCGAACACTTATAACTACTGGACACATTCTATCATCCTCTTATTTGTAAAATTTTGGAAGATCCTCCATCTTTTGTCTTAGCTAGCGGTATAGAAGTTTGAAATTTAGCAAAATGTCTTTTCATAGACATTTTGCTTAAATTTCAAACTTCTATTGGAAACCACTGCAACGATACGTGGAAAAACATAAAAAGCTTCACACCTTCAACTTTTTAAGGTTTGAATTTCGTTGTTCCGTTGTTATTCACACCTTACATCAGAGTTGGCTAGATTTTGTCCGACCCGAAAAAACCCGTGTGGGTCTTTTCAATAAAACCCACTTGAAAAAGCCCTAGAAAAAGCCCAAGTGTTTTTTTTTTCCTTCAAAATTCTTTTTTTTTTTAATTGTATTTTTGTCTAACTTATAATAAGCATTTACAAGTATAAACTAATATTGTATACATTATTAGAATATGAACTAAGAATTTTCAGAAATATTGGAGATGCTGAAATTTCTCTATAAAAAAAAAAAAAAAAAAAAAATGCTGAAAAATTCCCCATAAGAAAATAAATAAATAAAATGTATAATTAAATGTATAAATAAATAAATGTATAATCTTTTTAAAGCAGAATTAAGAAAAAAAAAAAAAAAAAAAAAAACAAGCAAGAAAAAAAGTTGTTTTTCAATATAAAGAAAACTGTAGGACTCGATTGTAAAATATAAATTAAAATTAAAATTAAAATTAAAAAAATCTGAAAATTTAACAGTGTGACACTGTTATGTAATGCTGAGGGACAATAATTAAAAGTATTTTGTGAAAACTTATTGACTACAAAAAGTTTAATAAAGCAACATGAAATAATTATTAAAATCCAATTTTTGTTGTAAAGGGCAGATAAAAAGAATTTTGGAATATTTAAAGTACAGTTACACTACGATAAAAATAAATAAATAAATAAAGCAAAATAAAATAAAGCCCTGATACTTTTTTGCCGATTCTTATATAAAATGACCTTCTGCATCCAAATATGACTACCATTTTGCCCAGTCTCCCGCCATTTCCTTGGGATATCCTACCACCCCTCCACCAATTTTTATTACTGTTCGATAATTTTGTATACCATAAATTTTATTTGGAAAATGAAAAATAATTAATTTAACACCTAAAAAAAAAGTATATATATATATATATATATATATACATAATATAACTATAATATATATATATAATGTTTAATAACTATAGAATAAAATTTGTAATATATATATATATATATATATATATATACCTATATATGTATATATCTAAGAAATGTGATACATAATTTCAGCGGTAAATGTCCCGCTAAATTTTCCCCTAGCCGCAAATGTTCACATTTTAAAATTTATTTTCTCTGTAGCCCCTCAGAAGATATTTAACAGTTAAAATAATCCCCAATCCCTAACAATTAAATTTATAGCTATAAAATTACCAAAAAGTGATAAAAATAGGGAGCCGTCCCTAAAAAACGACAGGTGATAGGGCAAAATTAGCGTCCTATTCAGATTTAGGAAGTCATTTTAGATAAGAATTTGCAAAAATGATGTTGGAGGCAATTTTCATGCAGAGCAGTGTTGTTATTATTATTATTATTTTTTTTTTTAAACTTCGTTAAAACTTAATCATAAAAAGAATTTAAAAAACTAAAAATTTAATTTTTAAAATTTAGATATTAATGAATTAATAATAATTTAACTTTTTTAATTATCTCATTATAAATGATATTTCATGTTAAGAAAATAGGAAGAAATAAAATAATCCTGAAAACTCAATATTCATTTAAATATAGTGGTCAGTCAGCATTAAAAGATAAAAAAATATTAAAATTAAATGTAGCTTGCAAAATATAAACTAGTATAAAAATTGAATAGTATGTAGAGCAACTTTTATTTTTTAAATTATTGACATTTTGGGTCAACTCATCATATTTTGAAACGACTAAGGGGCTGTGCATTCTGCGTGTTACGCTCGTCCTTTTAGACACTCGAACAGGCTAATGTACTTTATTTTAAATAAAAACATGAAGCCTTAAAAGTAATTTTTAGTTAATAGTAGCAGGTTACGCCCGCTTTGCTGGTCACGTTATTTAAATGAAATTTCAAAAGAATTGAACCACTATTTATTTTTTATATAACACTAGGGGGCTGTGCCTTCTGTTTACTCCGGTCACCAACCTCCTGACTCACTTCATTTATTAACACATGTAGGGCTCTGCCCGCCTATTCGAAACTTTACCTTTCACTGAACAGAAATATTAAAGTGCATAACTCAGGAAAAAACAGAAAAACATGATAAAAGTCCCCTTTCAATGCGAAATTGAAATACATAATATTTATTTCCACATTATTTATTTTACAAAAATTATGCTTTTTTATTTTTATTTTTTATTTTTTATTTATTTATTTTTTTTTTTTTTTTTGGGGGGGGGGGGTAACAGGAAGAAATTTATAATATCTCGACTATTTTGCGTTACAGTTTTAGTCTATAAACCTTTTGGCAATATTTAATTTTTTTACACTATTTGACGATGAATTTTTTGGTTTAACTGTTTGTAAGGAAAAACAAAATCAGTACCTATTTTTTTCTAATGCATGTACTCTTTACTAATGAATGTTTTAGTTAATTTAGGGCAGTATATAATACTCTATATATGTCTCTACTGTATATCTAGGTAATAATTTTACTCATTCTAAAATATCTGAAAAGCAAAATAGTTTATTATTATTTTATTATTATTAATTTAATTTGAAAAATTTTTAATTTAAATTTGACTCTTTTTTTTATGACAAAATACAATGACAAAGTTTTTAAAAATACTTTTTTGTCCTCATAAAAAAAGATAAATACAGCTTCAAGACATAAATAAATGCAATCAATCATACAGACATGAAATTATTTCTTTATATATAAAAAATATTATATAGAACATAAAAGATTGCCAGTAAAAAAATGTTCTAAAATTAGTGAAAAAATATGCTAATAGCAGCATTGACATTTATTTTATATTTCTCTTTTAAAACCAATGATCCTGGCTGAGGTACCCCAGTCGGTACCAAGCTCGTAATTGGAAGATTGTGAGTTCGATATTCGACCAGACCAAAGAGCATTGTGTATACTAATGGTGGATAATGCACATAAAATCCGTCATGGCCGCAATGTCCTCTATGTTCATTTTAAAATTATACCTCTGGAAGTCATCGAATCGGGGTAATAATCCCCCTCCATGGAGGTTCAAAATCCTGGCGGCATGTCTCCGGACAATCCTTGGGGGTGCGTCCCAGACCGTCACCAATTATTCATAGCGCTGTATCGGTGTGACGTCAAACCCAACCTACCTACTAACAACCCTATGGATCATATTTTAATTTTCCTGTATAAAATGACTTCATGAAAGAAAGCGGCATAAGAGAAACTTTTTTCAGTGTGGTAAAAAGAGTCCTTTATAAACCGGTCGTTTTCAGTTAATAACTTCGTTAATTAAAATGGTGGTATTTTCTAAACTAATGAAATGTCTTTCTTGGAATATTCGGAACACATTGATACCTCTCATGACGCGAAGGACCTCTGAGAAGATGCGGTAGCAGACAAAAGAAAAGTTGGGGGGGAGGGCTAAGGGGAGGATTGAAATATACTTAAAAGACACACATCATTTTCATCTTTTATGTGCCAGTTTTGGTTAAGGTTTTTCTCGAACATTCGGACTTTGCGAAATATCCTTCCCCTATAATCGACCACTTCTCTTCCTTAAAATCAAAAATCAAAATTTTCTATTATTATTTTTATTATGTGAAACTTTCCCACACAGTCGCTATAGCAATGTGCAGTTAGTCAGTTAATCAATATATGGTTATATTTTAATCAGCACTTTTATAAATGTAGATATGGGAAAAATAAATTGCCATTCCACGAAATTTATAAGGGTGGAAAATGTGGTAACAATAAAATAGGTGACACTCTCGACTGCAGCTAAAATTGAAAATAATAACAACAATAATAATAGCATTAATCAAAACTCAATTTACTCAAATTTTCTCAACTAATTCAAAATATTCTTAATTTTATTCAGCTTTACTCCTTTTATCAAGATAAATAAATATAAAAAGCTTAAATGATCTTTATTATATATATAATTCTATTTGTTGAAAAGTTAAACATTTGTATATATATTTAAAAAAAAAAAAAAAAAAAAAAAAAAGAGGAAGAAAATCTCCATATTTTAAAAATCTAGTTAATCATCGCACGACTTCCATTAATGACAACTATATATATATATATATATATATATATATATATATGTGTGTGTGTGTGTGTGTGTGTCCCAGATAGCAAAATTAGTTTGCTGCAAACTTGCAGCAGTCTTGCTTTGCAAGACTGCAAACTTGCAACAAGTTCACCATGACAAGTTTGCAAGTTCATAACAAGACTGAAGCAAGTTAACGCAAGCTCCGAAGTCACCAGACGCCAAATTTGCAGCTAACTTGTCGTGCAAGTCTTATTCTTGTCATGTCAAACTTGCAGCAAACTTATTTAAAATTGGCAGAAAAGTTTAGGTTTGTCATATCAAACTTGCTGCAAATTCACTGCAACTTATTAAAAAATTTTATTTTTGTCACATCAAGCTTGCTGCAATTTCACTGCAAATTAGGAGAAAATTTTATTTTTGTCACATCAAGCTTGCTGCAATTTCAATGCAAATTAGGAGGAAAATTTAGTTTTGTCACATCAAGCTTGCTGCAACTTCATTGCAAATTAGGAGGAAAATTTAGTTTTGTCGCATCAAGCTTGCTGCAACTTCATTGCAAATTAGGAGGAAAATTTAGTTTTGTCGCATCAAGCTTGCTGCAATTTTATTGCAAATAAGTAGGAAAATTTAGTCTTGTCATATCAAATTTACTGCAAATTAGAAAAAATTTCTTTGTTATATCGAAATGTCTGCAAAGCATCAATCTTGCTGTGTCACACATTATATGTACTAATTTCACTTTTTTTGACACCTTCAATTTTATACATAATACAGAGTTTTTATTTATTTAAGCCAACTTTATATTTTGGGTACTCGTTTGATTATGATATTTTGTGCCAAAACAAAAGCTCTTCCTAAATTTTATGAATGACAAATAACATAAATATTGAGTATCAACATGCGCTACAAGAAACGAAGATCTGATTAGTCCCCCCCCCCCAAAAAAAAAAAAAAAAAAAGTTAAAATAAAAATAAATTATGGTAGTGGTGGGTATTGTTTACATATATATTTTTTAACTCTGAATTTGATATCATCCGTAAGCTGATCCGATCATTTGTTACAAATGTTAGGATGGGTGTTAGGAATTCATAAATTTAAAAATTATATTATAGTGCAGGCAAAGCAGGTTTTTTTTTTTTTTTTTTTTTTTTTTTTTTTTGTCGCAACTTATAGATATTCGTCAAAATTTAGTAAAAACATAGTTGTAACACTGGAAATGAAGATCCATCAATGAGCCATTTCCTCCTTTTTCTTAACCCATAAATGCCGGGTTATTTTTAAATCAACTTAAAAATGTTTTACTCAGTGGCGGATCCAGAACTTGACTTTGGGGGGGGGGGGGGCTGAGATTTTTCAAAATGTTATTCTACACAAATAAAAAATTTACAATTGCAATATTCAATGGTGAATGTCAGTGTTTTTTTTTTGGGGGGGGGGGAGCCCCCTAGCCCCCCCCTTAAATCCGCCTCTGGTTTTACTTCATTCCATTTTTTATATAAACTATAGGTAAAAAACTTTAAAGCTGCAGAACAGTTATGTTCCTCCTCTTATTCTCTCCCCATGCTATCCTTTGGTATTCATGATATGGGATTTTCATTCAAAAATGAAGTTTTTCAGATTGCTTTTTGAATGCCAATATGTTGTCTTTTGACCTAGTGAACTCCCCCCCCCCCCCCCCAATTTATTTGAATATTTTATTTCATTAAGTAAATTTATGACTAAGTTTGGATCTCTAAACGAAATATTTATTTTTTCAATATTAAAAAACATTTTTAAATGAAATATTCTTATAAAAACAAAGCAATGAAAATCCCATAGGATAATATGGGAAGAAAGCCTTAAGTTAACACTTATTACAAAACATGGAGGCAAATTGTAAGCATATTCAATAGTATAAAATTTTGTCTCTCTGACAATTTCAATTTAGTGCAATCATAATAAATGTTTATTGCTTGCATTAAACTATATATAATATTCAGTTTGTGAATTATCCAACATTTTTATGCTACACAAACTATAGCTTAAAAGGGATTCTAAATCTCTAAAAATACACAAAGGAAAATTTTAGTAGAGGATATGTAAACTCTAAATTTTCAATTTATTCCGATATTTTAGTTTGAAAAAATCAATTTGTTTACACACAATATTAAATTGTCATATATAAATATCTACTAAATAAACTCTAAATTTTTTTATAGTATATTTATTACTCATCATTAAACAAATCCTAGAACTCTTTTCTGAAATAAATTGCTATAAATATCCAATTATTTACAAATTTCTCTTTGATGTAATTGTATATTGAATTATTTGCATAATTCATATAAAACATTAAGGCTGCTTATTCTTTCTTGTGATTTATCTGTCTCTAGTCACTAAATCCCATGTAAGTCTATGACAAAATTTATAAAATTACTCATCTTTTATTTTCGTATTCACATTCAGAAAATTCACAACCAGTAAATAGTACTTTATATGCAAAAAATAATTTTTTAAAATTTCAATATTTCATTTTTCAGTAATGCCCTTAATGAAAATTAACAGTTTTAAACTCAAAATTCAAGTTTTAAAGTTTATATAAAGCAAGTACTAATTCTAACAGTTGTATGCTTTCAGAATGTAAAAACTGAATTTAAAAATAACAAATAAGTAATTCTATAAACAATTTAACTAACAGAACATGTGCTTTAAATGACCTTCACGATCTGTGTGTTCCCTTAAAGCTTTTAAGGAAAAGAAATAGATAATAAAACAGACAGAAATAATATATATAATTAGAAAAATAAAATAGATTTAATACATGAATTACTTCAGATTAATCTAATCATATTTGTGATTTTAATAAAATATTTCCTTTAATGTTGCAAAATGAGGAAGAGAAAAAAGAAAAAATGCGTGGTAAAAATGCACATGTTAGTATGCACTTTCTAGACTAGATATATATATAAATACATTCTACATATTGATACTGTGTTTCTATGTTTAATCCTAATTTTAAAGAGTTTTATAATTAAACAAAAAAACACAGTTTGGCAGTTTTTCAGGAAATGCACAATCACATTTCTTCTAAAGATTAAGTCCCTTTCAAATTTTTTTATATCAAGTGTACATAAAATCAAGACTTATTTACATTTCACTATCAATTTAAGTTCATGTATAATTAAAAAAAAAAAAAAAAAAAAAAAAAAAAAACCTTCAGGCAGTTTTGCGTTGAATTATTTATTTATGATTCGAATGAAATACGCTAACACTGTAACATGGAAAAGAAAAAACCATTTATTGAAACTCATTTACAAATTTAAATTTTATTACAATTCACATGTTATTTACATCTTCTGTGTTCTTCTGCATTTGTCTTTGCTTCCTGAAAAAAAAAAAAAATTACTTTAAGAAATCTATTTACAGTTACAAATAAAAAAAGTGCTAAATTAGAAATCTTCAATTAACAAAATTGCTAAGAGGTTAAACACTGACTTGTTAATTGTATAGAACATATCTTTTAAAAATACCACATTTGCATTTTCAAATTTTAAAATGATTTCTGTTTTTGAAATGGATAACACAGATCAATTTATTTTCCTACAAATATTTTTTACCCTGCTTTTTTTTTTTTTTTTTTGGCAACACATTTATTTACTTTTGTATCCCCACAAATATTCTACACACACACAACACACTCAGGGGTGAAACTATCTAGCTTGCAAAAATCCTGAAAACTATTCCTTGCATGTAGATAGGGGAGATTTATTAATGATATATCATATGGCTACCTATATTAAGTGATATTTGAAGACTTCATAATGCATTATAAGGCAAATTAAACATTCAAAATGAGAAATTTCTGTAAAAACAAAGTATTTTAACATGAAATTCAAAGACAGTAAAAATTTCAAAAACCCTGAATTCAGGGGTAGCCCCTGAAAAGTTTCACCTCTGACACACACACACATATATATATATATATATATATATATATATATATATACACAGTATACTCTCCATATTTTAAAATCATAAGGACGGGGGGAAAAAAATCAAGATAGAGTTTGTAATACAAGATACACTAATAATAGCATTTACACACAGAATTATTGGTTTAAAAAAATAGTAATATTTATTTAGTTAGCATTCTCTTGAAAATCCATAGATAATAGAAAATATTATTTATTTTTACTAAAATAAACAATATCAGTTATTGTAAAACTTCACTTGTTTTTAAATATTAATCAAGATGTTATTTAAAAATGGCATAACTTATTTCTTTCATATTGCCATTTCACTTAATAGCATATTTAGATTTTATGAACTTAATTTTATTATGATTAGGTTTAAGTAAGATATTTACATTAGTTACAAAAAGAAACAGAAAGCAAAAAATAAACATATGATTAAATTGCCATGATAATATAACAAAGTCTAAATAGATTATTAAATAACTATAACTATTTATTTATTTATTTTTAATATGAATAATTTGACCAGCGTAAATTTAAAGGTATTTGGCAACACTGAAGTAGGTTTCATATAAAAACTTATATTTCCATTTAATATTTATAAATTGAATTATATTAGTTTTAAAATATACATTCAGGTAACAGTTCTTACGGTTTTTGATGTATATTTTACAGATTTAAAATCGTAAAATTGTGTTTTCTCAATTTTCATTCTTATTCCTGCATTCGTGAATTTCAAAATGATTAAATATCTAGAAAAAATTAATAATGAACTTTATTTATTTACAAATTTTACAATCTGTCTGAACGATTTGACAATAGGAAATGCGATAAGTCAATCACTGAACCAGAGAAGTATGGCGAGAAGTTCCAGTGTTGGTGCGAAAAGAAAATACCAGACATCCCTCAAATTAAGTCGAATGATTGGTTACCCTGGCAACTGGACAGTACCTTCGTCAGTTCCAGGGTCGTTCTTATCTCGGTCGAACAGTAGATATAGTAATGATAGGTGGTGGTTCCGGAACACCCACTTCTTCCTCATCATCATATGGCAGAGAAGAAATCAACTGAGAAACAATTTTATCATCTGTTCACAGCCCACAGACTTTAACGTTAGCATCTAAGTCAGCAAAATCTTTAAAACTTATGTTTTTTTGGAAAGGTTTAGCGAATTTGAAATTTCCACTCATTCTTCACATTGTATTTCATCATCAGGTTCAATGCCAGTTTCCTATTCCTGGTATGATTCAATTTAATTTTCTACATTTTTCACAAAGTTAACTTTTCTGAAACAGTTCTTTTGTGTCAAACAGCTCTAAGGTCAGTCAACCATCCTCATACGATCCAGAATATTTATTGGTGCAATTTCCTGTTTCCTAAAAAATAGCATCTGATCTTTACAACCTCCTTCTGTAATGAACTTCGGTGCCATTCATGTTGACAGCTAACACTGTTACTCAATCTTTACCTTGCCTCCATGGTATGCTTCTCCACTGAAAACTGCAATTTCGCCTAACAGTGCTTTAATGAAAATCCTCATCTCTTTTAAAATGTTGATGAGATGAATTCGGGGAATAGTTTTCCAAACGATCAGGAAGATTTTTAATCTATTCTGAACAAAATTCATCGCTCACTGATTGGTTCGGTTTTCTAAAAATTATGTTGTGTTTTTTAAAGTTCTTTAACCATCCATTACTGGCTTTGAAATCCCTATACCCTAGTTTTTCTGCGAACTGTTCGGCCTTTTCTTTTAACACATTGCCTCCAAGAGAGATATTATGAGCTCTGCATTGTTTAAACCATTTTATGAGGCATTCTTCTAAATCAGGATATTCAGCCATTCTGATCTTCTTCGCAGCTTCTTTTTCCTGCTTGAAAAGTTTCTCAGTTTTGTTTCTGTTTTTCAATATTATTAATAAAAAAGTCGATGCTGGAATTTTGAAATCTTTTTCGATTTGTTCTATTTTTCCTCCTTTATCTATGGCCTCTAAAATCGCTATCGTTTATTCAATTGTCAAAAAAATTCAATTTTTATTTAATGAATATGGAAATTTTCATTTTTGAAACAGCTGGCAGTGATTCTCAGACATGCTTTTCTCCGGCCAACTAATCCATATGTTTGAGACATTAGCGCACACTTATACAAACCTCTTTTCCCTAAAATGTGACTCATAAGTCTCTTGTACATATGTCATGTTTCTATTAGCAACGACTGAACTGGATCTTAAGAAAAAAAAAAAAACTGAGATTGGCATTGGTCAAAACATGTGCGCGTTTATCTGATGCACCACAAAACTTATTTTTATCCCTTTGTTTGTCGTTCAAATGACCAATAGAGTTATTTGGGTCTCTCAGATAGATAAGGGGCGCGAGAGGTTTTTGGTAACATACCTTTTCAACAAAACTGAATTAAAAAAAAAAAAAAAAAAAAAGACAAGATTTTGAGTGAAAATTCTTCAACATAAGATTAAAAATTTACTTTGGATGAATATGTAATATCACAAGAAAAAATTATTTTTCGACACATCAAGGTTTTCGAGTTATCGAGAGTACACTGTATATATACTTAAATGTAAACAAGATATTTTTAAAATTATGTTCAAAATGAAACAGATCTTTGACAAATCTGTTTCATTTCGAAAGCTAGTCTTTCATAGTATGAATAGACCACTTGAATACTAGGATGTGCTCTGCTGTATTTTCTCCCGGAAAGCTGATATTTATTTTCTAATTCAGAGTTTCCACTCAAATAGCAGAATGAAATTACCTGATTTTTCCAGACATGTTCTAAGAAAATTCCAGCCTAGCCATAGTGATGCTGCTAGTCTTCTAAAATCCTGGGTTCCCGGTACCCATGAGTTTAAAAAATCTGGGTCCTTTTTTTCAAAAAATGGGTCCTCGCATAAATGAATTTGTACATTACAGATATAAATTAAAATTTTATCCTATTGTAGACAAAAAACAGTTTTTTAGGAATTTTTAACCAGCTCTTTTTGAGATTGTCTTAAACTAATATTATGTAGAAGATAGTTGCTGTTAAGAAACAACTGAAAACATTTAGCTCAATGTGCTCTGGAACACACAAAAAAAAAAAAAAAAAAAAAAAAAAAAAAAAAGAGAGAGAGAGAGAGAGAGAGAAAATATAGTATAATATCGAGTTATTATCATTATTTTAAATTAAAAACATTTTTTAAATTTCCTCAAAATTACTAGCATTAAGAAAACAAAATGAGAAAAAGTTTTTTTTTTTTTTTTTTTTTTTTTTTTTTGAGAAATGAATTTTTAGATAAATAGATTGATTACAAAATTTAGTTACACATTCCACTTCAAATACAGCACATGATTCATTATCCAGCAATCATGGGACCGACCTGATTCCGATTATCGGAATATTGTGGATATTGGCCCCTGCCAAAAACGGAAATATCATGTCTGCAAAAGCTACCCCAAGCCCCCCCACTTTCCTTTCACAAAATAACTTACCAATAAGCTATACTGATAACTTAAATAATGTATTAGAGAAAAAAATAAAAGAAGTGTACTAACTTATCTGTAAACAAAATTACTATAATAATAATGACATTCTGACATTAGCAAAACTATTTTATTTTTTGCTTAACACAGCAAACATAAAATTTTTTTAATACTTAGTTTTATAATAATAAAATTTCTTGAATCTTAATACAGACAATGTCATGTTCCTGTAATTACGTTCGTTCATCCGTTCTATTTGTTTTAGTTTTGTTTCAACAAACTTAGAACGCAGCAGGGTGATGCAATTCAATGTTCCGGCACTTTTAACAGTTAACTTTTTTGTACAGGGCCTTCGTTTTTGTGTTTCAGAACTTTGTTTTCATGCCGACCACTCGTGTGTGTTTATCCTATTGGAATTAGAAATGTTTTTGGATTCTTTGAAAGAAGGGTTTTGCGACCATTTTTTGAATTTCATTCATATTTCGGCTAAGCTTTGATAGAGGACACCCACTGGTGATTTATTTACGTAGTGACGCGATGTGGCATATCGTACACTTTTTACTAATAATCTTTTCGCATCAAAACTTCGTTTTCTAGTCTCAGAGTTGGGACTTCGTTTTTGATTTCGCGCCGTCCGCTTGTTTGTGTTTATCGTATAGGATATGTTATTTTTCCTTTATGGTAAAATGAAGTTCAAAAGGATTTTTTCTTCTTCTTCTTTAGAGCAGAATGCTTTAAAATTATAAAGAACATATTAGTTTTAAAAAAGAAATATATTTTAAAATTTACTTTTCCTTTCTTCCAATTTGATTTGATTTTTTTTTTCCAAGAATGAAAATTACGTGTCCCCGGGGACCCGCCATAATAAATTTTTCGCGTCCTGCCTCCAACTTTTCGTGTAATTTAGGTGCTATAGCGCATAAAATTGCTGCATATATTGTGCATTGGTTGTATTGAAGGCAAAATAAGTATGGTACCACTTGAACACACAAAAGTTACATGTTACTTTGACCTAAGGACAGATTGCCCTATATACGGGGTCTTTCTGAGAGGTCTTGTTTTGAAAAAAAGGCGGAAGCTAAGAAAAAAGAAGACAAATGACTGTACGTTGGAGGAAAAAAAAATTTTTTTTTTTTTTTTTTGGCAATCATTGTATGAAATTCTCTGGCTTTTCCACATTCTGGCTAAAATATTCAAATTCCTGACTTTCATGCTCAATTTAAAAATTACCTGACTATTTCAGGTTCTCCAGGTGTAGCATGGCAACAACATAATTTATAAAAGGTTTCTATACATATGTGTGAGCTTAGCTCTATAAAAAAAATAGCCATCATTGTCTAAATGAAATCTTAATTGTAATTTTATTTTGAAAAATTACATTTTTCCCAATTTTACAAAAAAGAGGACCCTAGACAAAAATGCTCAGAACTTTATTTTCACACTAAGTTTAGATTCACAAAATTATGTATTGACATTTCACAAAAACAGGACCCTGTTTGAAAAGTCTGTACAGACCCCTGATTATACACTTTACTTCCCCCAAACCTTGTTTGGGCATTTGGACATATTCTGCACCTTGATGACAGTTATTCTTTTAATAGCAGGAGACTTGGCGTTGGAATATTAAAACAGGAATAAACTACTACGTCAGAAACGCCAAAGAAAAATTATTGAGGTGCATACAGCTGTTTCGGTAGCCTAAAGCGTACCGTCTTCAGTGCAAAAAGAATGACTGCACTGAAGACGGCACGCTTTTTGCACTGAAGACGGTATGCTTTAGGCTACCGAAACAGCTGTATGCACCTCAATAATTTTTCTTTGGCGTTTCTGACGTAGTAGTTTATTCCTGTTTTAACAGTTATTCTTTGTCTAATTGCACAACAATATAAATAACTCTACTTAATTTGGCCCAGTGGCAGAAAGTTTTGTAGCAGTCTGCGATAGGCTTTTAAAATTTCATAATCTGTCTGCAAAATTTGCGTGTAATCAGAGGTGAAAATGGCTTACACTCAAAAAGCCTGAAAGCTGATGGGGGTAGGGGGGTTAACATCAGTGGTGATCTCGTGCAACAATACACGAATACAATTTTACTACAGTACAATATAGTATAAACAATTGTATTCATCCATCTCATTCAATTAAATATTTAATAGCAATGTTTGACAACACAATATAAATAATTATACATAATAAAAGTATTAGTTTTAGTTTTGATACAGAAATTTTTATAAGTGAATTGTTATCTGAAAGTTGCGGACACATTTTTTTTATCAGTGCAGGCAAAAGCTGTCCGCAAGCCTTTTTTTTTGTGTGTGTGTGTTCGCGACTATGTCGCCCTGTCGTGATGTTTCTGCTGCTGGGTAATTTGGTATCTATAAAAAATATCAATTTTTGACTTAACACATTCGCTGCTGATCTTACGTGACTGCCATTTGGAACAATAGTGAACATCATGCTAATGGAACATGAGTGGCAGCGAATGCATTAACCACAATAATTGAGCAAAATAAATTACCTTCGAATTTTTCTCACTTTGGCTTGGTTGAGCTAGTCGCCAAAAGCCTCTTTGATTTTAACGTCATTGGCATCCATCTTATGGCATCTTTGACAAGCATCTATAAAAACACACAGAAGTATAAACACACAATAAAATCATTGAATAGAGTTGTGGACCAACCTGCAAGTTGTTCCAAATAGAGTCAAAATCAAACTCAATTATAAATCTTGTAATTTCGCACTGATAATTTTTTAACATTTACAGAATTTGACATTTCTAGAACACATTTCATATTTCTAATTACGACAAGAAAAAAATTCATCTCCTAAAAAGTATAGGCATTAGAAAAAAGTATAGGTATTAGGAAAAAGTATAGGCTATAGATTATAAGTACTAGATTTTTTTTCTTCTTCTTCTTCTTCAAAAAAAAAACAAAAAAAAACAAGCAATTACACCAAAAAATTCATAGCCAAATAATGACAAAAATTTAAAAGTTTCCAAGGGGGTCATATACGAGTACTAAAGTTGTAGAACAAAATGATCTAGATATTATAAATTTCTTTCTATTCCTAAATAAAAAAAAAAAAAAAAAAAAAAAAAAAAAAAATAGAAGAATTTTAAGCTGCATATTTTATTTAAAAAAACAAAAGAATGTGGTATTAAATATTATGTATTTTAATTTGACATTAAATATGGGGATTTCTATAATATTTTTCTGCGCTTTTGTTTTGTGTTGTACACTAATAATATTCATATTCAGCGAAACGCCTCACAGGGGTTAATATGTAAAGTGATCCGGGGGTTGGTGAGCAGAGTAATCAGGGGGCAGCCTTCGATAGTATATTAAAAAAAAAAAGCCAAGATACACGCCTGCAGGGTCCCAACTACCCATTTGCCAAGTTTTGTAGCTATGTGATCAGTAGTCCAAGCACCAGAGTGCAGACACACACACAGATACTTTATTCATATAGATTTTCGTATCCTTAAAAAAAAAAAAAAAAAAAAAAAGAGTAACTGATTGAAAAATTTTAATTTATAATTCAGTCTTATTAACTCAGTAACTACTAAAATATCTTAGCACCAGAGTTGGATAATATACACGAATATCCAAACACCATTCACGTAAATTTTTTATCTTTTGCAGAAATTTTTTTTTTGGCATTATTAATCAAAAAATAAAAATAAATTCGCGATTTAAAACAGTTTCGCTCAGGAAAAGGTATAACCAAATTAAGAAAGTGTTTCTTGTTCAAAACTAACGTTAAAAAAAAAAAAAAGAAGCAGTATTAAAATTTTATTATATAAAAACTATTTAATGGCACGGCTTAATGTGAAAGAATGAAAAATAAATAAAATAGCGATCTTTACTAAAGAATGCAGGATGAAAAGAAAAACACACAAATTAGATAAAATTTAATAAAATAAAGCAGAAAATTTAACGGAACATTCCAAAACAAATAAATAAATAAACAAATAAAATAATTAATTTAAGAAATTCAGATTCTGAAATTAAGAAAAGAAAAGAAGGAAAAAAAGAAAAGGAAAAAAAAATCTATGCACACCTGCAAGATCAAAGCTATGCATCTGCCAATTTTTTATAGATCTGCGATCAGTGACCATCATAGCACATACAGGCACACATAAAAAAGACATTAGGAAAAAAAAAAAATTCTGGCACTAAAACAATTTTTGGAAATTTATCAAAATTTTATTTTGCAATTTAATCATCATTTTCAAATCAATTTTTTTTTTTTTTTTTTTTTGTAAGTTTTTTTATTACATCATTGTAAAATGAAGTATAAGTTTTAATTTATCAATCAGCTGGAGAAACCAACTCTCTATGCGAACATCTCTACCGAAGGTAACAAAATCCCTAACGCTATAAAAATAACTAAAACTCCAAGATATGCTCTCCAAGGATCGCATGCCTTGAATCGTTTACACAGCGGAACTCCCCTTGTACTTAGTATGAGAGAAAATTAGAGGGACGTTGAATATTCCCTCAAATAACAAAAAATCCCTATATCAGGGCATGCTTTACAAAGGCAGCACGACCTAAGCAATAACTGGTCAGCAGGAGAAGAGGGTGACAGTATCTCTGGGATGTTATTGGTCAGCAGATGACGCCTAAACAAAGCCGGAGGGTACTAACGACAATAGTAAGAAAGGAAAAAAAGCACTCGGATTTATCAAGGAATAATTTAACAAAAGAAATTTCCTTTCACTATAATTTTTCAAAACTGAATGACGGATAATGTATAAATGGAAGCGAGTATTTAACAAAATTAGTTGAAATAATTTAAAGTTTAGATAGTTTTTAGTGGGTATGCGGCGCATGCCTAATATACCCAGAGAATACGCCACTGGTATCTACCTTCGTGGTTTCAGCATTTTTAAAAAACTGCATGAAAAATCGAAGAGTAGTGTTTATTTACAAATTGATTTCCGGAATGCAATTCTTATGCGTAGTTCAGCGTTTGATTTTCCTTATAACAGACTAATTTTTCTTGATCAATGTTACGATTTTTTCCCCAAGAAAAATTCATTATAATATTTTTGCTGTAGATTTTTTTTTTTTTTTTAATGTTTAGTAAGATGCTTTAGCAAAAAAGCGAAAATGTGTTATTTCAATTAATTTATACAATAAAAATACCTTTCATGATGCTCTGTTATATCGCTATAGAAGGGGCGATCCGCCCCTTCTTCAATAGCTACATGGCCTTTGTCTTTCGTCGAAACTGGTCTCTCATCGTGCTTCTCTCTCTCGGTCTTGCATTTCATAATTTGGCGCCACACTCCATCCAAATCTGCGTGCGACTCGTGCCCGTTACACGCTGAAGAATGTCTCATTATCTCTATTGTCTCGCGGTAAAAGGCGTAGTCTGGGTTGTTGTAATTTGCTAGTTTTTTTGTTTCATTAAATATAATATCTATGTTATTTTCCTTATTAACTTTAGTAAGGGCTGTGGTTGCTTTATCATATTTGATGTCATTTTGATGCTCTTTAATTCTGGTTAATATTTTCCTTTTGGTTACTCCGATGTAATTTCCCTTCTTTTCATCTGTATATTTGAAAGGTATTTGATAAATTCCGGCTGTTTCAAGAGGTGGGGGGGGGGGTTATGTCTTTATCGTTTCGAATTAGGTAATGTTAGGATTTGGTTTTACAGGTATATTTATGTTGCGTTTTTTGGCTATATTTTTAATTTTGGTTGAAATTCCCTGATCGTATGGTATGGAATAAGTGAAATTTGGGATGGTTTTTTGGTAGTTTGGGATATTATTGAGTTTTTTAATTCTTTTCCTATATAATTTATTCACTAAGTTTTTGCTATAGCCTGCTGTAAAAGCTGTATTTTTGATGTGGTTTATTTCTTCTTTTAAATCGGCAGGGTCATTACAGATTAAAATTGCGCGATTTATATAAGCTTGTATTGCGTTAATTTTATAAGTATTTACAAGGAGTTTTACTACGGTTGTTAATTATTTCTTCATTTGCAGTTGGTTTTCTGTAAACTGTGGTCTCGATATTATTTTGAGTTTTATTTTGACGTCAAGGTAGTTGATTTCGTTATTAATTTCGGTTTCACATGTAAATTTTATATTATGGTCAATTTTATTGTATAAATTAATTCAAGTTTGGTCTGTTTTTAAAAATTTAAATTTTAATGTGTTATTTCATTTTTGCATTTCGCAATAAATGCGACCGTAGCGGAAACACTGCTTGTTGCACAGGTAGCACTTACTCTGACCATATCTGATTATAATCTCGATACAAAGTTTGTACAAACATCAAAAATATCAATCATTATTACAAACAAAATATTTAAATCTCTGTATCATAATAATGATTTTGTTGTTTGATCTTGAAATTTCTCTAACACATATTAATGATCTTTCTTGTCTCAACTACAAATTCAAACTTTTAACATTTTGAAAGTGTATAATGTAATTGATGTTTATTTCAACATTGCTGTTAAGAAACATTACAAAATAAGTACAAAAGTCATTTTCAGAAAAATCATATATATATTTCTATAGAATATTGGGTTTGGTTTGTATCGAATGATATTGAAACGGTTTAATTGTTTAAAAAAAAAAAAAAAAAAAAAAAAAAAAAAGAAGGAAAAGCAAAAAAAAACAATAACATCTATGTAGTTGAATATGCAGATTTATTTATACATATTCATAAACAAACATATTGTGAAGATTTTTTCAAAGACTGAAAACACTCATTTACTAAGATGTTTCCATGCGGCATTTTTTATTTTTATTATTCAATTTTCAAAAGCTTTATTATTTTCATTTTTGCTTTTTAAAAATTATTTTGAGTTATTGCCCTTTTCTGAAGAAGTTTAGCATCATTGAGAGTACAAAATTTCTATGAAAATAATTAATCTCTACCCCACTTACACACTCAAAAAAAAAAAAAAAAAAAGTAGAAACGAAATTTTCATGCACGAGAATAAATTTTACTCTTTTATCAGTGCTAATTTATTCTCCTTATGGAAAAGATGGTCCGAATAGCCACTTTGTATATTTAAAGTATTAAAGAAAACAAGTTGAAGTTGTAACTCTTATTTATAGGGAATATGTAGAGATGTAAGGCGAGAATATTTTCAGAAGTTTTAAATTTGGAGAATAATTGAGAACATTCTTTTTTTGCTAAATTACATAAATATTTTTCATGTTTACGACTTAAATTATAAAATTCATTCATAATAAATCTATTTGACATGCATAACTAGAACATAAAGACCTTATTTCACGATATTTGCTTTACAACTAATAATTCTGATTTGGAGAGTATTCTCTGATAAGTTCCACAAACCAATTTTTCTAAACATTCAGGTCATATTCAAGACAAAAAAGCATTCAACAGCAAATGATGAATAATTATTCATATTAAAAGACAAATTTAAATTTTTTAATGCTTAAAGTTTCCTACTTGTAACCAGGGTTGGCAAGTTTCTTCCAAGGTGGAAAAAACCGCGGAAAAAACCATGGAAAAAACCGGCCGGAAGAAATAGGTTTCTTCGAAGTGGAAGAAATGGAAGAAACTGTTTTTTTTAAAACTTTATCCTATAAATTGCAGATTTGTAAGATACAATGGATGCATTTGTCTTATAAACAACTTTAAGTAACTTTAATTATACCTATACAAATTTAATTACATATTAAATTAATAATTATGAGATTTTTACCGAAGTGATCTTCGGTATCTGATAATCATGTTCCAAAATCCAGTAAAAAAATCGATTTCAATTTAAAAAGCGTAAAGTTTTATAATTTATAATTTAGACAATTTTATTTCTTTAACTGGTAATAAATAATAGTTTGTATCACTTGCTTATACTTTCTGATAAAACAGCTCTTAACAAACATTCAGTTAATTAAAAGAGCCAGTATTCAATAATTACTGTATTACTAAATGTCATCAAAAACTTTATTTTCCTAATACAGTACAGTGAAAAAGAAATTTACATCTCATATTTCAAATAAATTCACATTTCTCACATTTTTACTTTTTTTTAATCAAATTTTTAGCTTAATCATTGCTTTGAAACTCAACTTGGGAGGGGGGGGGTAACATTCTTGTATTTATTATCCTGCAATTCATACAGACTAGTGATTAAAACAAATCACTATTACATCAATGTTTAACAAAATTAATCAGTGATGAATACTATTTCCGAACTTTAAAAAATATTTAGTTTCATATTTTTTAAATATGTTTGTTTACATTTTATAGGTACCTATTATTTGAATATGCTTAAATTATTTATCATATATGAATGTGATCGATTAGTTTTATTAATATTGAAGAAATATTTTATTCTACAATTTATTAGAAATCGTCTTTCCATTCTGATGTCTATTCTCATGAATTAATTGCAGATTTGTAAGATACAATGGATGCATTTGTCTTATAAACAACTTTAAGTAACTTTAATTATACCTATAAAAATTTAATTACATATTAAATTAATAATTATGAGATTTTTACCGAAGTGATCTTCGGTATCTGATAATCATGTTCCAAAATCCAGTAAAAAAATCAATTTCAATTTAAAAAGCGTAAAGTTTTATAATTTATAATTTAGACAATTTTATTTCTTTAACTGGTAATAAATAATAGTTTGTATCACTTGCTTATACTTTCTGATAAAACAGCTCTTAACAAACATTCAGTTAATTAAAAGAGCCAGTATTCAATAATTACTGTATTACTAAATGTCATCAAAAACTTAATTTTCCTAATACAGTATAGTGAAAAAGAAATTTACATCTCATATTTCAAATAAATTCACATTTCTCACATTTTTACTTTTTTTTAATCAAATTTTTAGCTTAATCATTGCTTTGAAACTCAACTTGGGAGGGGGGGGGGGTAACATTCTTGTATTTATTATCCTGCAATTCACACAGACTAGTGCTTAAAACAAATCACTATTACATCAATGTTTAACAAAATTAATCAGTGATGAATACTATTTCCGAACTTTAAAAAATATTTAGTTTCATATTTTTTAAATATGTTTGTTTACATTTTATAGGTACCTATTATTTGAATATGCTTAAATTATTTATCATATATGAATGTGATCGATTAGTTTTATTAATATTGAAGAAATATTTTATTCTACAATTTATTAGAAATCGTCTTTCCATTCTGATGTCTATTCTCATGAATTAATAATAACTGAATCTGTATCTGCAAAAGAAAACTGTAAACAAAGGCAATGATCTCTAATCTACAAATTCCTATAATCCGCACAACCTCTAGACAAAATTTTTGAGAGTTAGAGGGAGTTAAAAACTGTAAAACAAATGAAATGTTTTCTTTAGAGTAGTTCAATACTGCACTTTATTTTTCAACTTAAAATAGATAAATACAAACTATGCTTTTTTTTTTTAATCCTAGAGAACTTGCAGGAGAGTTTAAAAGTAGGTATATTACTTATTGATACAGTTTACCAGCTTCGAGTTTATACAAAAAATTGTATTCTTTAAAAAAAAAAAGTGCAAACATTATGGTTAATTCCGTAATTATTATCACTTGTACTGTTTGAATATATACTAATTAATATGAGATAGTATATATGCAAAAAGTTCTAAAAATATCAGCATTGAAAAGTAAAAACCCATCACCTATATATATATTTAGTGTTTGTTATAAAATAACTCATTTTTCTAACAATATTTGGTTGGAATGTGCTTTACGGTCCTTCTTGGCGACTCGCGGATAAAGATGCCAACCTTAGTAACCACGGTGTTTATGCGCCGCTGAACGATCGATGTTTGAAATGTGGTAACCTCCCCATGATGTTTTGAAACTGATTTTTCGTGCATTTTAAAGACTCATGGAGTTTGTGTGAGACGTATTTAGTAATATTTTTTTTTTTTGGTTTTTATATACGGGTTACTGATC
Organism: Salticus scenicus; assembly: GCA_963930645.1. NCBI lineage: Eukaryota > Metazoa > Arthropoda > Arachnida > Araneae > Salticidae > Salticus > Salticus scenicus. The sequence continues at coordinate 227,120,241 of OZ005648.1, forward strand.
GATGCGAAACGAAATTTCCTACGTTTTAAAGATTCATGGAGTTTGTGTGAGACGTATTTAGTGATATTTCTTTGGTTTTTATGTACGCTTTACTGATCGATGCGAAACGAAATTTCGTATGTTTAAGAGATTCATGCAGAATGCGGGTGAGGTATAGAGTGATGTTTTGTTTGTGGTTTTCATGTACGCTCCGCGTACATACGTGCATATTACTGGTCGCTGCAAAACGACATTTCGTCCGGAGGACATCATTTGGATAAAATGTGCTTTTAAGGCAGTGATTTTTTTTTGTGTGTGTGGGGGGAGGCAGTGATTTATTTTTTCTTTTCTGGAGGGGGGAGTGAATTTTTTTTTTGTGTGTGTGTGTGTGGGGGGGGGGCAGTGGTTTTTTTTTTTTTTTTTTTTTTTTTTGTGTGTGTGGGGGGCAGGTTTTTTTTTTTTTTGTGGGGGTGGAGTAATTTTTTTTTTTTTTTTGAGGGGGGGGGCAGTGAATTTTTTTTTTTTTTTTTTTGAGGGGGGGGGGTGAATTTTTTTTTTTTGTGGGGGGGCAGTGTTTTTTTTTTGGGGGGGGGGCAGTGATTTTTTTTTGTTTGTTTTTTTTTTGGGGGGGGCTGTGATTTTTTTTTTTTGTGGGGGGGCATTGAATTTTTTTTTTTGTGGGGGGCAGTGGGTTTTTTTTTGTGGGGGGGGGCTGTGATTTTTTTTTTTTTGTGGGGGGGGGCAGTGGTTTTTTTTTGTGGGGGGGGCAGTGTTTTTTTGGGAGGGAGCAGTGTTTTTTTGGGGGGGCAGTGATTTTTTTTTGGGGGGGGGCAGTGAAATTTTTTTTTTTTTTTTGTGGGGGGGCAGTGTTTTTTTTTTTGTGGGGGGGCAGTGTTTTTTTTTTGTGGGGGGGCAGTGTTTTTTTTTTTTTTTTGGGAGGGAGCAGTGTTTTTTGGGGGGGGCGCAGTGTTTTTTTGGAAGGGGGCAGTGTTTTTTTTTGTGGGGGGGCAGTGCTTTTTTTGGGGGGAGGGGGGTTCATGTACGCGGAGCGTACAGACGTGCATATTACTGTTCCCTGCAAAACGAATGCTTCGTTACTCATGTCATAAAGCTTTTTCGCCGGAGGGCCCTCCGCGTCCTCGGTGCCTCCCGCTTGCAGTGGACGCAGTCCACTGCAAGCGGGAGGCACCGAGGACGCGGAGGGCCCTCCGGCGAAAAAGCTTTATGAAGCAGTAAATTTTGTTTTGCAGCAATCAGTAAAATTAAAAAAATCCCTTTATTTTGCTTCGTTACTCATGTCATAAAGCTTTTTCGCCGGAGGGCCCTCCGCGTCCTCGGTGCCTCCCGCTTGTCGTGGACGCTGCTGCAAAACAAAATTTCGTAGGTTTTATACATTCATGCACAATGCGGGTGTGGTATCCAGTGTTTTTTTTCTTTTTTGGTTTCATATACGCGGACCGTACAAACGTGCATATTACTCATTCCTGCGAAAAGTCACGGAAGCACAGTGCTAGTGCGAAGTTAAATGCTACCTTACTGGCGTATCTCAGAGATTGTCGCCGAAGCGCAGTGCTAGTGCGAAGTTAAATGCTACCTTACTGTAAGGTGACCATACGTCCGCGAAATTCGAGGACTGTCCTCGAATTTTGGCCTTTTCTATTTTTTGTCCCCAAAAATTCTTTGACTACTCGGGGACGCTAAATGTCCCGAAATTTAAATATTTGCGTGTATTTTTTCAAAATCACAGTCCATTCCGTGGAGGATCAAAATTGTGATGGCATGTCTCCGGACTACCTGTGGGGGTAAGTGCTAGACTGTCGCCAATTGCCCATTGTACAGCACTAATGAGACGTTAAACCCATCTATTCCAATCCAATCAAAATCACATTCTAATAATTGGATTATCTTGAAAATCAACGGAACTTTGAAATAAAGACCCTCATACTTCATGAGCAGAGAAAGAATCATGCACTACTAATCAGTATATAAATTCTATCTTGCCCGATTTATGTTAAGTGAAAAATAAAATTTGCTTAATGAAATTATTTCTTTAGTTATATAATCGGGAATAACTTCTGCATTTCAGGGAGTGGGGATTCTAAAGATTAAAATGAAATGGTGCTATTTTGTGTTTTCTCCTATCATCATAAATTATGATGTGTATATTCATAATAAAGTGTAAATGGGTTCTATAGACTTGATTATTTTAATAATGCTGGGATAGTTTAATTTGCATAAACTTACCTTAGGCTCAGCAATTTTTCATAGAAAAAAGTGATTCAAAGCATTTTGTAATGTATAAATCAGAGTTCTTTTTATTAATAATGCATATAGATATTGGTCTATCGTGTCCTCGAAAAAGTCCCCAAATACAGTTTTCAAGGTCCTCGACATTTACTTCGATTTGGGGACAAACGGTAATTTGTCCTCAAATCAGTGTTTGAAAATATGGTCACCTTACCTTACTGGCGTATCTCCGAGATTGTCGCCGAAGGGTAGTGCTAGTGCGATGTTAAATGCAACATTACTTGCGAATCTCCGAGATTATCGCCCATAACGCAGTAGTAGTGTGACGTTAAATGCACTGTGCTTATCTGGGTTATATTTAAGGTTATTGTTGTATTCTCTGTTTTTTTTTTTTTTTTTTTTTTTGGTCCTTTTAAGACTACTTATACAGTAGTCTTAGGTCCTTTCAGAAAGAGTCTGGTATTTCGATTTGTTTCTTTTGTTTTTTGAATTTTGGCAACAGTAGGCCGTTTCATTGCATCATATGTGAGGCATGGATGCACACGTTTGTTGTTTTTCTTCTGTGAAATTGCGATTTATTTTAAATTGATTATTTGTGTTGAATATCATAAGAAATACGTTTGAGTACGGTTTGCAATTGTGTTGATGTGGTTGGTGTACATGATAAAATCGAAATCTCCAGAGATTATTTTCTTCGTTTTTCCAAGAGTTTCGTTTTTCAGTGTGCCGCTTTTCTTATTTAGGTAAAATTGTCATTTGTTGGTTTTGTAAAATTGAATATTTAGATTGAGTATCTTAAAAAAAAAGCTTTTGAGTAGCGTTTATTGGTTTTGTACTATTGAATGTTTATGCTAAAAAAAAGCTTTGGATTAGTGTTTAGAGTGATGCTAGAGTGGTTGGTGTACATGGTTATATCGTTATATGCAGAGGGGATATTTCTTTTTAACAAGGAAAATGCTACTTTTTTCGGAAATTATAAAACGGGTAAGTAAATAAACTTTCTTTTTTATTTAAATGCTTATTTATGTATATTAAGTTACTTGTGCTGTTTTTGTTTTGTAATATTTCTTAGATTTAGTTGATAACAATTGTTAAAAATTTGTATTTTTCTTTACTCAAGTATTTGTAAGATATTTCTGACGCTTTATGTTTACATAATCGCTTTAAATTGCGTAAATCGGCCTTCTTGGAACGGTTATAAAAACTGGGAAACCGTGCTTCCTGTCCGCCATTTTGGAAAGGACGGGAGAGAAAAAAAACACCGCGCAGACTCGGCGAGTTCGGAAAAAACTCGCCAAAAAATCGCCAAGAAGGACCGTAAAGCACATTTTTACCCAATATTTTTAATATTAATTGGATTATAGTTTAGATTTGACATTATATTTATGCTTTGAGTTTATATAGTTCATAAATTTTAATTTCGAACATCTATTTTGTCTTCTCGTTAGTTTCTTCCATTTCTTCTGGTTTTTTCCAGTTTCTTCCACTGTCCTGGAAGAAACTAGTTTCTTCCGGAAGAAACCCAACCCTGCTTGTAACTATACTATCATTGAAATCTCAATTTAGAATGAATCATTTTTTTATTTTTTCATATATAAAAATTTTCAAATAATAAAAAAATAATTTAATAAATAAATAAATAAATGAAAAGCCTGTGCATTTACTTAAGAAACCAAATTCACATAATTCATATTTCTGTAATCCTTATTTTATGTACAAAACATATATATTTATTAGGGATATACCGAATATTCGGCCATACTGCTGAATTTTTGGTCTGGTTAAATATAAAATTATTTGGCTACTATTCGGCTAGCTGAACGTATAAAAATTCAACTTTAAACATCTTAAATCATTTGAAAAAATTCTGACATAACTGCTATTTTAAATTATTTTTAAATTAAGATTATTCAGAATAATTAAGAAATAACTTATATTAAAATGAAAACAAATTGTTTAATATAGTTTCTAAAGTAATGTTAAAGCAGGGTTGGCAAGTTTCTTCCAAGGCGGAAAAAAAACGAGGACTCTAAGAATATGGTTAAATAAAGAACAAGCTGCACTTTTTCTACATATGGTACAAATGTTTTGTTTTTCAATTTATTTCATTATGAGTTAGTACAAAATTTAACTAAAAAATTAATAATATACCTTTAAATTACCTATACCGACACACACATTTATATACACATCTAGTTTATATAAAAATTTTTATTCTAATTTATGTAAACTTTTTTATTTATTTATTTTATAAAATTCAGATAGTAAAATTTTCTGATAAAGTGAACATATATTTAATTGAGAGAACATTACACATTGAACAAAATATTAAGATATTTTTATATTTTTAGTGCTTGAACAAAAATTAGATATAAATTATCTTATTAAAAAATCCCATTCTCCATGTACGATAAAGAGAAGACTACATATATAAATATTTTGGTTTTGAAAAAAATAAAGAAAAATTTCCCATGTGCCCAAGGTTGGGTTTTTATGTCAAAAAGTGGTTTTCGACATGACATGTCAAAAAAAGTGTCGAAAAAGGTCAAAAAGTGTCATAAATTGTCAAAAACCTCAGGTAATAACCTTATTAAAAGTATTTTATTGTAAATCAATATTCAAAACTGAGTATATCATAATTTAAATACAGTCGAACCTCGTTAACATGAATTACTTTCGTTATATGAAAATTAGTTACCGACAGCATGAACTACTTAGCTCATTTTAAATTACCTAAATATTTTATTTTGTACATAGTCGTGACATAAGCAGCAATTACAACAGTGTTATATAATTTGAAATCATTACAGCTACAGGTTTTAAATTAATAATTCAAAATAAAGGGTTAATTATTATTATTATTAATATCAGGATGTCTCCACAAAGGTGTGATGGTGGAAAGACTTAAAACACTTATCGCCTATTGTCAAATGTCTAAACACCAAGCTGCTATTCTATTGAAAAATTTATTAAAATCATTCATTACTTTTTAAATTCAGTTTTCACAATCATAAAATTCACAACTGTTAAATTAGAACTTGTTTACCAAAAGTGAATTTTAAATCTGTAAAGTGTGTCACATGAACTAAATGTATTTTTTTTTTTTTAAATTTTATAGCTTCAAAATTAAAAAATAAATAAAAATATTTTAGGTAATGAGTAATACAGGGATCCCAGTGGCGACTAAAAAGTAACTTTTTGCTATTAAAATCAGTCCCAGTGTGCGAAAGTAGCTTAAAAGCTATTTTAAGGGTAATAAACTATTTTCAGAAAAATGGGAGATATTTTTTAAACAAAAAATTGTTTTTCTCTATTTTTCTTTATCTAACTTTTGAAATTTAGTGCAATATTTCTATTAGCTAGGGTAAAACAGTGGAAGTGTAAGGGAAGGAAATTTATTTTCATGCCTTGAAATAGTTGAAAGGTTAATTTCCTTGAAATAATTAAAATTTTAATTGTTTATCTTTTATAATTTATTATTACTTTTAATCAAAGACTACTATTCATACCCTAAGTGCTACTATTTTATACATTAAAGGCGACTAAACAGGGTTGGGTTTTTTCCAGGACAGTGGAAGAAACTAGAAAAAAACTGGAAGAAATGGAAGAAACCAACCAGAAGATAAAGCAGATGTTCAAAATTAAAATTTATGAACTATAGCATAATGTCTGAACTCAAAGCATAATGTCAAATCTAAACTATAATCCAATTAATATTAAAAATATTTTTAGAAAAATAAGTTATTTGATAACAAACACTAAATATATACAGGTGATGGGTATTTACTTTTTAATGCTAATATTTTTAGAACTTTTTGCATAGATACTATCCCATATTACTATACATTTAAACAGCACAAGTGATAATTACAGTATTAGCCATAATATCTGCACTTTCTTTTTTTAAGAATACAATCTTTTGTATAAAATCAAAGCAGGTACCCAATGAACTGTATCAATACGTACTACTTTTAAACTCTCCTGGACTCCTAACTTTTAAACTCTAGGATTAAAAAAAAAAAAAAAAAAAAAATCCATAGTTTGTATTTATCTATTTTAATGTACACAATTTATGTATGCTGGTAAATAATTTAAGCATATTCAAATAATAGGCAGATGTAAAATGTAAACAAACAAATTTTAAAAAAATATTAAACAAAATATTTTTGAAATTTCGGAAATATTATTCATCCCTGATTAGTTTTGTTAAACATTGATGCAATAGTTATTTGTTTCAAACACTAGTCTGTATGAATTGCAGGATACTAAATACAAGAATGTTTAACAATGTAAGCCTTAAAAAATAGCATAACTTTTTATTTTGTTACAACATTTAAAAGAAATAAGTTGTAGATTATAGAAAAATGTTAATTTACCAACATAAATAACCACATATAAAAATAATTAAAATAATAAATACCTGTTTCTAAGCTTTTTATTGTCTTGTTTAAACTTTGATTTCAATTACACCGTGAAACTGTAAAACATGGTGAATTCCCGAGCCCCCATCTGCTGTGCCGCGCATGCGTTGGTTGGTTTCTCTCACCGAACAGAAGATTTTCTGCTTGCGTCATTGAGTTGAATCTTGCGTGTTTGAATCAGTTTCACGCCAAACTTGACATGCAAGGAGTTACTGTATTTGTGTTTCATCTACCTTGCGGGAGTCTTGCTGCAAATTTGTCGCGTCAAATTTGTCATGACAAGATAATATCCAGAAAAAATCAAACTTGCTGCAAATGTGTATGCTATCTGGGCGTATTTAAATATTGTCGTCAGAAGACATAAAATTGATTTAACAAAAATAGACCTCTGACAATTTTTCTTTAAGAATAAAAATAAAATATATACGTCGTGAAGGCATGTAAAAAATAGTTTACGTAGCGAGTTTAAAAAAATAAATAAAAATCATTAGAACCGTTTTTAGAAGACACCATTTCCAAGCTCTAAACCAGCCTACCCAGTTACAACATCTATCATTTTTCCTATACCTAACAAGTACTACATGCGAAAAATCATCTAAATATATATATATTTATATATGCAGCAAATTTGAAGAAAATCGTTATACCCGTTTTTGAGGTACCGATTTACGGTTTCACTGCCGATTTTCACCAAAATATGATAAATTCAGGCTCACCGGTAACGAACAAATGGTAGTTAATAACGCGAGTTAAAAAATAAATAAATAAATAAATAGAGCCGTTTTTTAAGGAGCACTCTTGCGAGGTTCAAAACTGATTTATTTATACAGAACATCTGTGAAATTTTCCGAAATTAACTCGCTAATGCATTCTAAAGGACATCTAAAAGGGTTTTATGTAGCAACTTTAAATAAAATCGTTAGAGCCGTTTTTGAGATACAAATCAACGGTTAAACTTTTGCTGTTTCAATTTTCACAGAAAGTTGGAAAAATTATCTATACACTAAACCTGTCTTAATTCTGAAGTATCGTCGTTATACCTTTATTCTTTTTGGAGCTATGATAGTTGGAAGATTCCCCATGCACACTTACAAATATATATGCTGACCAATTGCCAAAAATCACTTGTTTGAACTCAGAAAACCTCAAGTGAAAACTCGATATCAAAATTTTTAAACGAATAAAATATTTACATTAACCTCCGATAGCCGAGTAATGGAATTAAAAATTTTCCTGTTATACTATTTACATAATATCATGTTATTTAATTATAAAGAAAAAAAATTAAGTTCATTTTGTGAATGTTTTATATTTTTACTATATTTTATTACCATTAAAATTTTTTTAATATAATTTTCTATTATAAATTTATATTTTCCTTTATTTATTAAAAATATTTATTTCAAGACGAGTAGCAGAATTTTTTTAGAATCAATCTGCAGCGAAACAAAATTTATCAGCGATCCAGGGGTGCCGTACGAAGTTGGTATCACGATGAGTATTAGCAATTTTTAAAATATATAAAATTTACATTTACAAGAAAAATAAACTGATACGCAATAATTACAATAACATAGAGACATATAATTTTGCTTTTTTAAGACATAATTGTAATTTTAATAAGAGACGTATTTGTATTTTTAAGCTTGTCATTTATTTATCCTCAAAGCTTTAAATAATCTGCAGCGCTGCTGTTCTGCATACTTTCTACTACTGGGATTATAGCATATACGTATATATATATATATATATATAATTGTGGTTAAGTAATAATATTTAAAAGTATATTAAAAATATAATAAGACATCAATGCTTAATAAAATTAATAATAGTAAACCGCCTTTAAAACTGTAAAATGATATAATTTTGAACCTTAAAAAATATTTTGTAAAAAAAAAAAAAAAAAAAAAAAAAAAAAAAAGTAAGAAAAAATAAATTAAAATGCTACTAAAAATATTTTGGTTTCACATAAAAGGTCTAAAAATACTGATTTTTCTTTATTTTGAGAATGTGAAGAATAGTGAAGCTGTTAAGTTTTTTATTGATAAAATTTTCATTTTCATATTCTCATTTCATTATCTTTATTTGATTCGTATCAAATTACATTTGAATGTAAATAAACTTTTAATTAAAAAAATAAATAAAGAAATAAATCTTTAATTGAAAAAAAAAAATCTGAAAGCTGATAATTGTGCATTTTATACAGACTAAAAATAAAGTTATTATGGTTTCGATAATTATGCTTTAGTGTGAAAATGTACAATTGATCGGCTATGACATTTATTTTGCCTTTATCATAATGTAAAAATTGAATGATTGAAAAACCAACATAATACAATGTGGGCTTGTCATAATTTACTTAATAAGAATAACAATAATAACAATAATAAAAGCATAAAAGGGATGCAAAGAAAAAGAAAAGTCTCAAAATAATATAATTACGTGTGAGAAAAGAATCAATAGATCATTTTTTCCATAAATAAAAGAAAACAGCTTTAAAATATGAAAAATAATATAAAACGATAGCAAAAATATCTTACCTCTTTACTTTGCAATGCTAATAGCTGTAAGCACCCCATCTGATAAAACTGAATTCTGAATGAAATCTGACTGCTTGCTGACTCCGAGTTGAGCCACAAGAATTTGCACGTCAGCTTATTTTTTCCCGCTATTTATTTTAAAGCAGATGCTTCAAGTGCAGCCATTAAAAAAAAAAAAAGAAATCCGTTCATTAAGTGTGGACAGGATGTATATTGATAAGGTTTTACTGTGATATGGGGCCCACACTCGCATGAGAAGATTTCGCAGATGTAAGAACGTGTGTAATCGGAAATTAAATTTTCTATATTTTCTTTTTTCTAATCAGAGCAGAAATTAAATAAGTAGTAATTAATTATTATTCAAACAACAAACAAATATTTTTAAATATTCACACAGATATACATATTTCTATGCAGCGAGCTGAATTATAAAAATTTTCGTTAAAAACATAGAATATTATTAAATAAAAATGATGAAAGGTAAATTATAGTTCAAAAAGTATTTGGCTGGTTGTTGTAGGATTTAAGGCCGATTGACTCCTGATGTGTCCTAGGCCAAGAGGGGGAATGCCCTCCGTGGGGGTCTTTCTAAGGGGTCCTAGCCCGTATCAAAAAAAAAAAAAAAAAAAAAAAAAAGGTATTTGGCAAATATTAAAAACAATTGAATATTGGTTGAGATTTGTTTTATCAAAAAATATATAAATATATAAATAATAATAATAAAAATAATAATAATAAATAAATAAAGAGCGGTATGAGGAAAAAAAACAGACGATAAAAAATGCCTTGTTAAAACCCGAGAACCCAAAAATATTAAAAATAATTAATAAATTAATTAATTTTAATTGCATATTGAAGTAATTTGAAGATATAACAGCATAAAATAATCAGTCTCTATACATTACTGTCTCTTAATATTCATTGAAAAAAAAAAAAAAAAAACTTTTTTTTTTTTTTTTTTTTTTTGGCAAAATAAAAGAAAATTGAAATAAAAGTACATTGAAAATAAATTAATTGAAACAATGAAGATTTTAAAAACTGATATAAGTAACAACTACTTCACTTCCATTACCTATTATTATAAGTATTATATATATATTTTTAAGACATGCGGTCAGAGGTCATAAAATTGATCTAAAAACTTAGATACCCCATAATTTTTCTGTAAAAGTAAATGGATACATACAAAACAAAGTTTACATATCGAGTAAAAAAAAAAAAAAAAAAGAAAAAAAAGGAGCCTTTTTTTGAAGCACCCGTTTCTGATATTTTTAACTGACCTTCACCTTCCTAATCAGGATGACTGTCAAATTTTCTGTAATAACCCCGCAATACATGAAAAATGATATCTTAAAAAAGTTTTTAAAAGCAACTTTCAAGAAAGCCACTCGAACAGATTTTGAGATACTAACTTTCACCAAATCTTAGAAATCTTAATTGTTGACTGGTAAACAACTATTACACATGAAAGAATATCGAAAACGGGGTTAATATGACGAGTTTGAAAGAAACCTATACAGCCGTTTTTAAAGAAACGCACTTGCGAGACCTCATCTTCAGCTGCTCATACATGTTTCCTATCAAATTTCCTGAACAAACCAACTAAAGCATCCGGAAAAATACCTAATAGGGTGTTTTGTATAGCAACTTTGAAGAAAATGTTTAGAGCTGTTTTTGAGATTCAGACTCACAGCCCCTCTTCCGGTTTTCATATTTTCACCAAAATTTGGAAATTCCATATGTACACCAGACCTATTATTAATGCTGATGTTTAATCGTTCTATAGTTATTTGTTTCGGAGATATGACTCCAACAGGACATCTATATATATACAGGACATCTAATAAGGTGTTTATATAGCAACATTGAAGAAAATCGTTGGAGCCGTTTTTGAGATATGGACTCACAGTCTTTTTATACATTATTTTGATATTTTCATCAAAATTTAGAAATTTAATATATCTACCAGACCTGTCTCAAATTCTGAAATTTAGTCATTCTATATTTATTAGTTTCGGTTATATGATAAAGGTCAAAAGGTCCCCACCATACATACATACACACTGACAATTTTACCCCCCTCCCCCCCCTCCCACCCCCCAAAAAAGGCGATTTAGGAAACTTTAAATATAAATCAGATAAAATCACGATATCGAATTTTTTGATCGAGTACATATACTCTCTTTACCTGCAGTAGTTGGGTAATGAAAATAATAAAAATTATGAAATAATACACATTGCATGGAAAAAACAGAAAAAATACATAGCGTAAATGCAGCTAGAAACAATGTGAAAAATACATAATGTTTGATAATAAAACCGAAGACTCTGTGCGTGTGCATATATGAAGGCCATATAAATTCTCAGTTTCAAATTATATAAAAACTGTTATCGAATTTCTCTTAACCAAGCAAGACAAGCCGATTACCACCTCATTTTTATGCAATTACACCTTGCCAGCAATATTTCCTCTATTGGCCCTATTCATTGTGGCCACAACGTGGCAAACATAGAGTTAGCCTTGTCCTAAAAGCACTCAGAAGGCCACCTATAAATATGCCAGTCCCGGCCCATCAGTCTTTTTACTGTCGAATTCCATCATTGCTGGCAGCCATAAACGGGCCACTACTTTACCTACAAGTGGCAACCTACAACTGTTGGCAAGTACAGGCTGCCAACAGTAGGCCAGCACTAGCCCATCAGTATGGGTTTTGCTGGGTTGTGTGATGATGGATAATTATCGTTATCGCCAAAGAAGTCGTTTTAGCCCATTAGGATATTTTCCAATGAATTGTGTATTGATGGCATTGTAGTTTCTGCCAATATTTATGTTATACAAGATCTAGCGCATGAAATTGTGTTAGAAGTTGACTTAATAAACAAACTGTACTTATCTATAGATTAAAGAGAATTAAAAGTTTTGGGTAAGCTTGAAAATGTTTTGATCGGCTATATTAAAGTCGCAAACGAATTTGTAAACGGAGATAAAAAATCCCCTGGAATCCAAAATTATAAAAATAAAAATGTATATCAAATAAGTGGTTTCTTGACGCAACAACGTTCATGTAACGAAATCAAGTCAAGTATAAATGCCAATCTGGAAATATCTGTAAATAAGTCCGATATGGCGTACGTGAACAGTCTTAATAAAATAAGCAAGGATTTAAAAGAAAATGTATTTTTCCTTGGGAATATAGAGAAAGAACATGAAAATAACTTGTCAGAAAGTAGCTTTTTGATTAATCTAGCGGAAACCATAAATTCAGAGGAAGTGGATTTGAGTCACTTGACAAAATCAGGTTATAAAGAAGAAATAAAGAAACTGATCAAAGATTAAATGCTACGAAAAACAAAAACTACGGAATTGAAGATGAGTATAATTTTGACTGGTGATATACCTGTGAAGGAACGTCAACGAAGATTTCCTTTAAAAGAACAGAAAATAATTTAAGATCAAATTCAGCAACGGTTACATGACGGAATAATTAGATCTAGTTATTCTGATTATGCTGCATCAGTTGTATTATGTAAGGTTGTGAGTAGATTATCGAATAGCTAATCAACTTGAACTGATTTTATTTCATATTTATTCTAAATTTGTTTTGTTTTCTTTGTAATTTTCAAAATTTTCAGATTATTTATTCAAGTAAACCAAGCTTCAGTCGAGGACGACAGAACTGTCAGGATGGTCGATCTGTGGGAGTAGATGGACGCTAACTCCAGCACAAACTCCTGAATTTTATTGTAACATGACTATGATATTTTTTTTAAGAATCTCAAGCGCATGCCGTAGTAAGAAAGCGTGAGATGTAAATAATTAAAGAATTGTGTGTTCTATAGATTTTAATGTAAGTAACAGCAAATCTGCTGTCAGTTGTAATATTTTATTAAGAGTAGTATTGTGCTATAATTAGTCAAACGCGTTTATGTGGTACTATTCCGAATAAAAAAAACCCATCTTTTTTATCACTTAGATATTAGTTATTAGTCTTGTGTGTGTAATGAATTATTACTACTGAAATCCTTCTTTCCACATTTATATATATATATACATTTTTTTCCCCCTCTTCCCTTCCAATTTTCATGGCCTTAACTTTAATCCAATCCTCGTATTTGGTAACACCCACTTAACTTTTACTGGTCTAACCTATACCTCTAGATTATTTTTATTACATTTTATTTTCCTTAACTCTAGGTGTCATAAAATTTGTTTATCCGCCCAGGTGTTTTCAAAAATTCTCTATTCGCCTGGAAACCTACTACAACCGGATCCGTTTCTTTTTTCCCGTCTTTCATAACTATTATATTTCTACTCCCTTACTTTTCATAGAATATTTTCTTCTGATTTTATATTTTTTATGCTTTTTCCCTTCCTTTCTTGCAAGTCTCGTAATTTCAAAAAGCTTGTTATTTGAATAAAATTTTATGTACTTTCCCACGCATTTTTGGTCATTCGAATTAGAATTTTATGATTCTGTTTTGAAATCAAAATATCACGTCGCGTAATAAATTCCTTACTTTATTTTAAGTATTTTGACCATTCCTTTTTAGCGTAACTTTTGTGACTAACACCTCTATGGATAGCATTTTATGCAATCAAACAGTGTCATTTATGCTTTACAACGGATTAGATGTATTTGTAAATTTAGAATGTTCTGAATTTAAACCCTCTTCTAGAATTCTTAGCTCTTTTTCATTATCCTTTTCAATTATTATTTATTGGTGTTTTTTCCGATTCTCCTCTGCAGATGTTAATCTGAGATTGTATCTCAGCAATATATATATGAGTGTTATTTTGGTATATTACGCTATCATATTATACATATTTATTTATTCTATCATATTAAATGTGTTTTTATTGATATATTTGTTTAAAAAATCAGACAATAATAATTTACTGGAAAAAAAAATTATATATATTATTTTATTGTTTAAAATAATGTTGTGATGTATCAATATGTTATCTTACAATATGTATTTTTTATATTGCATATTAGAATGGAAGCCTTTTTAAATTAAAACAGTATAAAAAATTTAAGCAAACTACTTAACGTATCTAAAATAATGTAACTGGATTATTCATTAAAATGAAATGCTGAAACATTTTTTAATTATATTTCTTACTTTTTGTATTATAATGTAATAAACGGAAAATAAACGCAAATTATTCACTTCATTGTAAGTTTGAGTTTCTTATTTCCAGTTGCAGTTTCGATATATTTACTTATTTATTTTTGTTGTTTACATTAAAAAAATTCAAAATCTGGAGGGTAATTTGTAAATGAAATTTTTGTCACAATACTTTTTTTTTTTTTTTTTTTTTTTTTTTTAAGATTAGGATAAGCACTGTATGGAATGCAATAGCATGATTATGTATTTACAATACAGACAGTACAGACCACCCATGTCTGTATGTCAGGGATGGCCAAACCGAGACCCCCCAGTAAAGTTTTGCGCTCACGAGAGAATTCAGGAAATTTAGATCATGCTATCTTCTATCAACAGCGGGAAATCTAAGCGCATAAAATGATCCGTGGCATTCATCCTTGATGGTGTTACATGTGTTAACGCAGCAAAAACCACCACATTGGGAAAAAAATAGGTTACTATATTTACATAGGACATTTATTTTGAATAAGTTACTAGAAAGGTATTATTCAAATGGATCTTAGTAAGAGCCAAACTATTACCGAATGCGTTGATAAGAAACAGGAAGTTCAGCAAATTATTGTAAAATATTTTAAAACATATAAATAAGCAAAAAGATAGGTGTCAAACGTTACATTTATTGTCAAGATAAAAGGAAACTGAATCAGTAAAAATACATAACATGCTATTATATATTTGTATTGTGTTAAAGAAATAATTATATATGATCAAATATTTCGGGAGTATTGCTATTAGATACTTAAGTGAGAAAAGGGAGGAATAAAATTTTAGAAAACTTGTATAATGGATTGTATGTGAATTTAAGTAGAGGTCAGAAAAATATTTATCAAGATTAAAGTGGTTTTCTACGATTGTATATATTTTTTAGAATATGTGATAATTTATATCACAAAAGTCCTTGAAATCTATCATCGTTGTTAATCGCACCATACTGTCCAGGTTAAGACGATTTGAAGACGCACTAAAGCTACGTAGGGCAATTGGCGACGGTCTGGGATTCACCCCCATGGATGGTCAACCCTACTCCAAAGGAAACGGGCTTGTGTGCATCCGTATAATGAATATTAATTTTGTTTTATAGTGGTCTACATAGAGATTTAAATCTATGTAAAAGAATTACACCTAATAAAACTTAATATATTTTTTTTCTTTAATGAGATCTTTCACAGGAAATAGTAGTGCTCTTTTTGCCATTTTCAATAAAAGAATACGATAATAGACTTTAGAACGTTTTAAGATATTCAAAATATATTAACAGACCGACAAATCGAACTCACAAACACTTTCAACTTTATAGGTAACGTTAAAAAAAAGAAAAGAAAAACTGGTGTGAAACAACTACACGATTTCCATTACCCACTATTACACGTATTATATACATTTTTTGGAGATAATGTGATTGCAAAACATAAAATTGACCCAACGAAGTAGAAACCTAAAATATTTCCGGTAAGAGAAACTTGATATATATGTAAAGACATATAAAACAAAGTTTACATACCGAGTTAAAAAATAAGAAAAAAATATGGTAGAGTTATTTTTTGAAACACCAATTTCGGAGATCTAAAACTGATCTACCTAAGCAGGATGACTGTTAATTTCCCTCTAATCACCACGTAATACATGAGAAAGGATATCTAAAATGGATTGATGCAACAATTTTCAATAAAATCGTTAGAGCCGTTTTTGAGGTACGAACTTTTACCAAAACTTGGAATACTCAATTATTGACCGGAAAACAAAAAATCCGTATAGACGTTTTTAAAGGAACGCGCTTGCAAGACCTGAAATTGAACTATTTATACAGGACGCCTATAAATTTTCCTGAGCCAATCAACTATATCATTTGAAAGGACATCTAATAGAGTGTTTATATAGCAATTTGAAGAAAATCGTTTAAGACCTTTTTTGAGATACGGACTTAGGTCCCACTTTCGGTTTCCCATGCCCCAATTCCGGTTTTTCAATTTTAACCAAAATTTGGAAAATTCATTTGTACACTAGACCTGTGTCAATTCTGAAGTTTCGTAGTTCTATCTTTATTAGTTTCGAAGGTATGACAGCCAGAAGATTCCGCACATATATACGTACACACACACACATATATATACATACATACACACACACTGACCAGTTGCCAAAAACTAATTTTTTGGACTCAGGAGGCCTTAAAACGAGTAAATCAGGTGAAAACTCAACATAGAATTTTTGGACCGAAAACAATACTTCAATTACCAACGGTTGTAGGGTAATGGAATTTTTTTTTTTTTTTTTTTTTTTTTTTTTTTTTTTTAAGATTGAAAAAATAAAACACGTAAAAGAAATAATTGTGAAAAAAGACATTATTTAAAGGATTTAAATGTACTAAAAAATTAGAAAAATTTACTACAATTTAATTATAAGGTAATATATTCACTTTAAATTGTAACAAGACATTTTCGTAGTTTATGTGTAATTGTTTATAGACGGTTACATATTTATGCATTATTTAGATTTTAAACTTAAATTTAAATGCTTCTTTCTTCATTTCCTTACTTTTTTATGCGGGAAAAAGAAAAAGTCAAAATGCATTTGGAAACTTTCTGAGCTTTTGTAATACGATCAAAATACTTAAAAATATTCAGATATTTAAAATTATTTTCTTTCATGTAAATATTATTTAAATGGCGCTTATTCAAAGCATCTGTATCATTTGCATAAATAATCATTTCATATATTATTCAAAAATGCTTTGGATTGCCATGCTTAAAATTCTCATTCTTTCAAACTACACAAATTTATGTATATGTACTTTAAGTACTTTTCATATACAGGTAAAAATTTAGAAATGTAAATCATCGTTTACAGACGTATTTTAGTCTTAATGCAACAAGAAATTTTCGATTAAAGTTTCTTTTTTTTTTTTTCTTATTTTGAAAAGTAATATTTAGACGGAATTTTATCCGAATGTATTTCAAGATGTTTTTAGTGTTTAAAACCTGAATGCTACACTTGTATTTCAAATAGACTTTTTTTTTTAACTATAACATAAGGAAAAAAAATTAAAAGAACTTCTAAAGTAATATAGGTTTATTTCTAGCAAAATCACTTCATCATATGTTTTTAGAACATATACATATATGCATATTCATTTACTAGCAGGCATTGCCTTCTTCGCTTTTCACTGTAATTAAATAAATTCACAAACTTATTAATACATAAATCTCATAAAATCAAATATTACATTAAAAAATGTTTTGAAATTGGACAGAATCTCAGTTTTTGTTTATCCAGTTCAGCTAATGTTTATCCAGTTAAAAATACCAGTTTTCATTAAAAAAATTATTAAAGGACAGAGTTTTTATAAAACTAGCTTAGTATTTAGTTAATCGTAAATGAATAAGTATATTTAGATTTCACAAATCGCGATATAAAGCAAACATTAACGAAATACGAGGGCTGTCCGTAAAGTATCCGGATTTAATTTATAACTAAAAAAATATAATGGATATACATACTTCAGTTTAATTCCCTTCAAAGTATCGTCCTTAAGAAGCAACACACTTAGCCCAACGTTTTTGCCACTCTTGGAAGCAGGATTGAAAGTCGTTCTTTGGAATGGCCAACAGCTGTTCGATCGCTTTTTGCTTGATGGTCATCACCTCCTCAAACCGTCGTCCTTTAAGCGTTTAGTTTAGCTTTGGAAATGCGAAATTTTCTAACCAAACATGGCACCGTTCAAATCGCTTAAAGGACGACGGTTTGAGGATATGACGACCATCAAACAAAAAGCGATCGAATATTGGCCATTCCAAAGAACGACTTCCAATCCTGCTTCCAAGAGTGGCAACAACGTTGGGCTAAGTGTGTTGCTTCTCAAGAACGATACTTTGAAGGGGATTAAACTGAAGTATGTATATCCATTATATATTTTTTTAATTATAAACTAAATCAGGATACTTTACGGACAGCCCTCGTAGGTTAACTCTTTGAGTATTGATTAAATAATTTAGGTATACCTTTATGATTAGTTTCTTCTTTTATTAATAATTTCAAAATTAATAACTTCATAAAAAATCGATTAAAATATATATTTTTCTCAATCTCTTACAATTAGAATTAAAATGAAAGATTACGAAATTATTTAATAAAGATAAATTTAATAAAAAGATATTTAACAATGTTCCATAATATCATAAAGTTAGTATTTTTTGGGCAGGTAACATTATTTTTAATCAAAGAAAATATATACTTTGCTTCCAAAAATTCGTATTACCTCTCTCCATAACCAAGCTTACAAATCATTAAGAATACATTTATTTTACTCTTTAAAGTGAGGAAAAATATTTTCACAGACTATTTTTCTAATTATATCCACCATCTTCAAATATTTATCTGATAATTCTTGCTGTGATCACTGCTGTGCTTTTAACATTAACTGTAAAGACATACGTGCAGTGAATTGCTTCTTTACTTTAGAAAGAATAGAGATTGATTTCTCTTCAAAGATATTTCTTAAATTCGGAAAAGTTAATATTTTATACAAAAAGCCATTTGGAACCATTTTAGTAAATTCCTTTTACATTCCTAGATATGTTAACGAATAGGCATTTTCCTTTTTCCTTTTTTTTTTCAATAAATTTCTTTTTTTCGCGTAATGTGTTTTCAAGCAAATTGTTAAACCATTAAATTTATATTGCGTATCAAATTATTTTAAATGAACATTTCTTTCAGATTGTATGTGTAATTTTCCATTTTAATAGTTTCACATTAATTAAGAAGTTTCTTTGTATTTTGTTTAAAATTTCTTAAGTATTTATTCATTTATTTTTTTGCTTAATAAATGAATTTATATATACTAGTATCGTCCAGTGGTCGAAACTCGACCATTTTTTTTGCAAAGCGAGGCAAAGCAAAGTTATTTATTGCCTTGTCCTAAACGGAATGCAATTGCAACACAGCTGCGGCAATTGTTTGCCGATATTCACTCTAACTGAATCAGCAGAGTTTTACTGAATATAACTATTTCTCTCTGTAGATGTTAGCCTTTCCTGAAATGAGAGAAAATCGCAACGTGAAAACGCCCCTTGTTGTGTGATACAATACAGCCCAGAAGCTAATAGTACCATGTCAAACCAAGGCCCAACGAAGTATCAAATTCTGTTAAATTAATTCGATTGGTTCATAAAGTACAGTGTTTGAACACACACACACACAAAAAAAAAAAAAAAAAAAAAAAAGATATTTTTCAAAAATGGTCGAATTGAGTTCGGGAAATTTCAAAACGTGTAACTTTATCGAAAACCGAAAATCTAAAACTTTTCTGAATCTTATATTTTCTACTTATATATGCAGAGGAAAGAATAATAAATCCACTTTTTAAAAAATAAAAATAAGTAGTCAATTTCACTTAATTAAAATGCAAGGAAATTTCAAAACGTGTAAATTCATCGAAAACCAGAAATCAAAAATTTTTATGTATCTTCTACTTGCTTCTTCTTCCCACAAAAGCTAGCAATAAAGACACTTTTTAAAAAAAATAAGTAGCCAATTTCAGTTAATTCTTTACGTTTCGTAAAGAAAGCGCAAAACATGTAAATTCAGCAAAAAACGGAAATCGGAATTTTTTCCGTATCGTCTACTTATACATGCAGCAGTTAGTAACAAATCCATTTTCCTTTTATTTAGTATATTAGTTGAATATTTATTGTTTAAATATCATCCTTTGAAATGAAATGTTTATGTTTACATTCGAAACTGGAAGTTTGCCATTTTTTTTTTTTTTTTTTTTCCTGGAGTTTTGTGATTTTAAATTAATATTTTATCAATTTTACAGAAAAAATAACTCAATCAAACACATGTAGACAGTAACTTATATATAACTATACCCAAATATCGGAATTAAAATCGGCAGATAATATCCGTTATTTTTTAACAATTTTTTAGAAAAAATCCAATGGACGATTAACATTGAAAATCTTTTTCATGGCTCCATGGACAAAGAGTGACGTCATCACTTCGCTTGCGTATAGTGATGCTACATTATACAAATTACTGTGTCTATGGTTTTATTTGAGCTTTATGAAATTGCCAGATTTAATAACTTTCTACTTTTAGGTATTTTTTAATGTAAAGGAATACGTGTATAAAAGGGGAAAATGGGGGAAAATGCATAAAAAATAAATGTATTTTTAAATACCTTCTTGGCATCGTAAGAAAATAATATTTGTATTCGCACCTTCCGGCTAACCATACCTTTCGAATGATACCATTTTCAACCCTCTACTCCCATAATTAATATGTTAAAAAGGGACAATAAATTTTATGCTTGCCTATTAATATATAGATATATATTTGTCAGATATGTTTTAAAATTGTTGTTATTAGTACGACAGTTATACGTACCATTTCTTTCGGGCAGCGATTTTTTTTTTTTTTTTTTTTTTTTTTTTTTTTTTTTGTTAACAATTTTTATCTATCACCTTGAAATGAACATGCAAACATTTTTGTTTGTATTTAAAATATATAAAGCTGAAATTTTGTTGTTGTATCTGTCGCGATTTTTAGTCCGGGTTATTAGGTTTCATCAAAAATTGGCACATTTATTAATCAGGACTAAAGATCTAATACTGCATTTTTTAGTTCAATCGAATAATTGGTTAAAAGATGTTAAATAAAGCACCCATTTCAACTTTTAAACTATTAAAAAGAAAAAAAAAATAATACCAAATATATATATATATATTATGCCGAAAAAAAATATGAACGTACAAACATTTTTTTTCTTTTTTAATAATTAAAATAATTTGTGGAAAATCATTCTAAAGAAATGAAACAGCTTCAGTATAGAACATCTTGTGGTGTAAATTTGAAATTTGCCTCCGAAGTAACTGGATTGTTTCTCCCCAAAATCCTTACTTACGTAGTTACGATAACCATTTTAATTTGTCGCTGAAATGACGATAAGATATAAGAATTTAAAAACACCCAAGAATCTGCTATGCTAATATCAAAGAAATTTTAAGAAGTGAATATAGTAACCGATGCTAGGGAAAGAAACACAGTTACTGCATGCCTTTATATGAAAAAATATATTAAAGTAAGTCCTGTCGTACTAAATTAAATTCTATTTTGCGCAGAATTTCACATGTGTTTCTCAGAAAAGAAAATATGCTTAGAGATTTCATTTTATTTGTTTTAACTGTATTTCATTTTGCGCATTTTTTACCTCTTTAAATATTTATAACGTCTTAAAAAACAATTACTGAAATTTAAAAGACATGCATTTTTAAATGTAAGAAAATATCCATTTGCGTTTGTATACGTATAGTTGTGTTCTAAAAACCTTGATATCGACTTTCGTTCTTCATATTCTTATTTTAGATATACAAAATAAAACACAAATATAGGAGGGGGGGGGGGTTGACAGTCAATTTCATTATACCGATTGAATATTTTAGGCACTATTTAGATTAAACATTATCACTTTGCACGAAATTGTATCAAACTATTTAAAGTTTTCTGGTACATTCACTTTGAGGTGACTTTTACACATCTTCGTCAAACGAATGAACACTGTAGTTATTGATTAATGTATGTATATTCTGTGAATGATTCAGGCTACAATATCTACTGTGACAAAGAAACAATTTTATATTTTAGATGATTTTCTTTATATCACACGGCTGTAAAAAGTAAAATCGAAACCTGAATTCATCCAAGTTATTAAAACTACTAGAAAGCTTAATCGTCATATTTTGTTACATATTTGTCAATTTACCGAGAAGGTCAACATCTATATCGCCAGATTACGTGTAAGAATAGAATGCATAATTAGGCCTCTAAGGGTATAAATACTTCTATATATATAAAAAAAAGTTACTGTCACTTGTGTCAATTTTTTTTGTCTGCGCAAACAACTTCTCTCGGAGAACTGTGTCCTTTGTGTCATGAGAGGTATGAATGTGTTCCGAATACTCCAAGGAAAACATTTCAGTAGCTTAGAAATTTCTATAATTTTAATTAAAGAAGTTATTAACTAAAAATGACGGGTTTATGAAGGAACTCGATTTGCCAACCTTGAAAAAAGTTTCTCCCACTGACGTTATTCTTCAGTCATGAATTCATTTTACACGGAAAAATTAAAATATGATCCATGGTTGTAAGTAGGTAGGTTAGGTAGGTTTAACGTCGCATCAGTACTGCACTATGAGTAATTGGCGATGGTCTAGGACGCACCCCAAGGGATGGTCCATAGACATGCCATCACAATTTTGATCCTCCACGGAGGGGATTGCTCCCCCGTTTTGGTGATCTCCAGAAGTATAGTTTTGATGGGATCATGGAGGACTTTGCGGCCATGACGGATTTTATGTGCACCAGCCACCATTTGTGTACACAACTGTCTTTGGCCATCTCAAGTATCGAACCGGCAATCTTCCAATTATGAGCTCGGCGCTTTACAGACTGGGGTACCGGTCTGGATCCATGGATGTAAAAAAAGTAATAAAAAGGGCCATAAACTAAAGCTGTAATGCAAAATGGATCTAGATATTACAAATTTCTTTCTATTCAAAAAAAAAAAAAAAAAGATTTTCAGCATAATTTTTATAAAAATAAACAAAAATATAGTGTGGTATTAAATATTATGTATTTCAATTTGACATTGAATATGGGAATTTTTATAATATTTTTTCTGCCTTTGTCTTGTGTTATGCACTATTAATATTCCTATTCAGTGAAAAACAATAGCGAATAGGTGGGCAGAGCTCTGCATGGGTTAATAAGCAAAGTGAGTCGGGGGCAGGCGAAGCCTCCCTCGGGGGTTTGGGAGTGGAGTGAGCAGGAGGCAGAGCCCCTATTATTTTAAAAAGTCAAAAAGAAAGAAAATCTTATATATCATAATAGTAGATTTCCTTCTTTCTTTCCTTATTTACTATTGCATTATTAAAAGCAAATCTTTTAGTACATAAAATATTTCATTACACCATTTAAAAGCGATCACTTCAAACTACAATACTTACCTATCAACATAAGAAATCTCGTAAAATTTCTTTCATTTTTTCCTTAATAAGGGAATTACCTATAAATTTATTTAGAAAATCCCGTGCAAAAGTAAGAGGAACTTCAATTTACTGATTTCGGCTTTTAAGCCGATGTTAATTTTCTCTAAAAAAAACTAGAATTTCCAATTTCTTTTTACATATATACAGGGTCTGTCCAGAAAGTAATGAGACTGAATATTTGCGCCAAGCAGAAGGATAAAGGGGCGGAGTTTGTAGGTAGTACAGTTGGTGAGGATTGTCAGCTACAGAGTTTGGTGAAAGTCAGTTAGCCTTGCGCCTTTGCAGCGCAAGAATCGCTCATGAAACAGACACATGTTTGAAAGTAGCGTTAGGTTTTTCAGAATGCTGTGAAGGGTTGACCAGCAATATGCAATGAAGTTCTGAGTAAAACTAAAAATATCGGCTGTTGAGATTTTTGCTTTGTTAGGATATACCTACAAGAAGGATTCTTTGTCCAACACTTCAGTGTTTAGGTGGCACTAAGCCTTCAAAATGGAAGAGAGAACGTTTATGGAAAACAACACGCTGTAAGTCCATCAAGTTTTAAGTTTCAGACATTGTGGCTAAAATTAAAACAATTTCAGTCTCAGATCGTCGTATGAGTGCCCGAATGATTGTGGAGACGTTGGAACTTACAAAATCGGATTATGCATCTATACATTACGGAAGAATTTGCAACGCTGTCCCAACCATCGTGCAGCCCCGATCTGTTACTGCCAGATTAATTTCTATTCCCTCAGTTAAAATCCAGCTTAAAAAGGTCATCATTTTGACAATCTGGAGAACTTGGGGAAAAAAACGTCACCCTCTTTCAGAACATCATTCGTGATGAAGACGGACACCAATGGGTGGTAGAGTTGTTGGCAACAGTGTATTTTTGCAAGATGAAGCTATTTGGAAGAATATTAAGTGGCTGTAAAATTTTCTTCAAATAAACGAATTTTATGGAATCAGTCTCATTACTTACTGAACAGACCTTGTATATACACTTTTACTGAGTATATATATAGGTCAAAATTTTATCCGATTTCGACCTATCAATAAAGTGGTAAGAATTTTTTTATTTTTTATGCTATTTTTATGTCTTTTTGATTAATAAGAAATAAATGTTATAAAGTTAACTTTATATTTAACAAAATATATAACAGGCATTTTGAATGATTTAAAATACTTTATTTTTAAGTCGTTCAAAATATTTCTCATACAAAACTTTTTTTTTTTAGATATTTTGTGAAAATAGCGTAAAACTGAAAAAAAATATCTAAAGAAATATCTTTCTTCTTTCTGCTACTGTTTAAGAATTTCGTGGTTATATTGATTTATCGAACATTTTCAACATGTACTTTAAAATATTTTGTGTCAAGATGAATTTCTGAATTCAAGGATTACACTTGTTCTTCGATATCGGATTGCCAATTTTATATATAGATGTCATTTGTTTTTCGTTCTAAGGCTTAATTGTTAGTAATAGGTATGAATAATAAAAATCTGAGTGTTGACTAATGAATACTACACAAATATGGCATTAAAATTTTATTATATATATAAAATTTACGATTTTTCAGCACTTTAAAAACAAGTTTAAATTTGTTCGAAATTAAATATATATACATTTTTACTGCTTTATCATATGAAAGGAAATTTCATTTAAGCAAATAAGAAATTATGTGAAAAAGTACACATACAAATAAAAAACAATATACACAAGTAAAAAAGTTTCACTAAATAAATATACTGCATGCATCGAATTATACATAGAATAATTCAAGCTGCATGCAGAAAGAAAAAATTTAGGAAAAGGTATTTTTTATGTAATGTATGTATTACTTAGTAAACAAAAAAAATAGAATTAAAATATTAAGTGTAATTTCCATATAATTCATTCTTACACTGAGAATAAATATACGGCCTCCATCTAGAACGAATAAGTAGTCATTTTCTGAAACCCTAAACTAGAAATATAGATTTACATACTTGCCAACCATCTTATTATGAACCGTACAATTTTTAGGGTTTATTAACACCAGTCATTTTTTAAAGTAATTTTATTCTTATTTAATCATAACAACATTTGGGGAGAATTACCCTAAAAATAAAGTGGTGTGAAAAGGGGCGTTAACAATTGTACGGTTATTGATGAGATGGTTGGCAAATATGTATTTAGAATTTATGCATATAAGGTAAGAAAATAACCTGGATAGACA
The DNA here is from genome assembly GCA_963930645.1 of Salticus scenicus. NCBI lineage: Eukaryota > Metazoa > Arthropoda > Arachnida > Araneae > Salticidae > Salticus > Salticus scenicus. The sequence continues at coordinate 227,145,845 of OZ005648.1, forward strand.
AAATGCTCGGGAATTTCTATTTTATATTCTTCTAGATGGTGAAACAATATTTTGAATATTATGGAGATTACGAATAATTTGTATTGCGAAGAATTCCCGCTTAATTTCCTAGAATTGGATCATAAACCAATATTATAGTTACTAAAGTTCGCTTATTGAGTTCACATTTATTTGCAGAGATTTTTAAATAAATTTTAGCCCACGATAATATAGGAAAACTATCTAGAATTCTAACAGGGGTTTTTAGAACTGGCTGTCAAAGGAAACTAGAATTTACAAGGATGACATGGAACTATATTTACTAGGGACACAGATGTCAGTTGCTGAAATTTTTCTGTGCATTCATCTTATCACCCCTCCCCTTTTTTTTCAAATAGAATTCAAATAGTAATTCAATTTATGAATATTCATAAAATTCATTTCTTTCTTTAACAAAATCAGGAATTATTAATTTGACTGTACATAGAACGGTAAGTGGCGCTATTGTTGTTACATTTCTCCAAATTTTAAGATAGCTATGTCTCAGCACCTGTTGGTTAAAATTGTCGTTAACTGCAAATGAAAAATTTTTATTATGCAAAGCTCTGTTGATTAAAATTTTGTGTATAGTAACCGATAGGCGATGCTAATATGTAGTATGGTATAGAAAAAAGATTTGTGATTGTCACAGCATGCTAATTTTAGTTTCAAACCGAAATGTTTGTATACAGGGTTTTTTTTTTTTTTTGTAGCAAAAAGTTTTAAAATAATATAATTTAGTAAACAGTAAATAATCTAGCCGTGACATATTTTCTCTCGTAGGATAAATTAATTTTTAATTACCTTTTAGAAAAGGTTACACATGATTTGGTCGGAGAAAATTAATTTTCCAAACAAGAGTGATAACACGCTGTGTTTGATTGATTAAGTGAAATCAAGTTTTTATTTTTGTTTTCAACGAAATTTAATAACAATGTTTTGACAGTAATAAGATAAAAATATATTTTCCGTAAATTGTCGATAAGGATTTTTGATTTTCCAAGCATAGAATAATAATTACATCGAAGAAATTAAAGTATTAATGTTTGAAGAAATTAAAGAAGTTTTATTTAAATGCAAATTCAGTTGAGTAATCATTTGTAATATTTATTGAACCAGTTATTTCGTAAAAGAAATACATATATATCTTCTTGAATAGTTGCAGCTAATTTTCCGATTGACTTAAACTTAGACGATAATAAAAATTCAGACTAAGGATCATTTATGAGTATTTTTCTAGAAACTGCACATTGATAGATCAGATAAAAATTCAGACAGATATATCTATAGAGATGCCAGGAAAATGGGATCCATAAAACATCCTGACAAGAACTTAAGACTTTCGTATTGTGGAAAATTAAATGAGATTTATTTTCGTATCGGAAATTTCTATTTTTCAAGATTCTTTACGAAAGTAGTTCGTTGAATAAAAAACTTTTTTACTGAAATTCAGAATATCTAACTTTAAAAACACTGTAAAAGAAATAAATAATGTCGTCGGTTTTCTGGGATATTTATTTCCGGAAAAGTTTATGGTTATAGACTTTTGAAAAAAGAGTGTATTGAAAGTTTAGATTATATTTCTTCGTTTCATTTTCTAAAAAGTCTATTTGAAATATAAGTATTTCAATTTGTGTTTTATTAATCTTAAGACTTACAATTAAATATAATATATGCGAAACAAAGTCGAAAAATAACATATTTCCAAAATCAGAATGCTGGAATTTAATCATTGCTTATAATATATATATATATATATATTAAATTTGTCACTGTTTAATTTCAAAAGCAAAATCGGCACAGAATATGAAGTTTTTTACTAACAGAGTATCTTTATATTTTATTAATGTGAAAGCGTAATTCAAACATTGCACTAGATAATGAGTAATTACGTTAACAAATTTCTTCATAAATTACATAAGGTTTGATTGCCAACAAGGATAAGTAATATATATATATCTTTAAATTCACAATATTGATAAAAAATACAGGAACTGTAAATAGAATGCTTTTTACTACTATCTTTTCTTAATTGGTAACACAGCTTTACCAACAGAACTTTACCAATCGATAACAAAACAGTTTTAAATATCTATTTTAGTTTATGACTTGACATTTAATATATATATATATATATATACGTATTTAAAGTTTAACTAGCAAGGTTAATTTATGGTTGGACTAAATTTTTTTTCAATCCAGCATTAAATTAAACTTGTAATTTATCTTGTGATTTTAATGGTCTATGGTTTATCTAAAATAGTTCTGTTTATTTAAAACAGTTAAATTTGTTATGTGACAAAAGTTAAAATTTAATTTCTTTTGAATTATAATCACTGTGAAAGTAATAAGACTTTAAAATATAATTTGCAAAATCAGAAAACTGAATGACAAATTAGATGTAAATTTTTGTTATTGTTCTGGTGAAAGTTGGCACAGAATTACAATAAATAAATATCCCTCACAAAAATCGTAACACTTTAAAAACTAGTGCATACAAATTTTGTTTACACTTCGCGATTAAATAATTAATAATAACAAACATTTCACGCATGCTCATTTGTTTTGTTTATCTTTTTACTCTAATTAAGAACGTACAATACTTTTTCTCGCAGACAGCCAAAGCCCATGTTATTTTAAGAAGAAACTTGTTTATACAAAGTATCTCAATATCGCGTTTTAGAACTTCTAGAAGTGATAGCGTGCATCGTGGAATATCGTGCACAATACGACTCAGAATAATATAACAATGCAGGATCGGGATCGCGTTCCTGTAGCGATGCCGTACACGGAAACATCAGGAATAAAAAGAATGAACATACGTTTTAATGACAAATGCACATAAATAAAAGGATTGTATTTAATGATAGTGTTCGAAGTTTCGTCCATCAACTTCAGTGCAGGCCTCACGTCTACGATGTAAAGAATTCCGAATATTGTGTTTCTCTGAATATTGTGGTTGCGCGAATCATAGTACCTGCCGGAGATTTGCCAGGTAAAAAAAAAAAAAAAAAAAAAAAAAAAAAAAAAGTCTGAAAATTTTAGCGATATTATTTTTATTACCTTTGACACTTGTGTCCCTTATAGGCATATATGAGAGATGTTTAAAACAACTATTTTTGTTCTCAGCTATTCAACTTGAATTTTAAACAGGCCATCAAAAGTGACTCTCGTGGTTAAAAATGGATTATTAGACATTTATATTTTGGAACAAACATCTTTGAATAAAATATAATTTTAAATATTAGTATTAAAGTATATAAGTTAAAGGTGTTACATACTTATTTATACTGCTGTAATTTAGTAACTAAAATAATTACAATTGGTCAAAGTTCAAGATCAAAAGTAAAATTTTTACTAATTTCTAGTGTGAATAATTCTTCTCATGGACAAAACCACAAAATGAAATCTCACACATCGATCTCTTTTTAAGATCTCGGAGGAAAAAATAGAATGAAATTAAAAATAAAAATGCTTTGCCAGTTTATTAATTTATTAAAGTATTAGGTATACTGTGTGTATTATTTTATGAGTTAAAAAAAATACTTACAAAATAATGTTTAAATATATGTATAGTCGGTAACAAAAGTGTTCGAACACTAGCAAAAATTCCTGTGTAGAAAAAGTACACTTCATACGGTTTTGTTAAATAAATCCTTATCGAATCCTGTTCTTAGTCAGTGTAAGAACAGGATTCGATAAGGATTTATTTAACAAAACCGTATGAAGTGTACTTTTTTTACACAGGAATTTTTGGTAGTGTTCGGACACTTTTGTAGCCGACTGTATATATATATAAGAGCAAACATGTTTTGATATTTTATTATAATTCCTTTAAAGTAATTTTGCATTATATTAAAACACATTTTAATTAAAAAAATTACTCAGCAATTATTTAATTCAATGTTTATTTTTCTACTTTAGTGGGCATTAATTAGCCAAACTGCACAATTTAAAACAAGTATATATATTTTTAAAATAAAAACCAGAAAACAATACACACAGTGTGTGTAGACATAATACTTTAATATGTTAATTCATTGGCAAGAATTTTTTTTTACTTTTAATTTAATTCCTTTTTTGTTTATGGGCTCAGAAAATGTCATTTTTGTCTTTTTTTCTGACATTTCAGGGAACATTAAATCGTAAAGGGTTAAAAACCATACAATTACAATTAAATTTTCCCATTCGTGTGATTCCAGTGATTAATTTGTGGGATATCTTATTTTGTAGTTTTGCCTCCTAGCGGAGTTATTCACAGTAGAAATTAATAAAAATTTTACGTTTGACATTGAACTTTGACCTATTGTAATTATTTTATTAAGTTGCAGCAGTATAACTAAGCATGTGACACCTTTACCTTATGTACTTTAATATTAATATTTAAAATTAGCATCTATAATAATAAAAAAAGATGTCTGTCTGTATGTCTGTCTGTCTGTCTGTGCATCTATACGTTCAGCCCCTACTGAACGTAGAAGTACAAAATTTGACATACGGGTGCTCAGATGCCTTCCGTAGTGCAAAGTGCAAAAAGAATTAAAAAATTTTAATTAGATCCGGAAGCATTAATTAAAACGTCAACTTATGTCTAATTAAAAATCCAGCGGATCGTATTTTTAACCCACCAACGCGCTCCTCAATAGAAGAAGCACAGAGGGAAAATTTCGTGCATTTTGTAAAGCGATCCCTGCTCAACGATTAGAGATATTGAAAATATGTCTGTACCACGAGAAAGAGCATTTATTACCGATTCTTACGATCCATTGTTTTTTTTTAAAATACGGATTTTTTATATTCTTAAAAAAAGTTTTAAAAAGGGTCCAAAATTTCTCTTTTTCTCGATCGTCTTTTTTGAAACGCCCTGTACGAAAGAGTAATAGTCCCATTTCTTAACAACCGGTATATTTTGAAAGGTCATTTAATCCTCTTTCGAACCATATAAACATTTTAACAAAGTACGGATTAGCGATCCATATTTTTAGATTTTACGAAACATCGATCTTTTTACAAAACATTTTATAACTCAAAATCTTTTAGAGATAAATCTTTTTTTTTTTTTTAATATATAGACCTCTCGATTAGATGAATCAGATATCAAAAGATTGAGACATTATTTCAGAAACTGAATCAGTTATAATTTTAATAGGAATTCGAGATTTCACCCGATTTACACGTTTTAAGGTGTCCTGATTAGGTTTTCTTTTCTATCTCAGCTACTAATTAAAATAATTTCATACGTAATACATCATTTGGAAGCTTTGTTGATTTGGAATATAACAGTAGATTACAGAAATATCTACCGCCAGATGGTGCTGTAATATTTTAAAATTTCATTATTTTAAATTATAATTATGAGTTTTAAAGTGTCATGATTAGGTTTTCTTTTGTATCTCAGATACTAAATGAAATAATTTCAAAAGTAATACATCATTTGAAAGCTTTGTTGATTTGGAATTGAACAGTAGATTACAGAAATTTCTACCGCCAGATGGAGCTGTAATATTTTAAAATTTCAATGTTTCAAATTCTAATGAACGAAGAAGGTGTTGTAAACTCTAAAACGGGGATAAGACGCCGCAGTCGCCACCAAGCGGGACTTTGCTAAAGTCATAAATTTGAAAGATCATAACATGGTGAGCGGACAGGCTGTTTCAGATATTGAAACTGGAAGTGGGTGCGCAGGCGCTACCGAGCGGGAATTTCCTGCGATTAAATTTTTCAATAAAGCTATTTTCACTATATGTCAATAAGCTGTTGTAAGACCTGAAACGGGGAAAAGGCGCCGCAGGCGCCACCGAGCTGGAGTTTCATTAAAGTCGGATTGCGAAGGATTGCGAACCAGTTGGTCCCTGAAGGCGGCTAGTTTATAAATATAACTCAGACAGATTTGTGCCAAAATATAAAATTCTAATAATCCCATTTTTAACCACGAGAACGACTTTTGATGATCTCTGTAAAATCCAAGGTCAATAGTAGAGATAAATAAAAGTTGCTTTAATACGTCTCATATGTTTGTACCTATAAAGGAACAAGTATCAAAATAAACAAAATAGACGAGCAACACATTTCTAAAATATCCCATAAAATTAAATGGATTCACTTCCTTCAGAAATACTTTCCACGCCACTAATGGCTGAGAGGTTTCATTCACCAAGTTGGTAGACGGGAGCTGCTGGGTTTTAATCTATGTTACGCTCGTCGCCCTAGGCTGTGGTTTTCTCTGAAACTTGGAGCTAGTTTTCTCAGAATATACGGGCCTTGAAAAGAATCACGGAGGGCATACATTCCTGACGTAGTCAATCAGCCTCAAACACTAACATCAACATCTTAAATATTTTGCTTTTTTGAAAAATAAATTTTTCTTTGTACTTTTAATACCCCATGACAATTTTAACAAGAAGTAACATTTTACGTTATCTTTAACAAGAAATTTACTTGTACCAATAAAACTTTATCAAAACTTATAAAATATTTTATTTTAATATTTTAACTCTTAAATATTTTTATACGTTTATGTCACCTCGTTACGTGCGTTGAAAACGACCGACATTCTTTCTAAATATCCTTATGAAACTGAAATATGACACAGATATTTACTAGTACAACATAGTAAACACTTCCATTGCTTTTAGAAACAGTTTTCCTGCAGTGAGACTTCTAAGTGTTTCTTGGACGAGAGAAAAATGTTATTAGGCAATTACGTTTGGTCATTATATAGTTGTCACAAAATTATAGCTTCTTTTAATAATCATATTAAAGCTTATTAAACGATAATCACGCAAAATGTAGACTAAACTAACGCATTAACTTGGATAAGTTGCATGTTAGTGGAATGGACATGTGCAGGGTAATTGAATAATAAAAACTAAAATTTTTGTTTTTATACAAATTTTATAAGGCATGAAAATTATTTATTTGCTAAATATTTTGTTTTAAAAGTTATTTAGAATCTAATATTTAACTAAATGGTCTGTAAATATAAAAGATAAATAAGAATTTTTAATGTAATGTTTATTGCTTTTATTTCATCAATAATAATAGTTTAATTATAATTTAATCATTAAATAGTCCCGAGTTTTGATACGATATTAACTATCATATATATACAAGGAAAAGTAATATTGCACTGTTATACATATGGAACGTTTCAAATAAAAATGTTTCATTTTTTTAAAATTTACCAATTTTCATTATACAAATTTTGGAAAACTTATGTTAGATTTTATTATTTAATACTTTACATCTTTATAGGATAAAGTATTCATTAATACAAGTAAAGCGAACACTCAATGAAAAAGCCTTTATTTATTTTCTTTCTAATTTTTAAATAAATGTGTCTTTACAAACTTGACATTCAGTGACACTTAAATGTATGTATTGTTTAGGTTTAAAGTTTGAAAAAAATTTTATGAAATTATATATATTTTTTTCTACTGTTTTATTTCAAAATGTTAAACACTGTCTTTTTCTAAGATTATATAACAATTGTATAGTCATAAAAAATGAAGAAAAAAATTGATTTTAAGCATTAGTAATAAAAATCTTACTAAATGTAATCTGCTTCATTTACTTACATTAACATACGCGTACTTATTTTCTGTATTATTAATTCTATAAATTTAGTCATGTATTTTTATGATAGAAAAAAAAAAGAAAAAAAAAAATAGAAAATTTTATTAAAGAAAAATTTACTCGTCTGTCCTACTATATTTTTTTTTTTCATTTTTATTTCATTTTTGTTTTGTTTTCTTTTTGTTTAAATATTAATTAAATATTCTTTATTCATCGATGTTAATACTTTTATCAGTATCTTCTAATTTTCAAGCTACATAATAATTTGAATCACCTTTATTTTTATCATACTTGTTACACTATATAATAATTAACAGTTTAATAAGTCGTTTAAACTGCATTCATAAACTTTAAACCTCATTAATTTTATGAAATTTGTGAGGCATTATATACGAATTACTGGTGCTCATTCGCCAACAACTAAAGATAACAGAATCCATTAATATTTTATGAGAAAATAAAGATATTATCTCTCATACAATGTATAGTAACTTACAAGCTTTCAGTATCGTTACTTTCGTAAGAGATATTTTTTGTTGATATTTTAATGTTTGTTACATTTACTGAGAAAAAAAAAATATGCATATGTTTTGATAACAAAAATTATTTAATTTTCTGTATTTATTGCTATGAAAAGATTAAATGCTATGTATTTTGCTCAGCAAAATACATTTGAACGGAAACTAATTAAGGAATTACTCATTAAAAATTTAAAATCATTTGTAACCTCACACTATTGAACATTTAAGAAATTTTTAAAAATACATATATATATATATATATATATATACATATTTCTCATATGTAAGTGCAAAATCTAATTTCTGCATTTTTTATAGAAATATTTTTTTAAAAAATTAATCGTTATTGTAAGAGATCAAATTATTAGTTTTTTTTTTTTTTTTTTCTTTTCTTTTCTGTTTTCTAAAGAAACACCGGACGAAATGGTGTTTAATTTCAGACATACAAATTACAGTGCAATTCAAATATACAATACAGTGCAGTTAGGAGACAAAACAGAAATTGAAGAAAATAAAAAATACTTTGGATTACCCTGTATCATAAAAAGCTACAAATGGCTTGTAACTTTAACGTAAGATTTCATTTATTATTTACAATATGTGTATGGCATTTTTCGTTTTCTTCGATTCTTCTTTTTCTTCTTCTTCTTCTTTTTTTTTTTTTTTTGTAAGAATATAAATAATATGTAGAGAGATATTATTTTTTGGTTAAAATTAGTAACATTTCACCAAGTTTTTTTTCCTATATAACAAGAATGGATTTCAACAAACTTTTTAAATTTTATAGAAAATAATCACAAACTTTATTCTGAAACATTAAACGCATATGTTTTATTTTCAATTAAATTAGTATTTGTAGTAAGTAATTTTTACTGTGCATGCGCGAATTGTAGCACTTTTTTTATAACATATGTTGAAAGGTATGTACATGCGGCAAATTCTGATAAAAATTTATTTGAATTAAATAAAAAACAGTAAAGTTAACGTAAAAAGCTAAATTTCCTGTTTTTCAAATATGATTTTTTAAAAAGAAGATGAAATAATTTGATATTTACATTAAATGCAAGACATGTGATAAATCCCTTATGGGCCTGCGACACATTTACATAATTTTATTTACGCACTAAGATTTGTGAGTTCATGAGGTACTTTCATAAAAATAATTCTTTGCAATGTTGCTGAAGTAATTGGATCGCTAAATTAAATGCGTAAATAGGGTTCGCACTAAGGAACGCTTAGATACCAGAATTTTCATATAGTATTTTTTCAAATAGATATCAAGGCATATCAGTGATTAGCGATTACTTCAATTTTTGTCTAAAACTACTAAATAAAAATTGTTGTACTCCAATTTAACTTTGTGAGAACCATGTACGTCACACATGGAAATTTTTTTCGGATATTTCAAATCTGTAAAATATCAAAAACTAGCTCATTCTTTTGACAATAATTTTCTTAATTTTCATTTGATTCAAACAACTTTTGGACATGAATTGTTTTATATATCTAGTTTTTAACCTATGGAATATAAAAAAAAGCATTTTATTTCTTTTTTTGTGCATGCGTAATAAAAAAATTATTTACTAAAATTACTCACATTTCATCGAAAATTAAATATATGCATTTTATGTTTTAGAATGATAGTTGTCAAACATTTAATCAATTTTCCTACAAGTTTTGAAAAGTTTTTGCTGTAATCCATTCTTGTTATAAGCAAAAATCATTTCTAAAAAATAAATAAATGAATAAATAAATAAATAAATACATAATTTTAGGGAAAAAAATAATAACCCTCTTAATATTCCTTGTATTCGTGTACATATATATATATATGTATAAGGTGTTCCGAAAGTCCCACACACCCCTCCTAACTCGAAAATGAGTCGAAATTTTGCAAAATGGCGAAACATGTATTTAATTTATTCGAGACGGACCTCTTTTGTTGAAAAACGTTTGGGCCCGGGGGGACTAGAGGGGCCGCTAGGGAGGACAACTTTAAAATTTCAAATAAGAAGGTATGTCTTGTGATCCATCCCTGGAAACATCTCTTCAAGACAATGAATTTGATATAAATTGTTTTGCCCTACGATGAATATTAAAGGAGATACATGAGTTTTTAGACTTTTGAAATGTGGATTTTATACTTATGTACCCCCTTTAATAATCACTGCAAGACAAAACTATTTATACTAAATTCATTGTCCTGAAGAGACGTTTCCTGGTATGTGGATGTATCACAAGACACACCATTACCATTAGAAATTTTAAAGTTGCATTCCCTAGCGGCACTCCTACCACCCCCTTGCCCAGGCCCAAACATTTTGGGGCAGAGTATGTCTTGTGATACATCCCTGGAAACGTCTCTTCAAGACAATTAATTTGGTATAAATAGTATTGTCCTGCAGTGATTATTAAAGTGGATACATAAATATAAAATCCACATTTCAAAAGCCTAAAAGATCATGTACCTCCTTTAATAATCATCGTAAAGCAAAACTATTTATATCAGATTCATTGTCTTGAAGTTACCTTTCCAGGGATGTATCATAAGAAATGCCTTTCTATAGGAAATTTTAAAGTTGCCCTCCCTAGCGGGCCCCTAGCCCCTCGGGCTCAAACTTTTTTCACCAAAAGAGGTCCCTCTCAAATTCATTAAATATGTGTTTCGCCACTTCTCAAAATTCCGATTCATTTTCGAGTTAGGAAGGAATGTGGGACTTTTGGAACACCCTATATATATATATATATATATATACTGATATACATACATATATATATATATATATATATATATGCACATATTTTAAATAGCAAGTGAAATAACGTGCTACAGTTCCAAGTCACTTCTAGCTTTTTATATTACAAGGTAATCAAGAGCATTTCTGTTTTGCTTCAATTTCTGGTTGCTCTCATAATTGAACTAGTTGCTAAATCATTACTGGAAAGTATGAGTTTATAAATATATATATATATATATATTTTTTTTTTTTTTTCATGTCTGAAGTTTAAGACTCTTTTGTTCAATATTTCGTTTGAAAATAGAAAAAATGTAAAAAAAAAAAAAAAAAAAAAAGAAATCTGATAATATGATCACTCATTTTATATATAACAGTGATTTAGTGAAGCATAAAATACCTTAATAAATAATTTTGAATGACACCCTTTTTCTATTTAAAAACTTCTTTTGACAAGAAATACAACGGGAATCTGAGAGATCAGAAAATAGAGAGAGAGAAAAAAAAAACAAAATGCTAAATGCAAAATGCAAAATAATAATTTAATCATCCACAGATTGAATATATCTGTGTGTGAGTGTGTGGTGATATACAAGGTGACTGAAATTAAACTGACGTCACTGAAAGGGAAATATCTCCATTTCTACAGATTAGAACTGAAAGATACTTCAAATGTGAATGATAAATGTGTATGATATATATCATACACATTTGACATAATTTTCTTTTTAATACATTATATGATCCAAGATTCACATCAAAAATAAAGTTTTAAATTCTGCCAACAGGTTGCACTTTTGAGGTTTGTTGTACCTGACGCTGTTGCTTCCACTAGAGAGCCTCCGTGGAGAGAGACGACAGATCATGAAATTACGCTACGGCGCATGCTCATAGCGGACATTTTTTCTATTAAACTGTGTTTGGAAAAAAAAAAAAAAACTCGAACACTTCTCAGTTGAATATGAAAAATAAATAATTTACAGATATCGTTGTTTTTTGGTAATAATCCTTTATTTCAGCTATAGTTTTTAGCACAGTGCTTTAAAGCTATTAAAAACACTTTTAACTGTGGATATTAGTCAAAACAAGCTTTTAAACCAATCAGAAGCTGACTCGCTATTGACGCTTATCTTCTTGTAGGCTCTCTAACTACCACAAGTGGTGCTTTGCAGCGCAATACAGATTAAATTGAGTTTCATTAAAAAACAACTAATGAACGATATTTCCCGTCCAGCAACATATTTAATATTGTTAAATGATTTTTTTCTAACGACAGAAATCACCTTTATAGCAAATCGTATTATAATTATAATTATTATTATTACTTATTTTTTAATCTTCATCTTATTTATATGCATTTGAATTTGTACGCAAAGCGCTATGTGTTGGCTAAATGTAAATTTAAATAATTATAATTTTTTTTTCGTGTAATCATAAGGTCCAGAATCTGTTCAAAACACTTTCATAGTTCCATTCGGATTCAATTAAGAAAACGGGAACTATCAGACTCTGAGTGTCACCAGTTCAATTTTAATTAATCTGTATTTTACAGGTATATAAAGAAATTGTGAGATAAACGTAATCAAAATTGAAATTTAAAGTACTAATGCTTCGAAATGTAATTTATAATGCCAAATTACTTTATTTGGAAAAGATATACATAACTGGATTTGGTAATGATGTATAAACTTTAATATTGAAAAATAAATTTGTGTGTCAAAGCTACCAGTTTTAATAAAATAATTTAAAATAATTTAAAACACTCTAAGATAGGAAATCATTAACAGTTAAAAATTAGATTTTTTAAATGAACTATCCTAAAAAAATATGTAAATTTTTTGGATCAAACATAACCAATACAGATAACTATACACTTATTTGTTACCTAAAATTGGACATCAATCGACTGAAAATATCATGTTCCAAGAATTTCGTATGAATTGATTGATGAATCTTTACTAATAGCTATGATATATTACTCTAAATATATTGGTATATTTCTATTAAAATGCCTTTAATATAATTAAATACAAAAAAGCTAAGCTCAGTTGTATCAATGAAATTGTATCAATCTATTCATGAGGTAATGCATACAAATTATATGGTCCCAAATTTTTTTTTTTTATAATGTTTATTTAAAATGTAATTTTACTCATTTTAATGTGGTATAAATTAGTCATTTATTTTAATATTATATATTATTTATAATATAATAATATATAATAATTGCATGTCGTGTGCTTTAAAAAAATGCATCTCTGGCCAATGACTATGAGAAAATTCATTAAATTTTAGTATAATCGAAATCAATTTATTTCATCTTATACTATTAAGCGAGCAATAATTGTATATATATATATATTTCACTGTTTTCGAAAACGGTAACTCGGACACTCACGTGATTTAACACAAAGGTATCCCCCGAAGGGTCATTGGGCACATCGAAGTCAGATTTTCGAATTTTTGATTAGTTTTCATTTAATTAATAAAAATATGAAAATAAAACTTCCCATTTCTATAATGACGCAGTATGGAGAATCTTAGGAGAGATTTGATTGGTTTATTTGATTTTCATTGATTTGAGTGTATTTTACATTGAACTAGAGCTACGTTTTGACGAATTGCGAAAGATTTGATTAGTTTATCTGATTTTCATTGATTTGAGTGTATTTTACGTTGAACTAGAGCTACGTTATGAGGAATTACCAGAGATTTGATTGGTTTATTTGATTTTCATTGATTTGAGTGTATTTTACGTTGAACTAGAGCTACATTTTGAGGAATTACAAGAGATTTGATTGGTTTCTTTGATTTTTATTGATTTAAGTGTATTTTACGTTGAACTAGAGCTACGTTTTGAGGAATTACAAAAAGGAATTGAGGAATTCGACCATTTATCGAATAGTGACTTTTACTGTACGGATAACAGCTTCAACTTTTTCCAGAATATTCGAAGAATTAACATTTCTATTTGACTGTTTTCGAAAATATTCGTTTTAATAATAATTTTGTTGCACAGATTCGAGTTAAAAAAATGTTTGATATTGTCAAGGAAATCCCATACTAAAACTGTGAAGAAAATAGTCGCCAATCGAAATATATTTATTTAAACGTTTCAATTATTCAATTACAAAGAAAACCTTTAAATATTGTGCCCAGCGAAGCGGGCGAAGCCTGCTAGTTATATTTAAAAACGAATAATCGTGTTTGTGTTAATAATATAATTTTTTTAGTAATAATAATAACTTATAATACACTAAGGTTTTTTTCAGAAGTTTTTGCTTTAAATAGTACTAGAATCATTTTTTGTTTTTGCCTATGGACTATCGTAAAATTTAAGTATTAATGAAAAAAGATTGAGTTAGAAATTTAATTTTTGTTTGTTTTTCTGAAGAATTCTCTACACTGTGAAAAATAAGGCCGTTAATACGTTTTTTAATCCCCAATCACTAAAATTAGAGCATTTTTTCCTACTGAAATTTTCGGCGTCTTCATATTTTGAACATCCACTATCATACATGCATTCAATTTTATATTTAAGTTTGTGTTTAAAAAAATAGTAGAGATTTTGAAAAAAAAAAAAAAAAAATTAAATAAAGAAAATTAAAATATGATTTGCAAACTTAATAAATGTTTCCTCTATTTCTGATATAAAACTTTCAAAGTATCGGCATTTTTAATTAGTAGTTAAAACAAAGTAATAGAAAGCACACATTTAAGAAGCATATGAAATATAAACGGAAAGCATTATTTATATACTTACTGCATGAATTAATTAAAATCTACAGTTCTGAAAAAATGTTAAGGCCAAGCGATAAACGTTATTAGTTTCGCCACAATTTATTTGAATATTATGCAAATTTGAACATAATGCCAAAATTAACAGTTTTAATTACACGTAAAAAAATATTACAGAAAATGCAATTATTTTATAATTAGAAATTAATTTATATTTTTATGACGTGCTGAAACCTGCAGTTGAATTCTTTTGTGTGGGTTTTACGTCGCCATAATACTACACTATGGGTAGTTAGGTACGGTCTGGGGCCTGTCCCTAAGGGTAGTCCGGAGACATGTAACCATAATATTGAGCCCCCACTAAGGAGACTGATGGAACATGGAAAAAATAATAAGGCCAAGCTGGCTTTTTCAACTTTACCCCTTTTATTTACTATCTTCTGAATTTTATTGTTGTTTTCAGAGCTGCTCTAACAAATCACACAGATAACGGCAGACGGCAATTTCAATATTTATGAAAATGAGAAGAACTAGTTTAAAATAATGTGATTTAAATGTTCGGAAAATAGCTAAAAATTAAAGCAGATCTGAATCTGTAGTAACTAACAATAATAATAATAATAATAATAATAAAACTTCCAGTGGAGAGGCACACGGCGTCCTTTTGCTCTGCATTTATTTTTCTCGATAAGTGACAGCTGATTTTCGGAAAATAACTCAAAAAAATGTTTCTTCCTCTACAATTGCAAATTAATTGAATCTTTCTTGCACCAGCCGAATTGTATGCAATGTGTTATAAAAAAAATTCAAAAGTAAAGATATTGTTGAATGAAACGCCGGTCAAGTCTTAGAAAGATATATGAAACGGCGCGTCTAGAGTTTGCAAAGAGACATATTGCCTTCGTGGAATAATTAGCAAAATGTTCATTTTTTAAGATGTAAATGTGCCGGACGATTTTAGATGTTGCTGGCCTAATAATCGGAGTGAACAACTATTTTTCTCAAAGCGTCAGTTTGGTGGTCACAATGTGATAATTTGGGAAGGCTTCTCTACTAGCGGAACAACACTAATTATTTTTCTGAAAAAAAAAAAAAAAAAAAAAAGATACATTAAGAAGCTTATCAAGATATCATTGCAGAAAATTTATTACCACTTGGCGAGTACAAATTTCTAGAGAAAAATGCGTCCATTTACAATTGGAGCTACACAAAATCCCGTGTCGGGCAAATAATGTCTAATTGCTTGAGTGGCCATCAAAAGGACATGACTCGGATCCAACAGAATATTTATGGAGCATTCTGGTGATTGACGTTTATGAAAAGCGTAAAACTTATAACACTCTAGATGAGATTAAAAAAAACGTTGAAAACAACTGTAAAAATCACATTGAAGGATGCTTGAAAACACTTTCAATTTCTATAACCTCGAAAATGATAAAATTAATTGAAATAAGGGGAATTGTCTGAAATATTAGCAGTCTGTCTATGCGACCTTAATGTTTTTTCCAGTTTTCTACGAGTATAAAAAAATCAAATAAAGTTTCAAATGCAAAATAAGTTAAGTCTTTGAAATACTTTTATAGATATAACTGCAACAGCCATTTTTTCGTTGTATTTAATATTGTATATAATACAGATTTGCATTTGTAAATATAATGAAGTTTTTTAGTTGACCTTAGTGTTTTCTCCAGTACTTTACAAGTATGTTTCATAATAATCATTGAAACTTAATATGTAAAAATTAAAAACTAGTTGGCACAGGGGGATTCTGCTCAATTCCCCATTTTATAATTGTTCACATAAATTTTCACTACACGGCATACTCTATTCAAGTTAAGAAAAATGAATTTGACCAATCGCTAAATGTGAACCGAACTAAAATGTATATTTTCATTTTCTTTTTTTTTTTTTTTTTTTTTTTTTTTTTTTTTAACAGAAAGTTTACAGCAGAGTCATAAATTTACAACACAAACAATTTACAAAAGGGCTATACGTTTACAGCGAAACGTGCTGGCAATCGAATTGGCAACGGATTTCACTGTAAAATTACCTCAGGTTATTTATTTACTTACTTATTTTACAGGGTACGTAGTCACCATTGTCATTTGATGTCATTTGGGTTATTAAATCTTTATTCTTGCGATTTTTTTTTTTTTTTTTTTCTTTGAAAATAAAAAAATATCGTTTCAGATGAGAAGACGGATATAGAAAAATTTTAAGTTACATCACTTTGATTCCTCAACCACAACTAGAGACGTATAAGTATGTGCAGCATGAAAACGGATGACTTTGGTATTTATAATGCGCATTATGTTGATCCGAGCATAAAGCAATTTGTTCAGCAGCGCGCAGTGGTTTAAATATCAGTGATGAACTGACCCTTTCACAGATAATCTGTTACGATGACTCAACTACAGTCCCAAACTAACATGTTTTGGCCACCACAAGACTATATTTTCCTATACAAATTCACTCAGTAACAATATTTTTTTTAAAAAAAGGTTTTTTTTTTCGTTAAAAGTAAAAAAAAAAAAAAAAAAAAAAAAAATCGATAACTTTGTTTTAAATTATCACATAAGTTCAACCATTCGTTTTAAAGGTATTGACGAGACCTTTCGAAAGATACCCATCTGGAAAATTTACTTCCCCCCAGGGGGGAAGCGATGCCCCCACATGCACATTTTTTTTTCCTAATTAACTACTATTATTATCAATAATTCATATTAACTTTACAATCACAGGTTAAGAATAACTCTCGCTATGTACATTTATACGAAATTTTGTCCTATACTGTCATGTTAAAAATTTAGAAAAAATACGATCACAGCGCCCCCTGTTGAGTGATTGATCCCCAAATTTTTTTCCCCTCGAGGGAGGACGTCTACCCCAGGGGGGATGGCGAGGCTCCTACACATACAAAAAAAAATTTTCCAGTTGACTATTTCTATTATAAATAATTCTTGTAAATTTCATAATGATTACTAAAAAATAATTCTCTTTATACACATTTATACAAAATTTTGTCCTATATCACCATGTTAAAAATTTAGAAAAAGCGGGATGGCAATGCAACCTGTAAAATTTTTTTTACCAAAAGTCGATAGGCACTAATTTATGTCAAGGTGCAACTACATACCAATTTGTATGAAATTCTGTGTAGTAGTTCCTGAGATATAGTTGCCACAAAATTTTGTCACACACAGACAGACAGACATTTTCTAAAAATGGTCAAATCGTGATCTACAGCTCTCAAAACATGTAAATCCATCAAAAACCCGAGGTCGAAATTTTTTTATGAATCCAATACTTTCTTCTATTGAATATAGAAGAGAGTAAAAACAGCATGACTTTTTCTTCTGCTTCTAAGCCTTCTATGGCAAAAATAAGGCAGCATGCTTCCATTCCTTGCTCATGTTTTTTTTATTCCTAGATCCTCTTAATAGATGCAAGATACATCCATAGTTACCAAACAACCAAAATCATCCTCTTTGTCATTTATAAATTTTCTTTATTAAATTTTGTTGTATTTTAATCCTTATTGTATTTTTACTTTCCGAACACTATAGTGAGGAAAGTATTGTAATCATGTCAAAAATCCGAATTCGAGATTTTGATGTTTCTATACGTTTCGAGGTCCAACGAGTCCGTTTTCACTATTTTTACGATGATGTATGTATGTATGTGTGTATGTGTGTGTGTATGTATGTGTGTATGTATGTGTGTATGTATGTGTGTATGTCTGTGAGTGAACACGCTAGCGTCTAAACGCTTTGTTCGAATAAGCTGAAAGTTGGTACGTATATTGTAAGTCACCATAGTACGAACCCTATAGATTTTGGTGAATCTAGCACTTACAATTTTTTTACAGGGACACAAAGAAAAATTCTTTATCATTATGGCCAAGGGACCAAAATCTTAAAAGTGCGATAGCATCTAAACGCCTTATTCAATTGAGCAAAAACTTTATACATTTATTATAGGTCACAGATACTCAATCTGTATAGATTTTGGAGAATCTAGCACTTATAGTTTTTTTACAGGGACACAAAGAAAAATTCTTTGCCAAATTTTTAAAAGTGTGATAGCGTCTAAACGCCTTATTAATCTGAGCAAAGAATTTGTACACATGTTATAGGTCACATTTGAACCAACTGTATAGATTTTGGTGAATCTAGCACTTACAGTTTTTTTACAGGGACACAAAGAAAAATTCTTTATCATTATGGCCTATGAGACCAAATTTTTAAAAGTGCAATAGCATCTAAACGCCTTATTCAATTGAGCTGAAAATTTGTATGAATATTATAAATCACTGTTGCACTAACTATAAGCATTTTGGTGAATTGTGGCCACCACGAGACTTTCTTCTATATTTTCCTATACAAATTCACTCAGTAACAATAATTAAAAAAAAAAAAAAAAAAAAAAAAGTGCGACTTTGACAAAATTGTGGGTAAAATGAGAAAATTTGTTTAAGTTTGTCAGAATTTATAGATTTTTACAGGGACACAACGAAAAATTCTTTATCATTATGATCTAAGGGCTCAAAGTTCAGTAGCGTTAAATAAAACCTCGTGTGATAGATGGAGAAAAATACTCAAACACTCTGTTATGGTTTTCTCTCTTTTGCTTGTTTAGCAACTCCTCTTTCTTTATTTTATCTACAAAACTGTTAGTTACTCAATGTTCGGAAAGTCGAGTGGAGTCACTCCAGATTTTTTATTTTTTATTTATTTTTTTACTTTTTTTTTTCAGATAAGCCCGAGAAATACCGGTTATCGCAGCAAGTTTTAAGACAATAATTATTATTTTTTTTTTTTTCCCAATAGTGAATGTGCTTTATTTAAATCTGGTATGTAAATAAATGTTTTATATGGATTATCTTTAATGACTGAGCAGAAGTAATGGTGATTCTACAAAATGTAATCTTCCCTTAATTATATATGATTATGTATATTTTTATCAGCTCAAATACCAAAGATGCTACCTTACACTTTTTTTGTTTTTTAATTATAAAGCCCTATATTTTAACTGCAATAATTATATGATTTAATCTATCTTACTATATATACATACAAAATATTTATCATTGAATGTAGGGGTAACTATTGTATAGAATGTTCCACATTTCTTTCCAATACTGTACACAATAACTAACGTTATATAGTGTATACAACTTCAAATCTTTTCAAACAGTGTTGTATATTTAGCAACGATTTTGCGATTTCCTTTCACTCAAAATGGAAAATATTTCAAATAATTTATACATTTTTACTATTTAATTTTTTTACTAAAATAAGTCTTATAATATAAATGAAATTAATCGGTTAATTAAGGAATTTATTACTTAAGTTAATTATTTATTAAAAATAAAATAAAATAAAATGAAAGATTGCTCATGTGCGTGTATGTGTACTGCAGATATCAACTTCTTGTTTTGTTTGCAAAATACTGTATAACTGCGGACATTTTTATTATTATTATTATTATTTATTATTAATTAATTTATTTTTATTTATTTATTTTTTTTTCGGAGCAGATCTCTCTCTCTTCTTTATTATCATAATTTTTTAACACTAATCTACACTATTTAAAATAGAAAATTATAACAATCTATTTAAAAATAATGTCACTAGAAAAAAAGTGTGGATCCTCAAATGAATAAGAATAGATAAAATTGTAAACATTGTCTAATAAATGAGAAAAGTTTTTCCTTTTTTTTTTTTTTTTTTTTTTTTTTTTTTTTTTGAATTATGATAGTTTTTTCATTAGCCTTACATATTTTTTCAGCAAAACTTTAAGAACAGTTTTACGAAAAATATTTAAATTAAAATTTCAAATAAAACACACTCCAAGTAAAAACACTAATAAAAATAGTTAAATTTGAAATCTTGTTAGTTTCTGATAGTTAGAACAAAGTTTTTATTATTAAAAAAAAAAAAAAAAAAATCAAATTGTTTTGGACATCAACAACAATTAATTTAATTAATTGCAATTTGACAACAGATTTCTAAAATTAATGACGTTCTGTTTTAAAAAATGTACCACCAGAAACAAAAATGTCAAATGAAAAGTTGCGTTTAATTCATTTTAAAGTAAATTGTATTCATTAATCATAAAAAGAAAAAAGAAATTCAAACAGTGTCTCATTATTTCATAATAAAGCACTTTATTTCTCGAAAGGAAGTATATTCTAAATTAATCAGAAAATAATTTTACTAACTATACCCAGTCCATTTTATTTAATTTTCGAAAATGAAAGTATTAAAATTTAATGCATATAAACAAAAATGATTTCTTAATTTTTGATCATGATTAAAGAATTTGTTTATTGATTAATGATGAAACTCAAAAAGATTTAAAGAACTATAAGATAATGTACATTTTGTAGAGCTTAAAGAACTTACTATAGCAATCGTTTTTTCTAATTTATTTACAATTAATAGTAAAATATTTCTAATAAAAAAAAAAAAAAATTAGAATATTAGTATTTGTTCGTTAAGAAAATCAGTTTACGTTGACAGAAAATCATTGTGAGTTTGACAAAGTTTGGTATTTCCAATTTAAATGCATTTCAGTAAATACTGTAATTTCCCCCCTTAATATAATTTATTAATTTACGGGTAATTTCCGGAACGTAAGCTCGTTAAAACCGATTATTATTTTCTTTTTTGGATTTAATGTGTGAGTAAGGGTCTGTGTTCCTGTGTATACCGCGATAGTAGACTCCAAAATATTCCTATTGACTTGAAAATTAGTACAAATGTTCATTAGCCACATAGAATAATCTGTATACCTTCAGGTATATATTATGTTTGTGGAGTTTGTGGAGTATGTATTATTTCTGTGGTATCCGTGTGCAGGGACACATAAAATATTTCATATCATTATAGCCAACAGCAGAATTGTTTTATAAGCGTACTTTAAAATGGTTGCTTTGCTTTAAAAATATTAATAGTAATATTTAATACAAGTTGAAAAGGCTGTTTTCTGTAGAAAAAGTATGCGTGGATGTAATGATTAATATACAGGACGACATAAAAGATTTACGATACGTTATATAATCATCTTGTTTGATAATCTATATTAATAAAATCTGACTTTTGTCTGTAAATTTGTCAGAATTGAAAACTTTTGCGATATCTGCACGTTTCACACACTATGAAAGAAAAAAATGACTTCAGAAAATTTTGCCTGTGTGTGTGTGTGTGCGTGTCATCGTGTCTGTATGTCGTTTTTTTTGTCCGGGCATCACTTGAGAACTGCTGGAGGAATTCAACGGCGTTTGGCAGAAACTTAGATCTTTGCCTAACTTAAATTTATATCTATCAATTTTTCAGAATTTCCTCCAAGTTCCCCCTGGGGGGCAAAAGACAAAACACGTTTGTCCGGGTATCACTTGCGAACGGCTGGACAGAATTCAACGGCGATTCACAGGATTTTAGGTCTTTACCCAACTTAAAATTATACCTATCAACTTTTCGTAAGTTCCCCCCAATTCCTTCCCCTGGGGGAAATACAAAAACACGTTTGTCCGGGTATCACTTGAGAACGGCTGGACAGAATTTAACGACGCTTTGCAGGAATTTAGGTCTTTACTCAAATTAAAATTATATCTATCAACTTTTCCGAAATTCATCCACGTTTCCCCCTGGAGAACACAATACAAAAACACGTTTGTCCGGCTATCACTTGAGAACGGCTGGACGGGATTCAACGGCGTTTTGCAGGAATTTAGGTCTTTACCCAACTTAAAATTATGTGTATCAACTTTTCCGAAATTACTCTCCTTTCCCCGATGGGGGAGGCAAAAGCCAAAAACACGTTTGTAAGCATTACTCGGCTCCTAATTACTTCACAGCAAACAAATTTCACATGGGGAGACTGGAAATTAGTAGAAATAATACATTATCTTCATTTAGGAATTTTCGATTTTTAAGGGAAGGGAGGGGGGAAATATTGAAAATTCCTGATTTTTGAGTAGACCAAAAATGGAACAAATATTTTGAAAAAAGGCTATGCGACTTCCTTAGGATATTTCCAAAAACCATTTTTTTTTTTTTTTTTTTTTTTTGGGGGGGGGGGGGGTCACGAGGGGGCAAACTCGAGACATACCTTTTAGCGCTAAATTTGTCCTGAGAAATCTATGAGATCTACGGTCACGAAATTTGGTGCGTAAATTGTTTATATGTATCCGACCCTTATTGTAACGGGATTTTACGAAATCCCCCCTTACCCTCTTGGTGTCGAAAGGGCTATAAACACGTGTAAAAACACGTTTTCTCGTTTGAATTCGCTTTAAATTATCTTAGATTGGCGAACTTTGGTGTGTGAATGTTGACTAGGTGTACGCATTATGTACTTAATCGAGATTTTGCAAAACTTCGAACTTAGCCACTGGGGAAGGGGAGTAAGGATCGGGTAAGTTGCTGCCGAATGCTGTGGGAACACGGACTCTCCTCACGTTGCGAGCGATAAAAATCTCTACCGAACACAGCGGGAACTTTCACTCAGGTTAATTAATAAATATATGGAATTTTGACAACTCATTTCAGTATTGTGTCCAGCGAAGTGGACAAAGCCTGCTAGTTTAGTATAAATACATATGAGTAACATGAAACCAGGAACCAGGACACACCAAGACACACCAGAAATTTCATACTATTCCGGATTATGAACGTCATTTCTTTTTGGTGTAGTTTACTTTCCGTAAAAAAAAAAAAAAGTGTACGTCGACTTAATAATTAATCTACAGGACCACACAAAATAATTCTGATATCTCTCTATATAAAAATGGCTAAAAGAGTTTTCTTCCTGTTTGTCTGTAAGTTGACGCAAGTTGATTGGCTAAGAGAGATTTTCTTCTGTTTGTCTGACACAAGTTCCCACCAAATATTCATATTTTAGTTAATTTAAAAAATTGGCACCAGCTTTTCGTACTTTAGTTAATTTAAAAAAAATCTAATTGTTCGATCGATAAGTTAATTAAACCGACGGATTCAGAAAAAATGCCCTTTTCAATTGTTACCTTATTTATAACGAAATTTTTGATTAGATTTTTTAAAATTAATTAAAATGTGAAAATAATAACCTGGTAAAAGCTTTAAAAATGGACATTTAAATTTTTAATTGTTGCCAAAAATGTTACTTTTTTTTTTCCCAACATAAAATGAAATATGCTTTCACGCGAAAGAAAAAAAAATTAAGTACTCAATTTTAGATTCCCCCCCCCCTTTTGTTTAAATAGTATCTTTTTGGCACGGATGAACCGCGCTTTGCATGAAAGCTAATTCAACATTACGTTAAAGAGCTTTACTTATTGATAATTCTGGGTAATTTTTAAAATTTTGATGCTGAAGTAGATCGGACATTTTTCGCCAAGGACTCCACTTTCTTAAAAGACACTTTAAGCCAAGTAGCGCATAAAAAATATAAATAAATTATAAAATATTGAAAAACAGAAGAGAAAGAAAAGGAAAGGAAAGGAAACCGAAAAGAAAAGAAAGAAACAACAACAAAAAATAATAATAATTATAATAACATAAATTATGTATTTTTGTCTAAAGTGACGATAAAAATTCAAAAGTCGCCAAGGGGAGCTACATTAAGACTGTACCATGATCAGGTTTACATATTTAATTATTTAATTATTTATTTTTCTATATACCAACTACTATTAAATAACTCACTATTATAACCACAAAAATTAATTGTCTCATGTGATAAACGTAGCCGATCATAGCACATTGTAATAATATATTTGGTGGGAAATTGTTGTCATTATATGATTGATGGAATTAATCAAATAAATATAGAAAATAACGTGAAAGAAAATATTATGTACACCACGTATAGTGTTGTTCATATGTAACTGGGATTCAAATATAAAATGGCTACTTCAATTTTTTCGAAACTGTCATCTGATAAGCACCCAAATGGAAGCCCACTGGTACGTTATTGTCACAGGCAATAGGGACAGACACCCGAGAGTCTGAGAATGAGTGGGTCGGAGAATGAGTGCAACGGGAAACCAAAGCGGCTTTAAAGCAATTTCATGATTTCTTTAAATTTTATTTTTGTTTGTAAAGCGATATAGAAAAAAATTTCCTTTAAATATAGTGACCAGCTAAGCGAGAAACCCCTTCGTTGATTTCATGAATTAAAAAATGGTTTCGTTAACAAACTTTGATCTATTGGCACGCAGCCAGCATCAGGCCGAGTTTTGTACATTTCGAGTTTGATTTTGAATTTTTTTCCGCATTCAGAATTCGGTTCGTTCCCGAACCGGGGCTTTGCTAGAACTATATAATCGTCCAACTGACGTTAAATTTAGTACAAATATTTATTAGAGTTGAACGACATAAGCTTTACAGTTTTTTTTTTTTTTTTTTTTTTTTTTTTAAGTGTGTATGCTATTTTTACTGAGCATGTACAGGACACACACACACACACACACACACAAAAAAAAAAACTATTACGGTCCTCAAATAGCATTTCATATAAATTCATTTCAACACCGTTAATTGGAATTTATCATAATAAAAGGCTTAATAGCATGGTTTCTGCAGAAAATACTAAGCACAGAATTAGTAATTAGTTTGTATAGTTATGCAGAAGAATTTTGATGTGTTGTGTAAACATCTGGCTGACTAGAAATTTCGTACAAATATTCATGAGTTACATGGAATTGACAGAATTTCGCAAAAGAAGTTCAATGCATTTCTTTTACACGCATTCGATCATCATTAATTTGTTTTCAACAAAATAAATTTATATACATTATTAAGATACCTAAAATCGTTGTTGTCGTAAATGTGTGTACGTATCGCTTTAATAACTAGTTTAAAATTTACACAAAAGAATAACAATACGTTATGTATTGTGAAAGGTAACTAATGAATATTTATTTTAAATACGTTAATTTCATTTTAGGAATACATTCATTATAAAAATTGTTCAAAGAATGATCAATTTCATTTTGTCATTTAGGGGAAAATAAAAGTTTAAAATTTAACTTTATATCTATCTATATATCTATATCTATATCTATATATAGAGATAGATAGATAGATAGATATAGATAAATTAAAGTGGGTGGAGTAATATACAATGTTCCGGGTTGAACTTTAAACATTAAAAAAAATATTTTATAAATTAAATTGGTAATCAATGCCATTATTGTAACCAAGACAATAAAATCATTGTCACTGTTGTTGTTTTGGTTGTGGTATTGTATTCTACTCTACAACCAACAAAGTAATCATCCTAAGATTCTATCTCCTTGGAATCCGTACAATCGGTAACAAAAGTATCCGAACGCTAGCAAAAATTCCTATATAAAAAACGTAGAGTTAATACTGTTTTGTTAAATAAATCCTTGTCGAAATATGTTCTTAGACTGACTAAGAACATTATGTTACCGACTGTCTCATAACCCGACTGTAATCTCATAATTTCAAGTGTATTTCATCTTCTTCGCTGCGGGAACTGTCGGTTTCATTTTTTTTTTCTTGCATTCGCTTTAGACTTTAGACTAGACATCTTAAAGCAGTGAATGCTTTAAGCATTTTTATAAACTTTATCTGCTTTTGGGATGAAAGTTTCGGACGTTTTTCAATATTTTCGGGTGATGTCAAAACCATAGCTACCTATTTACCATTAAATGCGCCATAAATACCAATGGTGCATTTTCTAATTGTTTTTGTCGTGTATTATCAGGAACTGGTGTAATATCATAAAGTACTTTTGTTGATGATGATATACCACGAGTTTTAAATGTTTTAAAGGTAGTCATCTCTCCTCGATTTATGTGGCTATCTCTCCTGAAATTGAAGTACAGATATCCACCCAATTTATAGCGTCACTCTGCTTTTGTACGTCTTTGTTTTAGGCTTAGAAGCGAAGGTCAAATTATGTATTTGTCTTAAAAGACCGTGTAATATTAAAAGAAAAATACATGTAACATTCAGATACCTAATTCAACAAAAATATTCAACCACTAAATTAAATAAACATTAAAATTTAACTTACTTTTATAATCGAAAAACGCAGCTTTACGTCGCAATGAATGAACTTATTAAACTATTTTCTGTGAACAAAGTTTATGTTGCCATCTATGATCAAGTTCAGGAAATACTTAGATTGGCCATAACTCCTCTTTGACCATCTGTCCTAGAGTACCATATTACTTATTGCTTATTACTTATTACGTTTACTTATGCTATTTTGTTTTTATTGTTTACTACGTCTACAGTTTTTTATAACAGCCGTTTCGAATATCAAATTTGATACACTTATATACTGTAGAAACTGAAATATAACCTTCCCAGTAGAAATCACAATATTGGTGTTTATTATTCAAGAAAATTACACTGTAAAAAAAAAATTGTAAAATCACGGTATTTGACCGTATAATTTTAGGGGAAATGACCGTTTTGTTACCTAAATGGTCATAATCCGTAAATTAATGTTTTGGAAGCATAATTTGGGAAATATCCGTATAATTTTACTGGAAATGACCGTTTTGCTAGCTAAATGGTCGTAGCCCGTAAATTGATTTTTCGAAAGTATAATTTTTTGAATTTTTACGAGAAAAAGCCGTTAATCTACGCAAATTGCACTTATCTTTCACCAAACAATTTTCTTATGAGAAAATCTCTTCAAATGCTATCATTTCATTGACATCAAGAGAGACTTCCCTTTTCTTCCATTTTCAAACTGAAACTATGATTGTTATTTATACTAATTGAATGTGTTTAATTATGCACGCATGACGCATAGAAACAGCCATTGGTTTTAATAAGCTATTGTTTTGTTAATTTAATTCAAAAAATTTCCATCTGACTGAAACTGAGTAATTGATATTTATGGAATTGATTTTTTTTTTTTTTTTTTTGTCTATTAACACGAAAACATTAACACGTCTATTAACACGAAGCTAAAATGGTTTCTTGATTTGAAGCCAGATTTCTAAAACACAAACTACAACCTAATAATTGTTTTATCCACTAAACGCATTTTTTTTAATTTCAGTTTTTTTTTTTTTTTTTTTTTTTTTTTTTTTTTAAGCATGCAGCATTCTAATTGCTCTTAACCCTTTAGTTAAGCCTTAGAAAACGGAAAATTTTAATGTTGTTTCCACAATGCTTTTTTTACAATATGCTAAAATAAAGTTTATTTCCATATAAAATGAATATGTAATTAACCATTTGAAGGTAAGTTTTATGATTATTATGTATGATTTTCACTGTTAAAAAACAAAGCTGTTTTATCTGAATATGACCATCAGATATGTTACATTACATCATATATAGCAGGTTCTGCTCTCGAAATACTTCAGTCCTTTCTTCATTCAAAGGATTTGGTTTTTCGGAATAAAGCCGATTGACTGCTATAGGTCCTAGGCCAGCCCAGAGGGGGAGTGCCCTTCGTGGGTATCTTTCTAAAGGGTCCTAGCCCGTATTTACTCAAGTTTCGAAGAAAACCACGGAAAACTTCGAACGGCTAGGCCGACGAGTGCGACCTGGGATCGAACCTGGCACCTTATGTCTACCAGCTTTGAGCGCAGAACCGCTCGGTCGCTGGTGGGCTCTCTTCATACAATGGAATACAGCTTAAAAAAAAAACCTCTTCTGCTATTCTAAAAAGTGCAAATACGCTTAACACTTCATAAACACAGTTTGAAATCGGCCTTATAATGAAAACCTGTTTGGATGAATAAGAATTAGGCTCTAGTTATTTCTTTTTGCACCCACTATTGAAACCATAAAGATCGAAAACCATGGAAAAAATCGTATTAATTGGAGATACAAATTCTCTGTATTTATGTAAAAGATTTATTATTATTATTCAAAGTTTATTCTGCGTCTCCGTTAATTTTCAGAGATCTCACATAGTTTTCAAAAGTTTCATTTTGTTTTTGAAAAAGGGTGAGAAATTCTCACCCATTATTTACCGCTAATGAGAACCTTGAAATAAGACTATCTCTTTAGTGCTAGTGTTTACGAATAAAAAAGGCCCATCAGCGGCCGAGCGGTTCCGCGCTCAAAGCTGGTACACGTGAGGTGCCGGGCTCGATCACAGGTCGCTCTCATCGGCCTAGCCGTTCGGGGAGTTTTCCGTAGTTTCCTCCGAAACTTGTGTAAATAAGGGCTAGGACCCCTTGGAGGGCACTTCCCCTCAGGCCTAGGACCTACAGCAGTCAGTCGGCCTTATTCCCAAATCCAATCCAGTCCGTTTACAAATAAAAATGATTTCGAAAAATAGTTAGATTTTCTTTCACAAAATTCAGTATCGTAGTCTTTATAGGGTAAAAAAAAAAATCTTTTGTTTTTTTTAATATGAGAATTGACTGACTTCTTAATTTTGTCAAAAATAGCAAATTTAGATTTTAAAATAATCTTAAAATAAAATATTTTTTCTGCATAATTTGAACGTTAACAATTTCATCACTGTAAAAAATTTCTATAAAAATAAAGCACTTTTTTTAACATAAATACAGCATAGGTTGCTGTAAATTTGTATAGCTAGTTCTGTAAAAATAATTGAAGATTTGTTACTTCACATTGTGCTGTAAATCAGTTTACAAAATTTTCCAGAAGTCTTTTGGAGCGTATGACAAGATTTATCAACTAGTCAGTTCTGATGTTGACTTTATATGTTTTTGTAAAAAAAAATTATGACATCTCAACGGCGCGGTTGGCAAAGCTCTGGCCTCTGATACAGGTGATTGTGAGTTCAAATCCCGAGCTACCCAAGTCGGTTTGCTTCACATGAAAATTAATAAATTAGTTTTTGCGTGTACAAAAATAAATAAGTTTTTTAGTGTTGTGGATTTCTCCCTGCACGCATGTGTAATAATTACAAGAAACTTTTTTAAAGCATTCGAGAAACTCAAACTTTAACTTTTAATTTTACGGTCAATGCTACTTTTTTTGCAGGTTGGTTGTATGTTTCATCACAATGTAAAATTACTGGCGATACATCATTCGTCGTCTAAATGTAGTTTTACGGGCTTTGACTGGAATCTCTGCTGCCGGGCTTTGCCCGTAATTTTACTGCAGTATTTTTTACAGTGTAGTTTATATTGACAGAAAGGTTCTTGTGAGTTTGATATTATTTTATAATTTTAATTATATAAAATGCAGTTGAATAGATGTATATCTATATGCCATCAGTCGTTTATATCATAATATTTTCTTTATTTACAGGAAAAGAAATTTAATCGAAAAATATTAACTATGCATCCAAAATTGGAAACGTACAAAATGGTTTCCTTTACTATGTACTTAATGTAATTGCCTGTTATTATTCTATATATTTTAATATTGTTGCGCACTTGGGGGTTCGTGAGTTGTCCGAGAATGAAAGGCAAAACTTACAAAAATTCAGTAATTTATTCACAGAAAGTTCCAGAAAAATACAGGTCTATAAACCAAGTATCAGCTTCAATTCAACCAGTAAACACAGCTTAAACAACAGCTGTCAATTGCAAATCCACAGTACAAACTGTATAGCAATAACAAATAAAGCAAGTCTCTTTCAAAGAGGCTCAAAGCAATGCAAGCATTAGCGAAGCTGGCTGAGAACTGAACTGAACTAGCCTTGGCGAAGAAAACAGCCTTTATATACCCCTGTAGAAAAGTGTGGAAAGTTCCAGAAATTTCCGTATCTCATCAGCCAATGAGATTAGAGCTTCCATATTTGGTATATCCCTAATAAGGATTTTCTCGCCAAGGTCGCCAAAGTGGGAAAAAGTCGCCGAAATTGGCGCCAAATCCATTACTTGCCTTATTGGGGCTTTTTAATGCGTTTTTAAGGGAAAATATGACTATTTCAACGCTAAAACGACTAGAAATGCACAAAATGAGCACTTTATCGACTTACTAAGCCAATTTGAAACAATTTATACAAAAATAAACACAATTACTTACAATTTCGTAACAATATATATATATATATATATATATATACCTTTATTGTTTAGTTTCATATGAGAAAATTTATTTGGTTTACTTCAATATTTTTCCTCGATAAAATAAATTAAAAGATATATGAAAGCTGAACTAATGTTTTGTGATATTTTATAAGAATAAATTTAAATGATATTCTTAAATCCTACGCCACTGGAATATGTAAGTCAAAAAAGTTTTTTTCATGAAGAAAAAAAAAATGGGAGTTAAGGGAGATGATAAAGCATTGCTCATCTGGAACATCTTAATTTAAAAAAGGTCGAAAGCAAAAAAAAAAAAACAAAACTTATTGCTATCTATTAATAATAAAAGAAAAAGTAAAATTTGGAAAGAATATATCCATTATGAAAATAAATTACCAAACTCTTATCTTATTTCACCGTGAACATAAATTTAAGATAACAAGAAAAATATTCACTGAAAAGTCATGAGAAAATATTTTAGATAATATTTGATGAAATATGTATTTCAGTGTGAATTTTTCTTTCGTTTTTTATACTTCGAGTCTTTTTAATATTGCTCTAATTTATACCAAATTCTGTGAGATAAACTTTTTTTTTTTTTTTTTTTTTAAGAAAAAAGTTTTAGACAATTATTATTAATATTTTTACGGTATTATAATATATTAATAGATACTTTATGTTTTAAATATTCGTTTTCAATTTTTTTTTTTTTTTTTTTTTTTTTTTTTTTTTTAATTATTGTTTATTTACTTCATATGAAATTGATTGGGAAAACCAACTAATGCAAATATTATCTAAAAATATGAAAATCACGTCTTTCGGTTAATACCCTTTCAAACAGTATTATTTCAAAATGAAAGAAAGCTGAAACTATCCATATAAAAATTAAACACCAGTATATTATCTATTAAAACATCCTGTTTCGTTTTAATGTTTTAGTTTTACCAGCACTGTCAGGTGTCTACACGTTACCATTACCCCGCTTTCCTTTTCTTGAGTGTTCATAAAAATTTTATGTAGCGATTTCATGTCATAGAAATAAATCACTAAGTTAAATTTATAACATGAACGAAAAATCATGTGGTACGCATTAATTTTTAACACTTTCCAAATGTACGTAATAGTTGTATAGTATAACATTCAATGCTGTTTGCCTCGTAATCACTCATCGGACAGATAGTAGTTCTGAATGGCATACAGATAGACTAATTGATGTCCTAATCATTCTTAAACAACTTTAGAGTATGCTAAAAATGGTTAACACAAAAGACAACGTAGTCCTTATATTCTAATTGCAGACTTTAATGTATCTGAATATTTTAGTGTAACCCTGTAGATCTGAAGTTAACATGATCATAATCTATACAAAATATTACTTTAGCATATTAACAATAAATGTCAATATTTTTTTATGATTTTTACAAAAACAATTTCTTTAAATGTAATTTATAAAAATGTCTGTTAAAAAATGCAATGCATTCGCTTTTTTCTTTTCCGAGTTCTTTGTACGCAAAGCAGTTTCACAGGACCAATTAATGCCACTAAAAATGGGGAACATTCTATAGTGAATTTGATTAACATATATAATTTTTTTAAAATTCTTAAAATATTTACGGACGCTGTGGGTGGGCGGACAAATAGACAAATGAACAGTTGGACAGACAGATACACAGATTAAAAGCATATTCACACTTAAAAAAATGTTAAATCGCTTAATGTAAACGAAAATGCAATTCCAGCAAATTTCCAATAAAAACCCTCAATGTAACTGATTATTTTTGTGTGGCTCTGTAAATTTGCTGCTAATAGCCCAATCTGTAGAAAGCATTCTTTTGTGCATATAAATAACGTATTTCTGTTACAAACTTAGATAAAACCTTAAAACATTACTTCGTGTTTCGTTGTTTAAATTTTTCAGCCGGGTACCCGGCCCTCTTCAGAACGACATCTTCTGTGGAAGACTTGAGCTTGACCGACATTGATCTTCTTTCACCATAAGGGAGCGCCATACACGGTCTGGGGCTACTGCGCTGCTGTCATTGCATGCCTCACTATTGGTTGTAATTTCAATCGATTCTCTGAACATCGCGTAGTAATAATCATCGTAATTTGCGATTTTACTGGCTTTATCAAATTCTATTTTAATGTCTTGTTAGGACTGAAGGCCTATTAGTCTCAATCTGGGATTTTTGCGTTGTCGATTTCGATAGTTGGACACTTCTCGAAATCTAAAATTTATCGAAAATATAATTGAATAATTTGAAAGCGATGTTATAATTAGAAAAAAAAAAAAAAAAAAAAAAAACTAATAGTCCGCCGCACAGTGGATCGAAGTATAGGCAGAGGCGAACATAGGAACATTATGGTATTATTATTATCTAAGTATGATGCTTTTTGTCACATTTCGATTTAAATATGTATATATGTATGATAGTTAAAGCGATTCCATGTTTTTTTTTTTTTTTAACCCTTTATAAGACCGAGGAAATATTTTCCCCACCAAATTCGTTATCGTTTTATTCACCTGACACCAATTTTTTAAAATAATGATTCCTGTGTATCATTTTTCTGGAAAAACATCAGTATGAAAATTATTTTGATAATTCTAGTGGAAAAAAAATTAAAAAGTAGTTGTTTGTGACAATCCTGATTATGCTAATACGATGGCTTGTGAGAAGTATGCGATTGACTAAGAGAATAAGATGCCAAAAGTAAAATTAATTATTTCTAATAGGATAAATGAATTTTTTACTTTACATCAAATTTTATTCGTGAAAATAGTTTAATGTGCCATTTGAGGAAAAAATGGTTTAATAAAAGGGTTAAGCGGTATCATACTTTTCTGCTGCAAATAGGTATTTAGAAACATACCTGGTAAAGAAACAAATGTTGTATAAAAGAAGAGAATAAAAGAAAATAAATAAAAATTTCGGGAAGAAAATCTATATTTGTAACACAATTAATTTAGCACACAATGGTAAATATATCATTAGATTACTGCTTCTGTTTTCTTTTCTTTTTTTTATGTAGTTTTTCAATAGAAAACTCATGAAGACATTTACTGACAAACTCTATGAAAAAAATCACTTTTCTCTTTATTTTACTAAAGATTTATGGAAGGCATGAGATCAATAATTAATGATTTTTTTTATTGAACTGGATTTATTATTTGTTTTATTTTGCTATCTGAAATAATTTTTAAGCAAATAAGCAAATAAAGTGAATTCTTATCAAAGAAATTTTAGAAAACGTTGTTTCTAGGTTCTGTTATTTCTAAGAGGACAATTTTGAAAGGCAAATTTAGGAGACAAATTTGGAAAATTTGCACTGGAAACAGCGAAACAATGTGTTTCAAAATATGTGTGGTACTATATGACAGCTTCAGTTCACAAACTATTGATTCATGGAAAAGACATAATAGAAAATTTTTCTATTCCAATTGGACAATTGTCAGAAGAAGCTAGCGAAGCCCGAAATAAAGAGTTTCGTAAATACAGAGAATAACACACGAGAAAAATCGAAGAGCGTGTAACGAAGATTTGCTACATCACTTGTTATTAACATTTTACCCCATGATTTCAAGCATGAGAACGAAAAAAAGAAATGTGCAAATGAAGGAACATTTTCCAGAAACACAGGAACTTTTACTTTAAATCGTAATATGTAATTACATTATTTAATTTTAACATTTAACTATTTAACGTTAAACATTTACTTAATTTTAACATTTTATGACATATCACGGCAATCATTTACATTTCCCCTCATTTTTGGGTCCAACGGTACTTTTCAGTACCATTAATATAAAAATTAATTATTTTATTAAATATTTTAAAAACAAATAAGAAGTAATTTCTGATTTATTAAATTTGTTTTAATCATCTAAATTCTATAATATTTTCACTATAAAAATTTTAATATATTTTCTGTCGGAGCTTTGCAGCTTTGGATGGAATGGATTGGAGGCACCTGTGACTGAGTCACGCATCCTCCTATACATAAGAATGGTATCTAACGCAGTGAAGTTCAGTAGAAGGCTGGAGAAACCAGCCAGTGAGGAAGGAAAAAATTAACATTCCTGGTAATTAAGGGAGAGAGATAAAGCTTAAGGAGAAGAATCTCCGAAGGCTTGCATTAAGATTAAAATCTTAGTAGCACGATCTTCTGACTTTTAATTTGATTAAGGGCATTTTTAAGTTTAATTACAAGGTATGATAAATTTGGAATATTTAATTCAGTATTGATGTCTTTAATGATATGATTTAATTCGGAAAATAGAGAGGTTTGAGGTAACTGGGATCTGCTAATTTCGGATTGGTCAGTGGGAGTGGCTAAGAACTGGGCTTTGAAATTTTCGGATTGGTCAGAGGGAACGGTAAGTTTAGCGTAGCTGATTTTAGAATTTACAGGGCGAGTAATGAACGTTTTTCGTCTATTTTCGGGAAAAATGGGGCAACCTCGAAAGAGAGCTAGGTGATTTCCACCGCAGTTACAACACTTCGGATTTTCAACTCTATTGTTTCCCAAAGGGCATTCTTTAGAATCATGTTCTTCTGAACATTTAATGCACTTCGGTTTCATATGACAATTTCTTGCCGTATGAAAAAGCTGTTGGCATCTGAAGCATTGTAAAGTACGTGTGGGGGTCTTATAGCTCTCGACGACGATGCGGAAAAATAGGAATTTGTCTAATTTGAAAATTTCTTTACTTTCATCGTTATTGGGTAGTTGAATTTGAAATAGGGGCAATTTTTCTTTGGTTTTGAAACTGGTAAATTGAGAAATTTTAATGACATCGAAGTCTAGGGAAGTAAGGGCATCTTCGATGTCAAGGATATTTGTGTCTAAAGGAAGCCCTCGGATGGCAGCCTTGAGAGGTGGGACTTTCCTATCACCCATGGTGTAGAATTGGACTTTCATTTCGTTAAGTGCAAAGATAATTTTATCGTGCATTTCGTCAGTTTCAGGAAAAATTTTAAGATAGTGACCAGCAGGGGTGGCAATGAATTTACAATTATGGGGGGGCTTGTTGATATTTTTTAGGAGTTGGGTTTTGTTGCCACATCTAACAGTTATAAATCTTCCTTTTGGGAGAGGATTCTTTCTTGCGGATTTTTCAGTTTTGGGATTAGTGGTGGGTTGAGGGATAGATTCATCCAAAAGCATCTTTTCCTCAAGAAGATCAAATTTGTTATTAGTAGGAATGAGAATTTTGGTTTTTGAATTTTTTGCCGAATCAGAATTTTGGGTAAGTTTTCTTTTTGAACCAGGAATGGTAGTTTCAGAATTAGTAGGGGGGGAGGGCTGAGAAATTTACGTCAAAGGAAACAGAACTAATATTACTTTCCCCTGCAGGCTGGTCCTCCATTGTATCATCAGTCCTGGTCCAATCACTGGAGGCAATTGTTCCAAAGCCAGGTCGGAGTATCTTCGGGTATCTTGTGGAAAACTTCGGGTATCTTGTGTGTATTTCCGAAATGGTGAAGGTCTCACGAGGTCCTTTTTTGGCAACGTTTCCACTCTCATCAAAGAGTTTGAAATAAGCTTTAAGAATCTCTTTGTACGAGTCATCATCGATTTGGAAGAATTCAGGTTTTATGTAATCGAAGCATTCATTTTCAATATAAGAGATGATCCCTCTACAGAGATCTCTATTGAATTCAGCTAATTGAGGGTTTTCCATCATTTGTTTAAATTCAGGAGTGGTATAGAAAAGAGGATTGTTATCCGCCATGGTGAGTTAGTGCACCTCGAAAAATTAGCCCTGAAAAGGGCTTCAAAGTACACTTAAGGAAGATTGCAGATTGAAGAAAGGAATAAATATTAACATCAAGGTCCGACAGATGGCGACACTTTGCAGCTAAAAAAAGAACGTCTGCTCTCTATGAAAGCAGAAATCACTCTCAGTCTATTTTCTGTCGTTAATGAATACAGTTATTCAGATAAATTTCTCGATTGATAATTTGGGTGTAGACAGAATAAAAATTTATTTTTCTCTAAAAGTGGCGATTTGTGGCGAAAATCCTTTTCACAGATTAAAATGTATGCTTTTGGGAGTAGTAAACTGTGTTTGAAATGTTGGACAATTTTGGACAAAAAAAAGTTACATAACTAATAAATTTAATTTTGTTGTTAATTTCATATTCACATTTCATGCGTGAATCACAACATAAAAAACCAACAAAATGTTGGCAGAAGTACCTTAATCTTTTATTAGGACATTATTTAAAGTATTTTTATTTCGTTTTTTTTTTTTCATAGTTATCTTAAGAGCCACTTGATGGCTATTCAAATAAAGTTACTGAAATTCATCGAAAAATCTTATTTCTGAAAGTTTTCGTTTTGAACTTATTTATATGCAACAAAACTTCGTGTAATTGAAGAAATAACCATATATTTGTATTTTTTAGACATTCTTTTAAATTATTTCACTGCAAAATATCAGTTATTTAGAGGTTGATTTTTGGGCTTATGTTCGTATTTTAACATTGTTCGATCCACTGTGCGCCGTCCTAAACTAAATTCTGCTTTTGCCAGAATTTCAACAAAACCTTTTATTATTATTATTATTGAAAGAAAAAGAAGAGAAAATTAATAATAATCAGTATCGTTACAAGCGATATCGAAAAAGTATTTTTAATAATTTTGAATTAGGAAATAAAAAGTGCGCGTGAAATAATATGAAATGCATATTAAAAATCATGCATAGAATCATGCATATAAAAAATGCGTATTAAAAAGAGTCGAAGAAGGAAGCGAAATAAGTATTGAGTTAAATTACGATAAATACGATAGATAATATGATACGATATATTAGACCTATCGTCCAGGGTTAGTAGGCGTTTTCGTTGAAAGAAATAGTTTGTTCGTTCGGTGCAACTTGCAGATTAGTCCCGTGAGGTACAACTTTCACATTAGTCCCTTGAGGTACAGCTTTCACTTTAGTCCCGTCAGGTACAACTTGCACATTAGTCCCCCCCCCCCCTTTTTTTTTTTTTTTTTAAGGAAACAAATAGCAAAATATTTGGGGTTCCCCTTGCATTATTATACTTATTTTGGCAAAATCTAAATGAGTATTGTAAAAGCGACGTTAGAAGGCAAACTTTTGTCTCACTTATGAAATCAGCTGGGTGGTTATAGTGGGGTTCAATGGATAGGCCAATATTTGAGAAGAAATCTAAGATGTTCTTTTCTTTTCCAAAGTACGCCACCTGTAAGTTCAAAAGAAAATTATAAAACTGAGATAGACAAATAACTGATCTTTTATTATTTTTTCTTTCCTAGAGTTTTGAAATTAAAAATTCAAATTTTGTCAATTTTACAACAAAAATCACTTAATCTAACGCATATACATGATAACTAATACATATCTATACCTAAATATGGGGATTAAAATCAGGAAATAATTTTCCTCGATTATTAATAATTTTTTACAAAATATCCAATGGACATTTAACATAGGAAATATTTTTCTTGCATTCAAGAACGGCCAGTGATGTCATCACTTCGCTTGCGTATTTCTTTCTATCTTTTCCTTGGCGAGAAATGTCCGATCTACTTCAGCATCAAAATTAAAAAAAGTTGTCTAGAATTATCAATAAGAAAATACATTTAATATAATGCTGAATTAGCTTTTATGCTAAGCGTGTTTCATCCGCCGTACTAAAAAAGAGAAAAAAAATATATCATAAGTTGAGGTATATAAAAAAATGCTATGAAATAACATTCAGAAGAAATATGTTAGATTTCTAATATTACTATTTTATTTTTAAATTCTAAAGTGTCATTTTCTCATCGACCAATTTAACATTTAGTAATTTTTTATTTTTCGCTTGAAAGCATATTTCATTTTCTCTATATATTAAAAAATAATCTGGTGTGTCACTCACACGACTTTCTCTTACCCTGATATTTAATAATATAAATACAGGTTGCAGATTAAGAGGTAAGATAACGAGAACTGTCATGTAAACCTATGCTAAACAATTCAAATTAGGCTTCAGAAGAGTTTTATAGGATAATTAGTTCTGTGTGAGGGAGGCTGCCGCCCCCCTCAACCCCCCATTTCATTAATGCACCTACATTTATATAGAATTTAATTCGGTCATGAAAAAATAATTCTGCTTTTAAAAAATAATTTATTAAAATTATTATTTAAAAAATATATATTTTATGATAATGCAGACGATTTCCCTATTAGAGAGGTAGTGTAACACTAAATATCCAAAAAAAAGTCCATTTTACTCTCAAAAAAAAAAAAAAAAAAGATTTTTTTTTCTAAGTTTTTTTTCGTTAAAATTAAAAAAATCTATAAACTTTCTTTTAAATTATCACAGATTTATAGTTCAACCATTCGTTTTAAAGGTATTCGCAAGCTCTTTTGAATGATACCCATCATGAAAATTTACTCCCCTCGAGAGGGGACTTCCCCCCCCCCCCATGGGGTGAGGCGAGGCTCCTACATACACAAAATTTTTTTCCCAGTTAACTATCTCTATTACAAAAAATATATGTTCGTTTCATTTGGTTTAGTGCAGTCTATAGACGTTAAACTCTACTTACCTGCAATTTCCCCCATAGACGTAATGTATTAAAGTTCTCTTGATTGTCCCTGTACACGAATCATTTGCTTGATCTTAACGAAAAGCTTACTGTAGCATCCCTATATGATACACATCTAGAATACCA
Source organism: Salticus scenicus (assembly GCA_963930645.1). Lineage (NCBI taxonomy): Eukaryota > Metazoa > Arthropoda > Arachnida > Araneae > Salticidae > Salticus > Salticus scenicus. The sequence continues at coordinate 227,185,054 of OZ005648.1, forward strand.
AGTTTGAACTTTCTGCCATAATTTGTTTTTGAGATATGCTGATAACAGACAGACACACACACAGACACACAGACCATTTGCTAAAAACATGATTTTCGTATTCAGGGGACCTCAAAACGTGTAAATATAACAAAATCTCGCGTTCGAAAATTTGACCCAAAAACAATACTTTCTCTACCTCATGGGTAAGAGAAAGTAAATAATCTGGTGTGTCACTCACACGACTTTCTCTTACCCTGAAATTTAATACTATAAATACAAGTTGGAGATTAAGAGGTAAGATAACGATGTTATTTAAACCTATGTTAAACAATTCAAATTAGGCTTCGGAAGAGTTTTATATGATAATTAATTCTGTGTGAGGGGGGCTACCTCCCCACTCAACCCCCCGTTTCATGAATGCACCTAGATTTATATAAAATTTAATTGGGTTATTATAAAATAATTCTGTTTTTAAAAAATAATTTCTTAAAGTTATTATTTAAAAATAATTATCTTTTATGATAATGCAGACGATTTCCATATTAGAGAAGTAGTATAACACTAAATATCCAAAAATAGCCCATTTTATTCTAAAAAAAAAAAGAATTTTTTTTTCGTTAAAAGGAATAAAAAATCTATAACTTTGTTTTAAATTATCGCAGATCGATGGTTCAACCATTCGTTTTAAAGGTATTGGCGAGCTCTTTTGAAAGATACCCATCATGAAAATTTACTCCCCTCGAGGGGGGACTTCCCCCCCCAGGGTGGGAGGCGAGTCTCCTACATGCACAAAATTTTTTTCCCAGTTAACTATCTCTATTACAAAATATATATATTCGTTTCATTTGGTTTAGTGCAATCTGTAGACATTAAACTCTACTTACCTTCAATTTCCCCCATAGACGTAATGTATTAAAATTCTCTTGATTGTCCCTGTACACGAACCATTTGCTTGATCTTAACGAAAAGCTTACTGTAGCATCCCTATATGATACACATTTAGAATACCAAGTTTGAACTTTCTGCCATAATTTCTTTTTGAGATATGCTGATAACAGACAGACACACACACAGACACACACACACAGACACACAGACACACACACAGACACACACAGACATACACACAAACCATTTGCTAAAAACATGATTTTCATATTCAGGGGACCTCAAAACCTGTAAATATAACAAAATCACGTGTTCGAAAATGTGAGCCAAAAACAATACTTTCTCTACCTTATGGGTAAGAGAATGTAAAAAGTAACTGTCGCTGGAGTCAATTTTTTATTGAATGTTTTGGCTAAGGCTGTATTACATTTTCCCGTTTTTATATCATTTTTGTGGTCATTAATTCTTGTTTTAATTTTTCTTTTTGTAACTCCTATATAAGATCCTGGTTTATTGTCTTGATTTGTAAACGGTATTTTATAAATTCCTGCAGTTTCTAACGGGGGGATGGGGTCTTTATCGTTTCCGATCAACTGGAAAATATTTCTATTAGGTTTGATAGGGATATTTACGCCATATTTATGAGCTACATTTTTGATTGAATTGGATGCTCCGCGATCATACGGTATAGAAGAGGTAAATTTTAGGGGTGGTTTTTGAAAGTTGGGTATATTATCAAGATTTTTAATTTAATTTTTAATTAGTTTATTAACAATTTTATCCTGGAATCCTGCTTTTCTAGTGAAAACTTTGATTAGGTCTAGTTCATTTTTAAGATCATCGAGTTCATTGAACTTTAGAAATGCGCGATTGATGTAGGATCGAATTGCATTGGTTTTATAACGGAATGGTGTTTTACTCTTGTAGTGAATAATTTCGTGACTATTAGTTGGTTTGCGGTATACGGTGGTTTTGATTTTATTGTCGGTACGCGTAATTTTAACATCAAGAAAATTAATTTGCTCCCAGACCGTGTATAACTCTGCTTCTTTCACCTTATGGTGAAAGAAGATCAACATCGGTCAAGCTCAAGTCTTCCACAGAAGATGTCGTTCTGAAGAGGGCCGGGTACCCGGCTGAAAAATTTAAACAACAATGCACGAAGTAAAGTTTTAAGGTTTTATCTATGTTTATAATTAAAGTTTATACTTCGTTTTTATCTATATATTTAAAACGTATTTATGTTTTATTAAGATTTGTTCAAAGTTATTAAAATATGGTTTACAGAAATACCACTACCCAGTGGTGGTATTTACTCCATTTTCTGTACCAAACATGATAGTGAACTTAAATAATATATTTCAATTTCATTGAAATTTGAGTAAAATAAAATAATTAAAATATTGTTCATAAAAATACCTCTCATAGAACACAATGCATTGGAATACTTTTGGATGTCCCTCTTCAAAAGCCAGTAAAGGTATTCACTCGATTCTCAATAGGCAACATCGGATAATGAACTTGAATATTATATATATCAGTTTGAAGAAATTTCATGAATATTTACGGGAGTTAGAGCGCGGATAGAGAGAGAGACGGACAGACAAACCGAAGTCATTAACACTTTTCAACCTTACTGTAAAGTGTTAAAAAATTTAGAAAGTGATTAAAACGATTAATATAAACGAAAATGCAATTCCATTAAATTTCCAATAACACCCAAAAATTTAACTGAATATTTTTTGTGGCCCTGTAAATCTAATGCTAATCATACTGTATTCTATGGAAAGCGTTCTTTTGTGAATATGAATAATATATTTTAATTTTATTACAATTTGTACAAAGTAAAGTTCTTAAAATTTGGTTTATAGGAATGGAACGCAATGCTTTGGGATACTTTCGGGAGTCCCTGTATACAAACCAGTGATGGTAGTTACTCCATTTTCAATGGAGAACCTCCGATAGTAGACTTAAATGACATATTTCAATTTCATTAAGATTTGTCAAAAGAATCGGTATTAAAATATGATTTACAGAAATACCTCTCACAGAACACAATGCTTTGCAATACTTTTGGGTGTCCCTGTACACAAACCAGTAAAAGAATCCACTCCATTTTCAATACGGAACATCTGATAGTGAACTGGAATATCATATGTCAGTAAAACAATTAAGATATATAACCTTTTACTTATCTTCACGTTACATCTTGGTATACTAGTTTCATCTGGGGCGCCCCAGCTTGGTCACTACCTTGCTTTGGTGTTCGAAACTGTGGTCTTCTTGTTTTCTTGCTCTTTTAAAGACTTTTCGCCATTGGCGGTTAAGGATAGCACCTTCGTTGCCATTACAACTGTCAGAATTAGCTAAAATTTCAATAGACTCCCTGATCGCTGCGTATCCGTGGTTATTATAGTTGGCCAACTTTTTTACTTCATCAAATTTGATATTAATTTCTTCGTTTTTGTTTACTTGGGTTAAAGCTGTGGTTAATTTACCTGTTTTTATATCGTGTTTATGTTCTTTGATGCGAGTTTTTATTTTTCTCTTTGTTTTTCCTATATAACATTTTTCTTTATTTTGTTCGTTATTGTATGGTATTTTATAAATTCCTGCAGTTTCTAAAGGTTTAGTTTTATCCTTGTCACTTCTTATTAATTGAAAAATGTTAGGGTTAGGTTTTATGGGTATATTTATATTATGTTTTGCTGCAGTTTTCTTGATTTTACTAGATATTCCACGGTCATAAGGTATGGAGGTAGTATATTTAAGCTTTGGTTTTTGAAAATTATTGATTTCATTAAGAGTTTTTAATCTTTTTCTAAATAATTTATCTATTAATTTATTAGAGTATCCTGCTTTTTGTGTGAATTGTTTTATATTTTTTATTTCATTTTTTAAAATTTTATTGTCTTTACAAATTACTATTGCCCGGTTGATATGGGATTGTATAGCATTAATCTTATATTTAAAAGGGGTTTTACTATTTTTATGGATTATTTCGTTACTGCTGTTAGGTTTTCTATAAACTTGTGTGGTTATTTTATTAGCATGGCGAATGATATTTACATCTAGAAAATTTAGCTGTTTATTGTTTTCTTCTTCTAAAGTGAATTTAATATTTGGATCTATTTTATTTAAAATGTTTAAGATTTCTATGGGATCTGTTTTTTGGTCAATTACTGCAAAAACGTCATCAACAAAACGAAACCAAACCAGATCCCATAGAAATCTTAAACATTTTAAATAAAATAGATCCAAATATTAAATTCACTTTAGAAGAAGAAAACAATAAACAGCTAAATTTTCTAGATGTAAATATCATTCGCCATGCTAATAAAATAACCACACAAGTTTATAGAAAACCTAACAGCAGTAACGAAATAATCCATAAAAATAGTAAAACCCCTTTTAAATATAAGATTAATGCTATACAATCCCATATCAACCGGGCAATAGTAATTTGTAAAGACAATAAAATTTTAAAAAATGAAATAAAAAATATAAAACAATTCACACAAAAAGCAGGATACTCTAATAAATTAATAGATAAATTATTTAGAAAAAGATTAAAAACTCTTAATGAAATCAATAATTTTCAAAAACCAAAGCTTAAATATACTACCTCCATACCTTATGACCGTGGAATATCTAGTAAAATCAAGAAAACTGCAGCAAAACATAATATAAATATACCCATAAAACCTAACCCTAACATTTTTTCAATTAATAAGAAGTGACAAGGATAAAACTAAACCTTTAGAAACTGCAGGAATTTATAAAATACCATACAATAACGAACAAAATAAAGAAAAATGTTATATAGGAAAAACAAAGAGAAAAATAAAAACTCGCATCAAAGAACATAAACACGATATAAAAACAGGTAAATTAACCACAGCTTTAACCCAAGTAAACAAAAACGAAGAAATTAATATCAAATTTGATGAAGTAAAAAAGTTGGCCAACTATAATAACCACGGATACGCAGCGATCAGGGAGTCTATTGAAATTTTAGCTAATTCTGACAGTTGTAATGGCAACGAAGGTGCTATCCTTAACCGCCAATGGCGAAAAGTCTTTAAAAGAGCAAGAAAACAAGAAGACCACAGTTTCGAACACCAAAGCAATGTAGTGACCAAGCTGGGGCGCCCCAGATGAAACTAGTATACCAAGATGTAACGTGAAGATAAGTAAAAGGTTATATATCTTAATTGTTTTATTGATTTAATTGCTTCATGGATAAAATGTTTCAAGTATATCATATGTCAGTTTTAAGATATTCCATGAATATTTACGGGAGTTAGAGCGCGGACAGGCAGACGGACTGTCAGGCGGATAGACAGAGAGATAGACTGACAAACCGAAGTCATTAACACTTTCAAAAATGTTGGAAAGTGCTAAAATCTACAAAATATAAATTTTCATGTGATTTCCAAATTCCAGTACTTATTTTTAATAAAGCAATCATGATATACTAACATGAAATGCAAAAACAGAAACATCCTTATACATGTTAAATTGACCAAATTATTTCTTCTTAATGTTTGACCTGGCTTTTCAGGTTAGTATGAAAATTACAGAGCATAGTATGGAAATTAAACAGTAAATAAATAAATAAATAAATAAAGTTCTTTACACATTTTAAAAATCACTTTACAATTAGAAAACTAATGTAACAGAATGTGTTTTCGACTAAAGTGATAGTGATTTTTTTTTTCAGCAGACAGAATTTTTGCTTCTAATAAATCGCTTATAAATAACATTGTCATATTAAACAAGTCAAAGAAAACATAAAAAATCGAAAATAAAAGCTACTTATTTTCATTAAAAGACCCTTTAATACCACCTTATGTATATAGTTCGATATATATATTGAATCATACATATACTGCTTTATAATTCATGTTTCGTACTTCTGATGATGGAACACGGTATATATTTCCGGAAAACAAAATAAAATATGATTGTGAATCCCACAAATTTTAATTATACAATTGCTTATAATTATGTAGATCTTCTGAAATCCATTTATAATATTTACATTTTTAAAATTAAATACATAATTCCTAATTGGTGTAATAGAGGGAAATTTAGACTAGTGTGCGTGTAACGACGAGATATTATTTTAAACCTTTGAGGATCAAGAAAATTTTGATCATTTAAAATAAAGAACCACCACAATTCACGAAGAGTGTTAGAATAAAAGAAACAAATAATGTTTTTCCTCTAAATTATTAAAAAAAAAAAAGAAGGTCCGTGATGAATTTTTGCATTTTGGATTTAAAATTAGATGCGATATAATATATTCAACCACCTTTCAAAGGGTTAACCAACCAAAAACTTAGAGCTGACTCATCTTTGTCAAACGTTTTTATATTCCTGTAATAAAGAAATGCTCCATCCACTGTAATAATAGGTATATATACAAAAGTTATCATGTTATTATACATTAGTTTCCACATTCAGACAAAAAAAATTTTGTACTTTTGCTAATTTTACAGGCATTTGTAAGTAAAGTAGTACTAAGCTATCACTAAGAACTGTGTTCCTTACGTGACTTGTGTGCAGCTTTAGTACAGTAACCTCTTGCTGGCATTTAAATTTTTGTACCATTTTGGCTATGACTTCTTGACCGCCGTTCCTTGTTGCGTGGGAGACCTGTCTCTAGAGGCCCTTGTATATATATATTTTTTTTAAATAAACGTTCCAGAGGAAGAGACTAGCATAGCTAGAATCGCTCAGCAACACTCCTGGAGTGGTGAGCGACCCCTCCTCCCTGTTAATCATCACAATATGCTTCAACTAAGATAAATAATTTTTTTTTTTTTTTAATAATATCATTTAAATATTAATTAAATTTCCGTGCGGAGAACAAGCACATGAGCTAGTTTTCTTTAATTTTTTTCTTCGAACAAGTAAATTTAATTGTTAATTTAGAAATCTCTATTGAATGCGCTCATCAATCATATTCACCCTTACTTCATTCTCTTGTTATCCAATGGGATTTTCTTTGCTTCGTATTATACAGGGATGAAAGTGGTTATCGTTATCGGCACCACTATTTTTATTTAGAAAAGATGAGCGTATTTTTACTCTAATATCCTTTGATTAAATAGGATACAGATTGTTATAAAACATTTCTGGAGGAAGAGTTCCGCCTAAAGTCGGAAAACTTTCATCCCTGATTATAAGTGAAACCACATTCAAAAATTCTATTTTTCTTTTAACACTTTGCCTTTTATCTTAGTGAGCAATTTTTTGAAAAATAAATAAATACTCAATTTTATTAAATAAACTTAGGAGCATAATATTCAATCTTAAAAAAAATATATATATATATATGTATATATTCCAAAAAATTGCTCACTAAGATAAAAGACAACCTATTCAAAGAGTGACATATTCAAGAGTGCTGCGCCATGGGCAATTTAAAATGACAAAAGAAAAGAAAAATGAAAAGCGAGACATTACAACTACACAGTTGGAAAATTCATATATAACAGAATATTTTTCTACATAATATTAAATAAAATATATGTAAACAAACTACACCTATTCGATATATTAAAGTAGTTTTACTACATTTATTACACTTTTAAAATTAAGACTGTATCTTTAATATTTCAATTTTGTAAAATTAATTTGGAATTTAGAAAATAAGAAATCTAATGTCCACAATGAAATACTTTTTAAGAATTTTACAGATCTCAATTATAAATTGCATTTTATAATACTAATAAAACTGCATAACATAAGCATATTTTGTATAAACAATAAGTAAATTCTTTTAATATGCATATTTTAAATTTTTAAATTTTATTAATTTTCAGCTTCAGTTCATATCAAAGTAATTTGACAGCATTTTATGACTACCATATTTATATATTCTTCTCCTGTCCTGGTGATACAATAACTTTGTACTGACACATTAAAGCTTGTTCAAAATTAGTGTCATTTTTTCCCAAAACAGGGAATTTAATAAAAGAAATCTACGCGTAGTTATCGATGCAGAAAGTCTTTAATGTTTTTTCTTATAGTTGTGTAAGTGAATGTTGACATATTATTTTAAACTAATGGATTTTTCATTCTCAAATAGTTAAGTGAAAACCTAAAATAAAGCCTTTGATACACCAATTATTTATGAATTTTTTTTGCTTTGACATTTATAAACTTTTATAAGCCCCAACAACATTTATGACATTTTTAGCATATATATATATATATATATATTTTTAAATATGGTGCTTTAAATATCTGACTATAAAGAACAATAAAATAAGAATATTAAAATTTAATAGCTTACAAAAAAGAGAAGTATGTGTCCCTTGCATTTAGAGAATACAATCTGTTTAAAACACATATTCTTTACCCTTTATTTACTGTATTATGAAATAAGCAATATATATACATTTACACATATTTGAAACAGATTGCAATAGTTATTTAAAAGTGATTTTTAGATATGTACAACAAAAATTATGAGTATTTTGTGTATTTAGTGTATTTTAGTATATTTATCAGTATTTAGTGCAGTTGGACATTACTGTGCCATTGATACAAAGAGATCGAAAAAACTATTAAGACCTTAAAAATGTATAAAAGAATATTTATATACTTTTATACTTTTTATGTCCTATATATATATATATATATATATATATATATTTATTTAAGATTAATGATATATTCTTGTAATGATATAAACATTAATTATAACATTCATGAAGATCGTAAAAATGCGAATCAGAAACAGTGATTGCACTCTACAGTAAAAACGAAACTTGAATAAAAACGGCTGCATATAACATCTAGTACCTTGTAAATCTATTAAAGTGAAGTATAAACCTTTTTTTCTCATAAATACCTTGAAATTTCTTCCATAAATTCGATTTTATACTTTTTTTTTCATCTAATAATAATTTAAAACATTCTTGACAACATCCCAATTGATATTCCATAGTATTTTTAGTACCAGCCTGTTTTTCTACCCACTTATTTTTAGAGTAATTTTCTCGAAATATAATTACGATTAAATAATAAAAAAAAAAGGCTGGCGTTTAAAAGAAGGCGGGTACTGATACGACTGCGTAATTAATTAGTAGAATGTCGGCAGTGTGCTTAAAGTACTGTCGATAAGGCGAAGTAAGAGATGGGAACAAAATAAATTTCAAAAGTTCTCAGTAACTTGTACAGTTTTCTGTTCTCTTTTAATCCTTTATATTAAGCTATAAAAATAAAATTCTACACAATCTTATGTTACCAGTTAACACTTTGCGCTCGGTATATTTTCCGTAAGACACGCATTTTGGCGTTCCTTTAAAACGTCAAACGTACAGTTTCCAACTTACTACCTTTTGGCTACCAAAAGTTGTAATAATTTGTTTTATTTTACTTCATCATTAAATAAAATAAATCTTTCTGTTAAAATTTTCCGGCAGTCGAAAGGTAGCCTATAGTTACACGTTTTAGAAAAATAACATTTCATTTGCAGAAGAATACCTTAAGGCGTGGCTTGATTTTTTAATGTCCCCTCAGAAGGGACATACGAGCAATAAGGGTTAAAGGAAATTATTTGCAAAATTTTCTGAAAAATAAATGAATAAGTAAAAGGAAAAAATAAAAAATCTAATATAACGACCTAATATCAACAGGAATTCCATTAACTTTACTTTTTTTCTGCATAATTGGCAATTTTTAAGTCCTTTTTTAAAGAATAACCACTATTACTTTCCAACAGTATTTTTCAATGCAATTAAATGTAGATAATTATAAGAATACTGTTACGAAAAATCTCTTAAAATTTTGTGGTACAACATCGCCATGGGAAATTGAAAAAACAACAATAGCCTCACACTTTTTTTTTTTTCAGAATAACATAATTGAGCATTACTCTTATTGAGACGAAAATTTATCCACTGTAAAAAATATGGAGTAATGTCGCTTCAAAATAGGTGTTAAAATACCCTAAAACTGGGTAAACAAACACCGAATTTCGTGTTAACACCGAACAAGGATTTAAATACATTTTAAATGGTGTAAATTACATTTATATTGCGCTACACAATACTACTCATGTATCCTTACACCTGAAATGTTGTGCTTACACGCACTTTCATGTCTCAGAATACAAATGTTGGAGTTCGTTTGAAAACTATCTGGTGGCATCGTCAGTTAGTTGTTTTGTTTTGGAATATCATTTTCCCGCAGACATGAATAACTTATAAATGTTATTTTTAACTTTATAGATCACAGGTATGTATATTTGTAAATTATTTTGTTAAAATAAAGTTTTAAAGGATAAATGAATTTAAAAATGTCTCTGTATTTGTACCAATGAATTTTAATATAAGATTTATATCTATTATATTTATTCACTCTTTACTAAGCCTAGTTTTATTTCATTCGTAATCGTTTCTTAATAATATTCTATGTGTTTGTGTTTAAGTTACTAAGGTAGTTGTTTAATAATATTTTTTAATCAGTATGTATTATTGATTTATTGAATACTCAATCGTAGCATTAAACTTTCATTTTGAAATGGCTCCAGTTATAATTATAATTATATTTTGAGTTTCCTTTTTCTGATTTTTAAAAAATTTTGCATCCAAAAACTTTTAATCACTCAAAAATGCAGTTCATACCATCACAATTGTTCTCATAAATTAAATCTTATTAAAGCTTGATAAAATTTATTTGTTTTAAACATAATTATTAACATAAATATAGATCCAATTGCTAATCATCTGTATGTATCCTATACATATAATAAAAGAAGATGTGTTTGTATATATACATCGGGAGCTTTTTAAGAAAACGGCTGATCGCAGAGCTACACAAATTTGCATGATGGTTCGTTATAATCTTTTCTAATGAACCCCTAAGCCCAATTTTCGAATTATTGATTAGATATTTTAAAATTAATTAAAATATGAAAAAGATAACCTGGTAAATAATAACTTCCATGTTTCATTTTTCTACAGTTTATTCTTTTATTTTAATCGTGTTCGTAACTTAGCAACGGCTATTACGCTATTTATATTTCATTTATTTATTTATTTATTTATTTTGTAATCAAAATCTTTTTTTTTTTTTTTTCTTAATTCATTATATTTATTGAAAATCAAATCGTAATGCAATTGAAAAAATTAAATATATTAAATTTAAAATTTAAAAACGCATTTATAACAGTCATGTTTGTTTATGTATATTTTTTTATAGTGTAAAACTTTTTATTTTGCCATTTTTAAATAATTCCTTTGATTTTTTATTATTATTTTTTTAATTTGTAGTATTTATTTAAGAAAAAAATTGTAGTATATAATAGAAAGGATTGAATTGGTTAAAATTTATTTATTTTTTATGCATTTAATTCCTTATCAAAACCTTTATATTTTTTATATTGCACGGAATCAAAGCGTAATATAGTGTAAAGAGTGGTGGCTAAAAAATACATGGTTCAAAAACTAAAATTTACAATAGATACTGAGATACAGTCATTATTAAAATCGCAGTTCTTAAATAATAGCAGATCCATCTATTATTGATAAATACCCAGATTGAAGTACCCGGGAAAAGCCTTACTACAAGCAATGGGAACAAGGAACTGATGCAAAGGGGGCAGAAAAAAAGTTCGCTTAGTCAACGAGTACCCAAAGCAAGGTTTAGAGCGATTTCAGTGTGGATAATTTTTACTTTCTCTTTCTTACACATAAGGTAGAGAAAGTATTGTTTTTGGGTCAAATTTTCGAACGCGAGATTTTGTTATATTTGCACGTTTTGAGGTCCCCTGAATACGAAAATCATGTTTTTAGCAAATGGTCTGTGTGTATGTCTGTGTGTCTGTGTGTGTGTCTCTGTGTGTGTGTCTGTCTGTTATCAGCATATCTCAAAAACAAATTATGGCAGAAAGTTCAAACTTGGTATTCTAAATGTGTATCATATAGGAATGCTACAGTAAACGTTTCGTTAAGATCAAGCAAATGGTTCGTGTACAGGGACAATCAAGAGAATTCTAATACATTACGTCTATGGGGGAAATTGCAGGTAAGTAGAGTTTAACGTCTAAAGACTGCACTAAACCAAATGAAACGAACATATATTTTTTGTAATAGCGATAGTTAACTGGGAAAAAAATGTGTATGTAGGAGCCTCGCCTCCCCCCCCTGGGGGGGAAGTCCCCCCTCAAGGGGAGTAAGCTTTCATGATGGGTATCTTTCAAAAGAGCTCCCCAATACCTTTAAAACGAATGGTTGAACCATCGATCTGCGATAATTTAAAACAAAGTTATCGTTTTTTTTTTTTTTTTTTTTTTTTTTTTTTTACTTTTAACGAAAAAAAAAAAAAAAAAAAAAAACTTAAAAAAAAAATTTTCTTTTTTTTTTTTTTTTTTTTTTTTTTTAATATTGAGAATAAAATGGACTTTTTAGGACTGAGGGCCTATTAGTCTCAATCTGGGATTTTTGCGTTGTCGTTTTCGATAGTTGGACATTTGTCGAAATCATTTTTCGATAGTTAGACATTTATCGAAATCTAAAATTTATCGAAAATATAATTGAATAATTTGAAAGCGATTTTATAATTGGGAAGAAAAAAAAACTAATAGTCCTCCGTCCTAAACTAAATTCTGCTTTTGCCAGAATTTCATCAAAATCATTTTTTTTTAAGAAAAAGAAAAGAAAATTTATACAGTACCGTTACAAACGATATTAATTTTTTTTTTTTTTTTTTTTTTGGATATTTGGTGTTATACTCCTTCTCTAATATGGAAATCGTCTGCATTATTATAAAAGATAATTTTTTTTTAAATAATAATTTTAATAAATTATTTTTAAAAAACAGATTTATTTTTTAATAACCAAATTAAATTCTATATAAATGTAGGTGCATTAATGAAACGGGGGGTTACGGGGGGCAGTAGCCCCCCTCACACAGAACTAATTGTCATATAAAACTCTTCAGAAGCCTGATATGTATTGTTCAACACAGGTTTACATAACAGTGCTCATTATCTTACCTTTTAATCTGCAACCTGTATTTATACTATTAAATTTCAGGGTAAGAGAAAGTCGTGTGAGTGACACACCCGATTATTTATTTTTTTTTCAGTTTTTATTTGTAATGTGATATAAAAATATTAATTATAAAGATATTATAAAAATATTAAAATTATTCATTTCTTTTGAAAATTCATTGAAATATAGTGACCAGAAAAGCAGGTGTAGCCTGCTAGTAGTATGATAAACAAAACTATTTTTTCCCTGAATACAGTGATTGTTTACAGTATGGCAGATGTTTCGATTTTACATTTTTATTTCTGTTTGAACTGAGATTCAAAGACAGAAAAGTGGGAAAGAGGGATGTGTGTTTCGATTCTGGTTTTTATAGCATAAATGATTTGCTTTTTACTTCCTCTTACCCAAAAGGTAGAAAAAGTATGGTTTTGGGGTCAAATTTTCGAACGCGAGATTTTGTTATATTTACACGTTTTGAGGTTCCCTGAAAACGAAATTCATGCTCTTAGCAAATGGTGTATGTGTATGTCTGTGTGTGTGTCTGTCTGTTATCAGCATATCTCAAAAACAAATTATGGCAGAAAGTTCAAATCTGGTATTCTAAATGTGTATCATATAGGGTTATTACAGTAAGCTTTTCATTAAGATCAAGCAAATTGTTCATGTACAGGGACAATCAAAAGAATTCTAATACATTACGTCTATGCGGGAAGTTGCAGGTAAGTACAGTCGGCTGCAAAATTATTCGAGCACTAGCAATAATCCTTGCCAAAAAAAAGTACACTTAATACAGCTTTGTTAAATAAATCCTTGTCTAGTCATGTTCTTAATCAGTCTAAGAACATGATTCGACAAGGATTTACTTAGCAAAACTGTCTTAAGTGTACTTTTTAAATATAGGAATTATTGGCTAGTGCTCGAATAATTTTGCAGCCGACTGTAGAGTTTAACATCTATAGACTGCACTAAACCAAATGAAACGAATATGTATTTTTTGTAATAGAGATAGTTAACTGGAAAAGAAAAATTGTGTATGTAGGAGCCTCGCCTCCCCCCTGGGCGCAGAGCTCGATTAAGCTTTGAAGCTAGGGGAAGCTCAGCATCATTTCGGGGCGCCCTTTCATTTCGGAAAATCTTGTTTTCCTGTTACATATTGTAATATAAAAATGCTATAGACCAAAAAATAGTGTGTATTTAATTTTTTTTTCATATATCAGGGTGGTTTCTACGCAGGACATTAAAATCATAACCCTTTTTATTTAAGAACATTTAGATTTTTGAGGTTAAATAACAGATTTCCCCGAAATAGTGAGTGTTCTGGCTTGTTTTAAGTAACCTTTCTCAGAAAAAATTGAATCTCAGTGTGAAAATATGAAACAAAAGACTCAAGACAATGTTTTTAATCCTTATGGGGCCTTCTCTTAAATTTTAGAGGGGAAGCTTGTGCTTCCTGAGCCTTTTGGATAATCAGGCCCTGCCTGGGGGGAAGTCCCCCCCTCCCGGGAAATAAATTTTCATGATGGGTATCTTTCAAAAGAGCTCGCGAATACCTTTAAAACGAATGGTTGAACCATCGATCTGCGATAATTTAAAACGAAGTTATCGATTTTTTTTTTTTTTTTTTTTTTACTTTTAACGAAAATAAAACTTGAGAATAAACTAACTTTTTTTTTTTTTTTTTGGATATTTGGTATTGTACTACTTCTCTAATATGGAAATCGTCTGCATTATCATAAATAATAATTTTTTTAAATAATAATTTAAATAAATTATATTTTTAAAACAGAATTATTTTTTAATAACCGAATTAAAATCTATATAAATTGAGGTGCATTAATGAAACGGGGGGTTGAGGGGGGCGGTAGTTCCCTTACACAGAACTAATTATCATATAAAACTCTCCCGAAGCCTAATTTGATTAGATTATTTACTTTTTCTTACCCATAAGGTCGAGAAAGTATTGTATTTGGGTCAAGTTTTCGAAAGTGAGATTTTGTTATATTTACACGTTTTGAGGTCTCCTGAAAACGAACATCATGTTTTTAGCGGTTGGTCTGTGTGTATGTCTGTGCGTGTGTCTGTCTGTTATCAGCATATCTCAAGAACAAATAGTAACAGACATTCCAAACTTGGTATTCTAAATGTGTATCATATAGGGATGCTACAGCAAGCTTTTCGTTAAGATCAAGCAAATGGTTCGTGTACAGGGACAATCAAGAGAATTCTAATTCATTATGTCCATGGGGGAAATTGCAGGTAAGTAGAGTTTAACGTCTATAGACTGCACTAAGTCAAATAAAACGAATATATATTTTTTGTAATAGAGATAATCAACTGGGGAAAAAAATTGTGTATGTAGGGGCCTCGCCTTCCCCTCTGGGGGGGAAGTCCCCCCCTCGAGAGGTGTAAATTTTCATGATGGGTATCTTTCAAAATATCTCGCCAATATCTTTAAAACGACTGGATGAACCATCGATCTGTGATAATTTGAAACAAAGTTATCGATTTTATTTACTTTTAACGAAAAAATTTAAAAAAAAAAAAAAAAAAAAAAAATTCAATTTTTTTTTTAATATTGAGAATAAAATGAACATTTTTTGGATATTTGGTGTTATATTACTTCTCTAATATGGAAATTGCCTGCATTATCATAAAAGATAATTTTTTTAAATAATAATTTTAATAAATTATTTTTAAAAAACAGAATTATTTTTTAATAACCGAATTAAAGTTTATATAAATGTAGGTGCATTAATGAAACGGGGGGTTGAGGGGGGCGGTAGTTCCCTCACACAGAACTAATTATCATTTAAAACTCTCCCGAAGCCTAATTTGAATTGTTTAACACAGGTTTCCATAACAGTACTCGATATCTTACCTCTTAATCTCCAACCTGTATTTATAGTATTAAATTTTAGGGTAAGAGAATGTTGTGTGAATGACACACCAGATTCTTATACATGGGTAAATGCGGTTAGTAATTAACATTAAACTTTATATTTTGGATGAGCAAGAAGAGGATAAACGGGACGCTTTTGAAACATCTACCAATAAAAAATAATCCTTCTCATATGCATTTGATACTCACCCGTAGATTAATCTAAAATTTAGCATATTGTTCTAATTCTTTGAAAGTTTTAAATGTACATAAAAAAAATAACTTTTTGTCCAAATAGTTTTATAATGTAACAGCATGCATAATGATAGATTTGTAAATATAGTTTTATGCACAATTGAAATTATCACTGCAGTTAAATCGTTCGCCTGAATTTCTAATTACATAGAATTAATAAACATTGTCTAAAACTTTGCTTCATAGCTGTGTTATTGTAATTGAACTATCTTTATTCATCTTTCTTACGATTAAAAAAGCATTTGCTATTTTCTTGCAAATAAATAAATAAATAAGTAATAGATAAATAAGAATATGCAATTTTCTATGGAATATTCTGCACCGCAGCAAGAAAGATTAAAGTCAAAAATTGGCAAATTTGAATTTATGTCATTGAAAATGTCTATGAAGTACCCCGACGTACACGAAAAAGCGTCATATCTCTATTTCGAAATTTGGATAAATTCCAAAATAGAGATTCCGTTGTGTCAGTTTTCTTGCAGGCTAGTCAATGTTTTGTCTTTATCTTTAAGCTGATTTTTCTCAAATACAGCATTTTAAATTTATGTCTCTTTTTATGACGGGCTGTGATTCGTTTTCTGATTATTATTATACAGATATAGTTATGTTCCCTTATAAATCGTACTTAGTTTAGAGATTCAACTCTAAAATTTCATTATATCAATAGCCTCCCCTACTGTAAAGAATTCTATAGTTTTAAACATTATATACAACGCAAATTTAATTTAATTATCCCATTCAGTTCTCCTCTAACTATTAAACAATTAACACTTCATGACCGTGACTTAAATGGACCCACTGGAGGCGTCTATCAAATTCACATCGAAAACAACAAAGGACTTTTTCATTATATTTGATAAACTAAGAGAACTTTAAACAAAAGAATACAAGAACATATACGTTATCAAAGAAGTAAATAGTTCTACTCTGGTCGACTTCATTTATGCTAACCCTATATGGGATAACGTCAGATTATTACAGCACCACCTACTATCCAAGAATTTTACAACTCTGAAGCTATTAATATAATTAAATGTAAAAATACAATAAATTCTAAAGATTCTACAATTTTGCGAACAGTTTGGCACAATGTTATAAATTAACTAATAATTTATTTCTGCTAGTTCATTATGGTTTTTATCCTACAATAGTTTCGTGTGATTTTTCAATAGTTCCAGTTTCTCTTACTTGTCTTAGATCTTTAATCCAACCTTCACCTGTTCTTCAAATTGGCTTTGCTTCTGTTCACGTTATTAAAAGACTTAACTGTTAACTGTGAAATGCAAATATTTAAAAAAAAACTGCTCATTGGAAACGAGAGTAATAAAAATCCCTGATGACGTTTTGGTATTTCGAAGCGAAAAGCTTCGGATAATTTTTTAAAATCTTTTAAATAAAGTTTTTTTACGTATTGTAAAGTGTTTTTAATCTAAATCATAACGGTTTGAATTTACATGGTATTTGTTTTATGTATTCATATAAGTAATTCAATACTTTTGATTATTAAATTATGCAAATGAAAATTTTATAAAGCTAGCGCCTGCGTAGTTAAAAATTATTTAGTAAAAGTGCTCATATTTCGTAAGATATTTAAAATTTTTGCATTCTGATTACAGTATGCTATGCCGAATTGTGCTAAACTTTGTGCTAAAAATGGCTTTGCACTGGGTCTAATACCCTACGTATAATTAAAAAATGACATTTTTTTTTTTTTTTTTTTGTAAATTTTTAAAGAAATCATTATATTTTCTCTATGAATATATGTGGTAGCCTTATAAAAATTTAAACATATATTCAGAAGAAACCTCATAATTACATGCTACAGCGAACTTGCGTTTAAGATATTACTTTTTACAGGGTGATCCCAAATCTTTTGACTTTTGTTTAATTCTTTACTGATCCTCTTTTCTTCTTTGGGACATTTTTTTACTAAATATATGAGGTATAGCATGTCCTTTATACTCCCAAAATTTGAAGGTTATTCCTGCAGAACTTTTCTAGATATTTTATAAAACATCTAAATTCGAAAGTGTTCAAATACTTATTGGTGGATAGTGTATTAATCACCCTGTAAAAGAAAACACAGTAAATGTTTATACATAGTAAGTGTTAAAAATAAAACTTATTCATTTATACATAGAATAAATTACATAAAACAATATTTTTATATGGAGAATAAAGCTTAGCAATAAATAATATAAATAGCAGGATGTTGAGACTCCAGGTTTGTACATCCATTAGTTATTTTTATTGACATTATCCATCATTAGAAAATAAAAATAAAAAAATGAAAATATGGCATCTGTTTTATAAATTGACGGAAAAATGTTTTTTTTTTTTTTTTTTTAATTGACTGAAATAATGAAGCGTTAATGGAATTTGACATCATATGACAAGAGTAACTTAAAATAATGAGGTGACAATAACATTTTTCACTCGACATGAAGGTTTTCAAAAGCTTCATTGTTAAAAATTATTAATTGTTAAAGTCTTTAATGTCTATAATTTTGATAAGTTGCTCTTTAAATAACTTATGTCATATGCCAAAAAAAATCTGACATTTTTCATAAAATCCTTATTGTAGAAAATCGTTATTTTTTATCTGCAAATAAATTATGAATCGTTACATAAAATAAAATTTTTAAACAGTAAACTTTTAAAATATTAAGTTTTATATAGTATTAAAAACTTAATTATATAAAAATTAAGTATTTTAGAAAATACTAAAAACTATTATCTGAGAAATTAGTTTCATTTCGTTCTTGGTAATTTTAGTTATGATGGGAGAGGCAAAAACATATTTTTATTTCTTTTGCATAAAGTTATGGAATTATTTTGATCAAGGTTAAAAATATATCCTGTACTTCACATAACAAAAATGATTAGCTGTAGAATGTTGAAATTTTGTATTTGAAACTGTTGTAATATCTAACCGTTTACTTCTCTTTTTGGTTGCCTCCATGTTATAAAATTTTGACGATAACTCTAAAGCATTCAGGGCTGCCAAAGGGGAGGTTTCTTTTCTTTTCTTTCCTTTCCTTTTATTCTTTTTGTACCGCTATTTCCAAAAAAAATAAAAATCTGCAGTTTGCGTGAATAAATATATCATAAATTTTATTTTATGGAAGTAGTGGTACGAAAAAAAAAAAAAAAAAGTCGCTTGTGGCTGCCCTGAATATTGGTAATTCCCTCCTATTTTAGCGATATCATTAATATTTTAAAAACGTTCAGTTATAGCAGATTGAAATTTAATATTTAGTAGTTTAACGTCTAGTTTTCCATCCCTTCTTTTTTAACCACTATAATGATTCTGTATTTTAAAGTTATTGCTTCAAATTGCTTGTTTTAAAGAGCGAACATCTACGAGAAGTCTGTTTTCCATTGTAATCTAAAGCATTTGAAAGGAAAAGAGCTGTCCTGATAGTTCTTTCTATACATATTCTGACAAACCTAGAGATATGAGAACAAGGTAACCATATTACGATAATAGTTCTTTCTGGTGAAGTTTGGCGATGAACAAAGTTTGTCGTTTTCAGATGCTGCGAAAAAGTTTTCTATAGTTTCTCGATTGAGATTTCTATAGAAATTACTACAAGTGACTCCTAATTTGCAAATAAATATTTTGACAGGGATACGAGACCAGACACAGTTCTGCATTTTACCGAGACGATCAGTCTGTCATTACAGCTCTTGTATACAAGCTTCACTTACTTAATGCAGTAATTTTAGTACTTTTGTTTTCAATCAGTCATACATACTATTGTGTTTGCCTGACTTTAGGACATACTAGAAGACTTTACCCGCTTCGCTGGGCACTGTACTTAAATGAGTTGCAAAATTCCTTATCAGTATTAATAATCTAAGTTAAATAGCTTCCGATGTGTTCGGTAGAGGTTTTTTCCACTCGCAACATGAGGAGTCGGAGTCCACACTGCCTTCGGCAGAAACTTACACGCTTCTTACTTCCCCTTCCCCAGCTTAAGTTCGAAGTTTTGCGAAATCTCACCAACGTACATAATGCGTACACTTAATCAACTTCCACACACCAAAATTTGCCATTCTAGGATAATTTAAAGCGAATTCAAACGGGAAAACATGATTTTACACGTGTTTATTGCCCCCCGACCCCCCCCCCCGGGGGGGGGGGGGTTAAGGGGGGAATTTCGTAAAATCCCGCTACAGTAAACGTCAGATACATATAAACAATTTACGAACCAAATTTCGTGACCGTTATTCCCATAGATTTCCCAAGACAAATTTAGCGCTAAAAGAGGGTTTTAACATATAAAAACATACAGTCAGTCACAAAAGTCTACATACACCAATAAAACAACGAGATTTAAGAATTTATAAATGATTTTAAATTAATAAATTTACAACAATATTAGATTTTTTTTTAGTTGAACAGTATTTTATAAAAGTAATCGATATAAACTTAATTACTTCTGCTGAATATGCAAAAAACTTTAAAACTGACGTCACAAAAATCTACATACAGAAGCAGTTTGTAGTAAAACGTCACACCAAGTTAGTCTTATTTAAGGGAAAATGAAAGGAAATCACACGTCATATTAAAAAGCAAATATTGAGTTTTCGTATCGCAATTTGAGAGTTTTTTACTGCAATCATAAAAGCTCATAGGACGGAAATTACTGTTGACATACATAATTTAATAGTTAAGTTACGAAGAAATAAAAAATCTTATGGTGAAATTGCAAAAATTGTTGGAAAAAGTCGGGTAATTGTTAAGACTGTAATAAGTAACTATGAAAAAACTGGAACTGTTTTTACAAGCCTCGAAGTGGATGGAAAAGGATTTTGAACGATCGAGATGCAAGAACTGTGATTAGAAAAGTTAAGCCGAACCCAAATCTATCTGCTGCTGAAGTAACTGAATATATTGCAGCAACAACGAAAAACAATGTAAATGCAGAAAGTGTTCGAAAAATTTTCAGATCTGAAGGATATCATGGCAGAGTACCACGAAGAAAAACCGCTCATAGCTAAAGTTAATCAAACAAAAAGACTGAACTTTGCCCATAAATATATCCATAAGGATTTAATTTTTTGGAAAAATGCTCTTTTCACCGATGAAAGCAAATATAGTGTTTTCAGAAGTGATAGAAGAGGTAAAATTTGGCAGCCCAAAAACGAGGAACTAAAACTTGCAAATGTCATTCCCACAGTAGAACATTGTGGTGGTGGAGTCATAGTTTGGGGGTCAATATCGGCAGCTGGAGTTGGAAAACTAATCTTAATTGAAGGTACGATGGATCGTTATAAATACCTAAAAATTTTGCAAGATAATGTGCAGGCATCTGTTGACAGTTTACAGCTTGGATGCCAGTGGATCTTTCAACATGATACGATCCAAAGCACAGAGCAAAGATTGTGAAAGAATGGCTTCTTTACAAAGTACCTGCTCAACTCCATTTCCATCCTCAATCACCCTATCTAAACCCCATTGAACATATTTGGGATGAACTTGTCCGCAGAGTTAGAAAATATAGTGTGCACGATAAAGATTCCTTAAAAAATGTATTGCAGCATGCTTGGTCCGAAATAACTCCAGATACAACACATAATTTGGTGGCTCCAATGCCTAGAAGATTGCAAGCCGTCATTGATGCACAAGGACAAGTAACACGGTATTATATTATTTTCTTTTGCAAAAAATAGGCCATTTTCTATTTTTTCTTGAAGTGTATGTACACTTTTGTGACATGTTATTTTTATTTAACTAATTGTTTTTGGTAAATAGTTTGGAATGTTTGTTCTTTTTTTAATGAAATTGTACTTACATAACTTCAATTTCACTTTGAAAATTATTTCTCATTTAAATTTTCTATATTTACATGAAAAATACAGTTTTTTATGGTGTATGTAGACTTTTGTGACTGACTGTATAATAGAACTATTTTAGGTTTATTCAGTAAAATATATATTCAGGCAATAATTCTTAGGGTTTTTTGATAATTTTTTTACAGGTTTGAAATCTTTAAATTGCGTTTTCTCAGTCTGCATTTTGTCATGAATTCATTATTTTCAAAATGCTTATACGTCTACAGATATTTTAAAAATATACTTAATTATTTTTTTGGATGTTTAGTAGAACCTGCTTAAAAGAGGTAGGGATGGATTTAGCAATATCGGTAAAAGAAAAAAATATTAGAAATAAAAATACAACAATAGTCATTTTTTTTTTAATATTTACATAAACATGCACTTTTTAATTATTTTCTTTCAAAACTAATCAATAAATTTCAATTATATATATTATTATATATATCATTTTTATTATATCATTTTCTAATTAATTTTTATTATTTATTATAATCATTTAATTTTTTTTTAACGTTTTCCTTTAATTTAGTTAAATGGTTTTACCATAATTTAGCGGTGGCCGAGAAAGAAAACCGCAAAATCACCAATTGACTATACTTACATAGAATTACATCCTTTCTTTTAAATTATCATTTATACTTATTTTAGTTTTTTCCAAATCGCAGGTAAAATTAATTTTTATCAATGCATTGTTACAATTGTCACGCCATTTCCAACCTGCTAAATCACCTTTCTTTCAGTGTTTTATTCAGTACTCTAAGCAGAGCATAAAAATTTATTTTCTTTATTTGAATAAGTTGTTTTAGCAATTCCTCTAAATTAAGGATAAAAATTCATTACCTTAATTCCAATAAATTGTTCACAATTGTTCCAATAAATTGTTTGAGGTCCCACTCTCGACCATTTACAATGTCCAACAAGAACAGAGGATTTTCTTCTTGTGACGTCCAAAATTGAATACATCGAGAATATAGTTTTTTTTTCAGGTCCCACTCTCGAACAATAATAGCGTCAAACAAAAACAGAAAATTTTCGTCTTGTTATGTCCAAAATTGAATACACATAGTGTGCAGTTTTCTCCAAGTCCACCTCTCGGAGACTTATTTCAGTATGGAATAGCCGACAATAGTCTGCTCCGCTTATCAGTCCCTCTTGAGGCAAGTTCAGAATAAAACCACAGCGAATTATGCTGGGCTAGCTGCACATACACTGCGTATAATGTTGATTCTGTACTTTTATCTACAATTGCTATAATTCGAAAGAGTTGTCCATGATTTTCGAATTTTATATTTGAAGACATTTTCAAGTTTTAACATCACTGCTATATTGTGTGTAGCAAAAGGAAAAATTATTTTATAATCATTTTTAAAATAGCACAATAGTTCAACATGGAAACGTGTCGAAAAGTCTTGCCTTATGTGCTACCCCTCACACCACTAAAAAACTGGAGGGTTGGACACAGCAACAGAAATATGTGATATTGAAATCTCATCGCAGGTACTGGTCAGTTTGTTGTTCCAAAGCCGGATCACTTTGCTAAAAGAAATTGTGTTATTCATGAAAATTTATGAAAACTGCAGTTATCATTGCTTTAAAAAATAATAAATCACTTCAATAAACATAAGTTTATTAGATGCAGCAAGTACGCTAAAAAATTCAAAATAAAAAATTAACGTAGACACCATTCTTAAAACACTCTTGATCATCAAAGACTATTAATATATAATCCACCAGCAATTAGGCCGGAGGGAGAAGATGTATAAAAATTCACAAATTTATCCGGCAAAAGGACGAGTTTGTTATCAGCCGTGAAGTTTGAGGGAAAACTCATGTAAATCAAAATACAGAACACTCAAATTTATACCAAAAAAAAAAAAAAAAAAAAAAAAGTGCCAAACACTTTCTTTGTTCACGTATGTTTTAATACAAAAATTTTGAAATAATTGAAGCGTTAAAAATATAGACAAAGGAGATTGGCGAAACGAAAATGACAACTGTCGATCAAACAGCGGATGCAAGACAAAAATTAATTACACTTTCGAAGCGAAAGATAGACTGAGAGGTTAACTGATTAACGGCTATACTCACCAATAACTTCAACTCTCGGTTAAACACGAAAACTTAAAAAGCGTATGAAGTCAGGGTTCAAATTTTCAGAAAAATATTTACGTGTTGCTCTGGCATTTAGCAGCATTGTTATTTTCAGTTTTTTTTTTTATTTGAAAATAACCAATCAAAGAGTATATGAATTCCTTGACGCTAGATAGCAGAAGCAGTGGGCCAAATTTTGTCACAAAGCTACTCTCTGCCTTAGGCGCTTTTCAAGTTTTTACGTTGAACCGGGAGTTCAAGTTAATAGTGAATAAGGCCGTTAGAGTTATTTTTGGAAGTTACATCTATATAAGGCATGCAATGAAAGCTAATAGTTTTTTTTTTTTTTTTTTTTTTTTTTTTTAATAAACAAAAACAGTTATAAATTACAAACGAAAATGGCTTTTTTTATGTTTTTATAGAAAAAAATATACTTTGATTTACTCTGATAATTATTTTAAAGCGAACAGTTTGAGTAAATTGCAATGGATAGAGGTTTCATTCTTTCCGGGGAACAGCATAAATTAAATTATATTTTCGATCCCTGATATATAAATTACCTCATTTTTAAAGGAGGATGCTAAGTTTTTTTTTATTGCAAACATTAAAAATGTACTAAAATAAAAGTACTAGTTTCCGAACAATAATTAGAATTTATATTTTATTAACTATAAGGGAATTACTTTGATTTCAAATTACATTTTTTATAATTAATTATACTTCGTTATATTTTTTTAAATTAAATTAACAGTTTATAAACATACGTGTGATACTTACTCACACAAGCATAAAAATTTATTTTCTTTAATTCAATAAATTGTTTTAGCAATTCCTTTAAATTAAGGATAAAATTTTATTATCTCCATTCCAATAAATTGTTTTAGCAATGGCCCCAGTAGTTTCGACTGTTAGTTTTGGGAAACTTGGGCTGTTATTATTAAGAAGATTATCTGCTTAACAAATGATTTTTTTTTTTTTTTTTTTGGGGGGGGGGGGGGATAATGCTGAAAATTGTTTCAGAAATTACTTGTTGTGTATATTCTAAATAGAAAAATATGTTTATTATATTTGTTTTTATTTGAAAGGGCTTAAAAAATATTATATGAAACATTTTGAAAACATTTTCACTCACTGCCCTCTTTTCTGGAGTATGTTTGACACAAATAGCTGATAAATTAGTCTACAGCTATTTCTTTCCTTTAGCTTGCAGTCATTTAAGTTTTCATAGCTATATATCGATTTATCGATTTTATTTCTTTTGTTTTAAAATGTTTTAAGGAAAGTGAAAGTTTTGAACTCTTGGTAGGGTTATCTATTTTATCAATATCAAATTCAAACATTTATAGATATAAAGAAAAAATTATGGTTTCGCCCCTAAAAGTTATTTTCATAAATATACGTAAGAAGAAAAGCTTCTTCTTCTTCTTCTATTCTTTCTTTCTTTTTTTTTTTTTTCTTTTATGGAAAGAAAAAAAAATGTTTTTGGTTTTAAACTTTAGTCATAGAATATGGAATTTGTAATTCCTAAAGTTTTTTAATCTCATATATATTTACGTTTGTTATCATTTTACATCTTAAAAGTCGTCATAGCAATAAAAGCACAAATTGTATCAATTTTTTACAAAATATTATCTGTGATTTTAAATAAATAAAATTTGAAGAATAGGTAATTAAAAAAAGAAAGAAAGAAGATAAAAAATATATATATATATATATAATTTGTGTAACGTAAGTTTTAGCCGATTTGTTATAATTTTCTTTTTAATAAAAGCCCAAGTTTCTCCAAACTAACGGTCAAAATTGGTGTCATTGCTAAAACAATTCATTAGAATATATATATATATATATATATATATATATATATATGCTTAATTTAGAGGAATTGTTAAAACAATTTATTGAAATAAAAAAAAAAAAATAATATTTTTTTATGCTTGGTTTGGAGTAATGAATAAAATAATGTAAAAAGGTTGATTTAGCAAGGGGGAAAAATCGCGTCACCATTGGAAAAAAATATTGAGAAAAATAAATTTTACCTATAATTTGAAAATTAAATAAAATAAAATAAGTATAAAGGATGATTTAAAAGAATAGATGTAATTGTATCTAAGTGTTGTCATTGGCGATTTTGTGGTTTTCTTCCAAGGCCATAGTTAAATTATAATCAAAACATTTAGCTAAATTTAAAGAAAATGTTTTAAATGTTAAAATGATTATAATAAGTACTAAAAAAAAATTAATAAAATTAAATTTAGTAAAATTAAAAATAATATAAATGATAAAATATTCAAAACGGAAGAAATTATGGTATTATCGAGACGAAATTTCAGGTAGAATGAAAAAAAAAATAATAATAATAAATTTGGGGTATTATCCCTTCCTCTCGAGGGAAATTTAAATAATAAATTTGGGGTATTCCCCTCCTATATTTGTATTATCTCTTCAACAAATTAACTAGCGATGATTTTAATGAATCGCGCTAAAGTTTATTTTCATAATTAATTAAATTTAAATAGCATTTCACTACTAAAATTTCATTATTTTAACAAGAAATACAGTTAAATTTAAAATAATCTTTTTTTTTTTTTTTTTTTTTTTTTTTTTTCCCTATTTGCTCTTTACTAGGTGTACGGATTTTGTAAGCAATGAAAACACGATAAATTTAACAGAAACACCACATGTGCGTTATTTAACGTAATGGCCACCACTAGCTACACATTTCTTCTGTCTTTCAGGTACCGCAATACCCCGCAAGTTATATAATCCAGTTTTGCACCAGAAATTTTAATTGATAAATAAATTTATATTTGTACGAGCTCTTCTTTCGAAAAAGTATAGATTTCTCTATTAAATGAAATTTCTGGTGGAAAAATGATACATCTTACCTGCGGGTTATCTACCAGAAATCATGATAATTTGTGGATACCTTCCAATACAACTTTGCGTCCTGGGAGGCAAACCATTTAGAGACCCAATTTTCCGATTCTCCATACTCCACAGAAAGTGCGTGTGCCATCAAGCGAAAAAAGTAATAATCTGAAAGGGCAAGGTCTGGCGAATGCAGCAGTGGAGCTAATATTTACCAGGCAAGATCCTTTAACGTGTCTTTAACAAGTTTTGAAATGTGTGATGGGGCGTTATTATGAAGCAAAACTACTTTGCCAAGTCTTGTTGGCCACTGAAATCATTTGACTATCAAAACGTAGTTCAGACTGACTATTTGTTGTCTCCACAAATCACTGGTAACAGTTTCACCGGGTTTCAGCAGCTCATAATGCACTCAGTTGTTCGTCTTCAAACTTTTTCGATAAACTTTGCTGTCGTCCACATTAAAATCACTTATTTTATAGCATTTAAAACTTCGTTCATACGTATCTTGAAATGGAGCATGTTTATCATACGATTTCTGGTGTATACGATAGCTTTCAGTAATGAATTAACAGTTCCACCATATGCTCTTTTTTTTTTTGTTACGAACTTCGCCATGTTTCAGTATAAATATATCTATGAGTTTCACGCTTTCACTCCATTTGACTTATGAGAATTCGAAACTTCTTGTCACTGGAATGAAAGAGATTATTCATCGACTCTTATCTACTACAATCTACTGCAACTCCATCTATTGAAAACGATCCGTATTATTAACTAGTGCAGCTAGTATCACAATATTTGTCCACTGTTTTTGATTTGGTGAATATAACAAATCTTAAAATAGATTCATTCGAAAATATAGACCGCTAGGCTGGCGAAAATCGACTAGTACTATCAGAAACACAAATTGATAGTAAAATTTAAGGCTGCTAA
Organism: Salticus scenicus; assembly: GCA_963930645.1. Classification (NCBI taxonomy): domain Eukaryota; kingdom Metazoa; phylum Arthropoda; class Arachnida; order Araneae; family Salticidae; genus Salticus; species Salticus scenicus. Next base: position 227,212,810 of record OZ005648.1, read on the forward strand.
GGCTTTTTGATTGAGATATCTCTAAAAATTACCATAAGTTATGCCTAATGTGCAAATATGTATTTTAATAGGAATACGAGATCACACACATTAGGGCTTTTAACTGGGAAGATTAGTGCGTTATTAAGATTCTTGTAAGGAAGCTCCGCTTACTTAGTATAATCAAACGCTGCACTATTGCTTTGAATCAGTCTAATACACTACTGTTTTTGCCTATTGTTATGACATAGAAAAGATAATTCTTATCTAATTGAAAATATTAGCTGTCTCGAAGGAATGTGTGAATAAAGAACGGATTTCCTAGAGGTCTGCACTGGCCGGGCTCGGGCAAAAATTTTTTTTGTAAGCTCTGTCCGGGCCTGGCCTAAATGAAATTTTTTCCGGGCCGTGTCGGCCTAAACCTTTTTCTGGTTTCATCGTTAATCAACGAAAAAGGAAAATGATAAAATATTTCTTCAGTCATTTATTTCACATAATTTTACAGGCTGGTATATCACATAAAATTTTATTTTGTTAAAAAAATTTCTGTCACTTCAATTTAATTGCTTATGAGTCTGTCTGTTCGTGATCTGATATTCCGCAAATATCTTTAGCTTAGCATGTCTAGAAATTAATATATTTTATTTCAAGTAATATTAAATGGTTTCCTATTCAAAATACTATGCATGTCACTACTAGTTTGTGCACATGTTCAAACAAAAGAAATTATATACGTTACTGTGTATAAGGCTTTGTGCCCTATGGTCTGTAGAGTTTAGGTGGTATGAAGGCTATAAAAATCCTGCCGCTGTAACGTTTTCTCTAAACTCCTTTTTCTTTTCTCCAGTGCACTGAATGAAAGTAGCATCATTTTCAGCATATACAAAAGCCTCTTTTCTGTAGAATATGGTTGGATTGCCATTAAAATTTTGTTTACCGGATCACATGAAAGATTCGTATACATTACGGTACATAAGAGGAAATGGTTGAACGTGCATTTTTAGTAGTAATAACCATTTTAAATACCGTTCTATATTGTTTGATGAGTGCTAATATTTTCGATTTGACCTTTCTGTCTATCTTTGTGCCTTCTGTACGTCTGTAATAATGAACTTTGTTTATATATAATTATCTTATAAAAGTTCAGCAGTTTTGTTAAAGGAGATTCTATTACTTCTCTATATAAAACCTCTGCAAAACACATACTAAAAATCTTTTTCATAGAAAGGCATGCTTTTTTTTCATACTTTTGAATCGGGCCGGGCCGGGTCGGGCCTGATTTTATCGTTTTTTGTCCGGGCCGGGCCCTGGCCTCAAAATTCCGGCCCGTGCAGATCTCTAGGATTTCCCACTATTTTGCTTATTGTTTCGATGAGCTTGAAATCTGAAAAATGGATTCTGGAAAAGTATGAAACCACACTTTAGAATGTAAAAACGCATTTTAGAGTGTAAAAAATGAAGGGAAAAAGATAAAAATCCATAGAAAAAGCATGGGATGAAAATGAAAATAACTCACAATGTTAAGTGTGTAAAAAAGAGAGAAAAATAAAAGGCTAACACCGGAAGAAACAAAAGCATAAAACTGACTAGAAAAGGACATCGAAGAGCGGAATGGGTGGGTTGGGGCTCTAAAGCTATCGTCCAGGGTCTAATATGTCTTTCTTATTATGTAACTATACATAGTTTTATTGGCGATTAAGCAAGTCGGGTAGTTTCTTTAAATATTATCTAATAATTTTCGGGGGCGGCGATGATTAGTAATTTGAAATTTTGCAATTTTTAGATATTTTTAATTGAAAATTAATAAGATTTTTAAAGGGATAGTTACTATTTTAAAAACATTTCTTTATTTATTTTTTTTGCGTGAAATTTTTATTGTGTATGTGGAGGGGGGGGGGATTTCTTTTCAAAATTGCAGCGATTGAAAATATTAAATATATGTATGTTCAATAATACTAAAAATTGCTTTTTGTTTTTGCAAATAAATAATACTTTTATTATATTTGAGTTTACTTCAAAGTGCTCAAAAATGTATTATATGAAAAATTAAAAAAAAAAAAAAACTAAAATCACTCACTGAATTTTTCTCTAAAGTACATTTGACACAAATGACTGATAAAATAGTTTACAGCTACTTCTTCCCTCTAGCTCGCTGTCCTTTTAGTTTTCATAGCTATATCGATTTATCGACTTTATTTCTTTTGTTTTAAAATATTTAGGAAAGTGAAAGTTTTGTTGAAGATTTTCTCTTTTATGAATATCACATTGAAACTTTCATAGAATAAAGAAAAATTAATGTTTTAGGCCGTAAAAGTTAGTTTAATACATATACGTAAGGGAAAAGTTTACCTTTATTTTTTTTTTTTTATTTTTTTTTTTTTTAACCTTTTATAGAAAATTAAAAATTCATTTTTGGTTTTAAACTTAATAGTTGGTTATTAAATATTTTCGTTTAAAATGTAAATGCAAAATTAATCATAGATTATGGCTTCGTAATTTTAAGATTTTCTAATTTTATATATTTATATTTGTTAACATTTTATATCTTAAAAATTTTCTTGATAATAAAAGCTCAAGTTTCTGGAATTTAACGCTTGAAACTGATGTCATTACTGCTGGAACAATATGTTGAAATAAAGAAAAAGAAAATATTATCATGTCTTTAATTTTTTTTTTTTTTTTTTTAAGTTTAATTTAACAGGAAAAAAGACTTCAGAACTACAACAATGTATTGGAGAAAAAGACATTATCCGTTATTTTAAATAAATAAAATTAAAAGAGAAATTAATTTAAAAAAAGAACGAAGATTAAAGTAAAAATATGATTTGTAGGACATTAGTCTAAGCAGATTTGTAATAATCTTCTTAATAATAAAAGCCCAAGTTTCCCAAAACTAATGGTCAAAACTGGTGCAATTGCTAAAACAATTTATTGGAATGAAGGTAATAAATTTTTATGCTTGTGTGAGTAAGTATCACACATATGTTCGTAAACTGTTAATTTAATTTTAAAAATGTAATGAAGTATAATTAATAATAAAAAATATAATTTGAAATCAAAGTAATTCCCTTAGTTAAAAAAATAGAAATTCTTATTATTGTTCGCAAATCAATACTTTTATTTTAATACATTTTTAATGTCTGCAGTAAAGAAACTTGGCATCCTCCTTTTAAAATAAGATAATTTATATATCAGGGATCAAAAACGTAATTCAATTTTTACTGTTCCCCGGAAAGAATGAAATCTTTATCGGTTGCAATTTACTCAAATTGTTCACTTTAAAAATAATTATCAGCGTAATCCAAAGTATATTTTTCCTTATAAAAACATTAAAAAAAAAAAAAAAAAAAATCCGTAAAATAGACTGTTTTTGTTTATATGATAAAAACGTTTCGTAAAAAAAAAAAAAAAAAAAAAAAAATAGAACCCACTCCAAAAAGCAACTATTACTCAAACAACTAAAAATGAAATAAAACCGAAATTTGAGCCTAAATTGTTTGAAATAAATTCGTATGAAATAAACCCTTAAAACATGCATTTGTTTGTTCACAATTTCCTAAACTGTCATTTACCGAAACGACTATTCAACATTCAAAATATAATCTCATTTTGGCATCTGCAAAATACAATAGAAAAATACTTAGATTGAAATGAAACAATTAAGATTTCGCAAGCAGCAAAAGTTTCCAATGTAAACTCTAGTAACTTTGTAGAAACGTAAATCCCGAATTGCGAAGAATGTTCATTGCTTTGCGTGGATGTTACTAGTAGATTAATTTTTGTACAGTGAGAAAATAATAAAGAAATTTATGAAAATGGATTATTCGAAACAAAAGCGCAGTTATCTGTCACAGATCAAATTTGTAAAAAAAAAAAAAAAAAAAAAAAAACATCAAATTTTTATCTAAATTTGAGCCTATTTCAAATGCTGTGATTGATAGTACTATATCAGTTATCTGGCGAAAGAATTTATTTTATACTTTTAGGAGCAATTAATAATTCCATTTTACGTCAATTTTCAATTTATTTTTAGTAGTTTAAATAATAATTGCCTTTTGAAATAGGTTTTTTTTTTTTTTTTTTTTTTTTTCACAAAGGTTTTTATTATATATATTTTTTACAACAACCATCCAATGTAAAAATTTCCATCACAGAAAATATCATATTAACTAATTTTACCTTTGATAACGAGATTGTATGATATATATTACAAATTAAACAATCTTTTATACTTACAAACAAAATTAGCAAAACTTTTAATATACCAGCATAGCTAGCTTTATATTCAAGATAATAATAATAATAATAAAAGAAAAAAGTAAAAATATTTACAGCAAGAAGAACTTTCTCTCTCTTAAAAGAGTTCGTTGATGGAGTTGATAAAATTTTTAACAGAAGTGATGCATCTTCACTTACGTCAAGGAAATAGAATCCATAAAACATCGTGACAAGATCGTAAAACTTTCACATAAAGAAAAATTGAATGAAAGTTACTTAATAAAGTTTACACATGTTACTTTGCAAATTTCAATTTTTAGCTTTCGGTTTTCTTTAAAGAAAAAAATTCATTTTAAATAAACTACTGTATCGAACATGTATAATTTTGATTTCTGAAATAATAAAGTGGAAAAATAATTTGTTTAAAGCACACATTCTTCTTCTTATTGTTATTATTATTATTATTATTTTAGTTGAAATTTGTTTTTTACAAAATGTAATTCGTTGATATCATTAGCTAATTGATGGAGATTTTTGATTGTTTTGCAATTGGTATTTATAAACTTATATTAGAAGTAATGGGAACATAAAATAACTTCGACTTTGTATTTTTAATTATTTAAAATTTTTGTTTCAGCAGATTCTTAAAAAATAATAATAATAAATAAATAAGAGAAAACTTTCAATTATCTGAATAAATTATCGAAAAGATTTCTTAGGTAATTGTTTTCTAAATTAAATGTTGTAAGCAGATTATTCTATGTATAGGACTGAAAAATGTGCTTGATATTACGAGAATAACGTCTATACAAATTGCGTAAATGTTTTCTTTCAACTTTCTTGTTCCGTAATGTGGCATATTCAAATTTAATATTATGCTAAATTTAATAATAATAATAAAAAAAACCAATATATTAGCATTCAGTAGTGAACATAATACTGTTGGTATCATTTAGAACCATTGCATTATAATCTACTGATATTTTAAAACTATATGAAGAAAACAGTTCACACAATGATAGAAAATATCTTACGGTCCATAATTTGCTAAATCAAATTTTAAAAATATTCATAAAGCTGTTTTCCATGAAAAGACATTTCTAAAGTAATAATAAATTAAGAGCTGGAAAATAAAATAAAAACCATTACAGTTAAAATTCATAATTTGCACTTTTCATAGATAAAATTAAAAACAAAAATCCGAAAAAAAAAAAAAAAAAGTAAAAAAATATCATATAGGCAAATTTACATCACAGTTCTGAAGAAAAGGTAGATTATTTATTTTTTACACGCTTTTAAATAACTTGGTTTGTTTTTCATATGCGAGGGTCAAATTTAAGAAATGAATTTAACTCACTTTCTATCACCCGAATGAGCTGAAATTGTGCATACCTGTATAACTCTGAGAACATTGCACGCTAAAGTAGTAACGAACTTAGGAGTGGTGACTAGTTTCCTGGAACTGCAAATCCAGTTCAAAATTTGTTTTCAAATTTGAACCCACTTCCTATCATCTGATTCAGCTGAAATTTTGCATATGTTTTCCAAATGTGCTAAATTGGAAGTTTTAGTATATTTTGAAATAAAAGCGTGTTATTATTATTATTTTTTTAATTCATGTTTTATTGAATAATTCAGTTCCGGTCTTTATAATTTCATTTTCAAGTATAAGGAATTGAAAATGGGTGCTGTCAAAAAGAGACAACACAAATATATCAGTAAGCCGATGAAGTCTTTAAATAGCAAGCTCTGAAGATTTGCAATGGAGCATCCTGCATAAACTCTGCAAGTGTTACACATATCCTTGCTTGAAAAGCCGGAATCACGTATTGTTCCAATCAAGATTCATATCACTCACTAGTACAGATCATGCCACAGCTGAGCTCTTCAGGGGAAAAAAAGAAAAAAAAAAAAAAGGACCCAGCATAAATGCAACAGTGAAGTCTCACCAAATTCTTACATGCGAAGAATATAAAAGCATTTGAATACATTCAAGCGCGTGTTTAGAACCCAAATAGGGCGATTGGGCATGTTAAACGCCCATTCAAATGAAAATAGGTCTCGCTCGTCCACAAAATGTTCCATGGTCATTCCTTTGCGCATTTCTATATACCAAATTTGAAACATGGCCATTAAAATGTTGGCATGTCAACATTGAGATAATTTACTACCTTTTCTGTAAAAAAAAAAAGTCATTGTATGTATGTGGTTATGTATGTTTTACATCTCCTACCATACAACTGAACTGATTTTAACCAAACTTGACAGAGTTACTGCTTAATACTAGGGTTGAAGTTATGTGCGAGTTTGAAATCTTTAGCGCATGCTTTGAAGAGTGAGGAAGATGCTTCTCGAAAATCACATTTTAGTACGATTTCTGTAGTAATAATGCAGCTAGTAACTTCAAATTTCATATTTTGGTTGCTCATAATGTACACATTCTCCTCAAGTAGAGTTTTTAAAAATTCGAGGTTAAAATGAGTTAAAATGATTAAAAAATGTTCCAAAATTACATTTTCGTCAAAGTTTGAAGCATATGATTTAAACATTTTAATGTGATTATTTTAAAATGACTACTAAAATAAAATACATTTTCATAACATGTTAGAATGACATCGCTTTCAGAAAATCTCCCAAATGAAGCACTATCATCTTTGAAAATGACATTATTTCTTAGGAGTCATTGGAATGGAAAGGTACTTTTTCATAGAGAAAATTGCTATACTTTTTACTGTGATTGTGTGGTGCTTTAATTTACTAATGATAGAAAAATAATAAGAAATAGCAATCTTAGCTCCAAAATATAATATACAATCAGAAGGATTATGCATGCAGGGATGGAACACGGGCGCAGAATTCATACCACTCTCAATATAAGAAAATTTTCTACTTGTTAAATCAACGATATTATAGGTAGAGAAATTTCTTAAACAGATTCCGGTATGAATTCTGCGCCCGCGTTCCATCCCTGTGCATGTTATAAATGAATATTTACAAATAAATATTTTATTCTTTTAAATATTTATTTATAAAAATATTTAAAAGAGCATAACAAAAACAAGCTCTTTTCTTAGAACAACAGTTTATCTGTTTAAAGAGTGTTGTCATTAAAAAGTTATGTTTTACAAATAAATTATTTCAAAAGTAATTCATTCAACGATAGCTGCCGACATATTCGAGGGTTATTAATGAATATAGAATTTTAAAAAATTGAGACTTATTACTATAAAAGTGATGTATTTAAATATAGTATCATCAAAGTGGGCAAACACAGCTAGTATTAATTAAATTAACGACATATTTTAAAAACCTAGACAAACTTGATGAATGATTGATAAAGAGAATAATAAGGTTACATATTTTATGTCGAATTGAAAAATGGCCTCTTTTTTAGAATCATTTTGTTCTTGAATTAAAACGAATAATTTCTAATTCGGAATGGAACATCTGACCTCCTATTGCAATATTAAAAAGACTGTAAACTTAAATAAGCGTGAAACGTTTATGCATGGATATTAAAAATTAGACTAAATCAGATTTCTATTATACAAATTAAAAAAAAAAAACTTTTAAAGTTTTTTTTTTCTCTCTAATACATCTTTTTTTTTTTTTTTTTTTTTTTTTTTTTTTAACAGTATATACACCAAACTTTATTTAAAATTTAAAATTTATACACCTGAATGGCGTATATCAAATACTAATTATGCAAATATTGTCATGAGTATAAAATTTTTGGACAGCTCTTTCATTTATTTTTACAATCATCTGACAATAAGTAATTTAGTAGGTTTTTAATTTATATATAATATTTTTAGCATGTGTTGTTTGAGATTTTTCTATGCATCCTCACTGATCATTTTTATACTATATATTCCCCATATACCACAATATATTCACATTCGTTAGGCTACTCCCATAGATGACAACATTTTAATTTATACAAGAGTATTTTTAGCACCGCCTTTATATCACACAACTTTATTTATAGAATATATTTCTTCAATATATATAACTACGGTAAAATAAAAAATAAAAATTTCTCTTAAAATAAATGTGGTGTGAGATGAGAACGGGGTTAAAAATTCTCCAGAATAAATTACAATGTTCGAAACTCTGCTATTTCTGTAAAAAAAATAAAATAAATAAACAAATAAAAATAAATAAATAAGCTCACTATCTTTTATTGGTAATATGTTGTTATAAACCTCACTAATATATATCAGTTAACATATAAGTTTAGATTTAATTTTAAGTCATATAATGTCACGTAATTAACGATTTTGTAACCAATGTATTTAAATTATTCTCTTTGCCTCCAGAAGCGAATGAGAAGTTTTACATACATTCTGTTTAATACAAAATACGTTACAATAAATCTGAATCACATTTATTAACCCTTTGCCGGTCCTATTTGATTTCACTCCTCTGGCCAGTGTTTCCAAATGAAGTACTTTTTTTATTCAATATCCACCACTAAATTTTAACTGTAACTATTGCCTAATCCTTTCAAAAGTTATTCGACCATTTTGTGTATCAACTATCACTCCTCAAAATTATTGGTGACAGTTAAATAAACGAGTCCCCACATATAGCAACACTGTTTAGAGCGCTTTAGAGCGTTAGGTCCGGCAAAGGGTTAATGTCAATGCAATCCATAAATATTTTAGAAAAATTAGAATATAATCGCATACACAGATGAATAAGTAGGCATACAAACAAGCAAAATACGTTACAATAAATCTAAATCACATTTATTAACTTTTTGCCGGTCCTATTTGATTTCACTCCTCTGGCCAGTGTTTCCAAATGAAGTACTTTTTTTATTCAATATCCACCACTAAATTTTAACTGTAACTATTGCCTAATCATTTCAAAAGTTATTCGACCATTTTGTGTATCAAATATCACTCCTCAAAATTATTGGTGACAGTTAAATAAACGAGTCCCTACATATAGCAACACTGTTTAGAGCGCTTTAGGGCGTTAGGTCCGGCAAAGGGTTAATGTCAATGCAATCCATAAATATTTTAGAAAAATTAGAATATAATCGCATACACAGATGAATAAGTAGGCATACAAACAAGCAAAATACGTTACAATAAATCTAAATCACATTTATTAACTTTTTGCCGGTCCTATTTGATTTCACTCCTCTGGCCAGTGTTTCCAAAAAAGTACTTTTTATTCAATATCCACCACTAAATTTTAACTGTAACTATTGCCTAATCATTTAAAAAGTTATTCGACCATTTTGTGTATCAAATACCACTCCTCAAAATTATTGGTGACAGTTAAATAAACGAGTCCCTACATATAGCAACACTGTTTAGAGCGCTTTAGAGCGTTAGGTCCGGCAAAGGGTTAATGTCAATGCAATCCATAAATATTTTAGAAAAATTAGAATATAATCGCATACACAGATGAATAAGTAGGCATACAAACAAGCAAAATACGTTACAATAAATCTAAATCACATTTATTAACTTTTTGCCGGTCCTATTTGATTTCACTCCTCTGGCCAGTGTTTCCAAAAAAGTACTTTTTTATTCAATATCCACCACTAAATTTTAACTGTAACTATTGCCTAATCATTTCAAAAGTTATTCGACCATTTTGTGTATCAAATATCACTCCTCAAAATTATTGGTGACAGTTAAATAAACGAGTCCCGATATATAGCAACACTGTTAAGAGCACTTTAGAGCGTAAGGTCCGGCCGAGGGTTAATGTCAATGCAATCCATAGATATTTTAGAAAAATTAGAATATGATAGCATAAACAGATGAATAAGTAGGCATACAAACAAGCGAAAGACATAATATATAGTTGCCAACCATTCTTAATTTTAAACTAGGTTTATCAACGCTATTTTTAAAAAAGAATCTGTCATATTTATTTTCGATGATTAAATAAACTGAAAATAATTAAAAATTTCCAGTATTTAGTTATTTCCCTCGGAAAAAACGGTAGATTTGGGACTTCTGTAATTAAGGGGTCAGGAATTTGAACGGTGGAAATATTCGGAAAAAAAATGATAACGATTTTTTTTTTTTTACAATAACTTGAAAAATAATTACATTTAAAAGTTGTAATTTTTAAAAAGTGTTAAGAAAGATTTCATCTCTCTATTGCAGCTGTTAGAATACAGGTACATTTAAAATTATATATACATTTTTTGTTGAAAATGTTAGAGTTATTTTTTCGTCGATTTATTTTTATTAGTCGATATAAGCTTGGCATGCAGGATTAAATGCAAATGATACTGCATCACATGAACTTAAAAAAAAAAAAAATGCGCACATGGAAAAATTCCTTGTAATTACCAGGTGTATAAGCTTAAATCCGCTGTTTTTTAGTAATAAAAACACATTTATTTTTTATATAAAGCAAAACAAAATTTTATTCAAAATAGTTTCCCTCGCTAACTATACATTTTCCCCATCTTTCGGGCAATTGGTGAATTCCACGCCAAAAGAATTCCTTATCTTTTGAGGCAAACCACTCGTCCAGCCATTTTCGAACGTCTTCGTAAGAAACGAAGTGCTGTTCGGCGAGTGCATGGCCCATTGATGAAAACAGGTGATAATCAGAAGGAGCCAGGTCTGGTGAATTAAGCGGGATGGGGTAACACCTCCCAGTTAAGTGTTTTGAGATAGTTTTGGACCAATTTTGACGTGTGTGCTGGCGCGTTATCATGAAGAAAAATCAGTTTGTCATGTCTTTGTTGATAATAAGGCCTTTCCCATGGCATGTAGACGGATAGAAATGGCTGGTTGAGTGACACCTAACTTCTCGGCAAGCATTTTTTGCGATTGGGTATCATCTTCGTCCAAAAGAGCCTGTAATTCATGGTCGTCAAACTTTCGGGGCCGATTTTCACGCTCTTTGTCATTAAGTCAAAATAGCCATTTTTGAACCGACGAAACCAGTCTCTGCAAGTTGTTTCTGACAAAGCACTGTCACCATAAGCTTCCACAAGCATTCTATGCGATTCGGCAGCTGATTTCTTCAAATTGAAGCAGAAAAGCAGAGCTTCCCGCATATGCTCTTTTTTTGGTACAAAACGAGACATGTTTACACGAAGAAAAATTAATGTTTTTATATGAAATCACTAACGATTTGCACTGATTTATGTGAACAGACGTCAAACTAATACAAGAACAATAAGACATTTAAATGTCCGCTGTTAATACACTCACTAGCGCCATCTATACGCAAACAGCGGATTTAAGTTTATACACCTGGTAAAATGACGAGAAACAATTTTGCTGGAAAGCTCCAATCTTCTGAAAAACAATTATTATTTTTAAAAAACGTATCACTTTTTTTGGCATAATTATGTTTATAATTACAAAACTTTTTATGTCAAAAAGCTAATTGTTTGTCATTTCATACATTTATATCTCGTGTAAAAGCTGTTAAACTGTCATTAAATTCTGGCTAACCATCAAGGAGAGTCGCGCAAGATTATATATCCATAAAAAATCGCTCTGACATTTTTAAAAAATATATTAAATAAAAGAAATGTTGAATTATTTTAATGGCTGCAATATAGAGATAAAATATTAACACCGATTAAATTTTACAAGTTTTAAAAGTAAGTATTTTTTTTTTTTTTTTTTTTAATTATTACAAACAAAGTTAATATCATTTTTTAATAATATTATCGCCATTCAGACATACCTGGAACTTAAAAAATCGTACTACAGTGAAACGTTTAGGCACTTCAATCCATACATGTATATTTCTTATTTTTAATTTTTAATTTTTAATAGATAATCTGATTTATTAAGATATGTTTCCAACACTTTTTTTGAAAAAAAAAAAAAAAAAAAATGTTTTTTTTTAAATTAAGGAAATAATTTAAATTTTCTAATTGCGAGGTTTAATATACGTTACATAATGTTATTTTTAATGGATTCGTGATATGTTTTAAAACGATTTACTTTCACTGTATAAATGCATTTACTAAAATTAGAATATTCTTCAAAGAATTCCTAATATGATAGTAACATATTTTAAAATTCACGCTTTCAATAACAGTTTCCTGACGATAAAATTTTTGAAAGGTAACCATTTGAGTGAAAAATGTTGTTGACATCTCATTATTTTAAGTTATAACCAGGTTGTCACATCATAACAGACCCTCCATTCTTGTTCATTGCACACTCTTTGTGTAGAATGTGCGCAGTGAAGGAATAAAGAAGCAATTATTAAATGAAGCAATAGTTTGCTAGTTAGTATGGTAAATTATCTTTTGAAAGCAAATGAAGTATTGTTCGATTTTTTTTTTTTTTTTTTTATTTAATGAAACAATAGAAATTGCAGGAATGTGTACAGAACTCAACAGCTACTTGTTTGCCTAAAGAAGTTTGTTTCAGCACTCACAAAAAAAGCTTGAAATGCGTCACAGGAAGAATTTTAGTTTCCCCTTCATGTTATATATATGGAGAACTTAGGTATTTGTGAAATTTTTGACATCGGATTTCTAAAGATTTTACGCGTTTTGAGGTTCAAGGAATCGGAAAATCATAATATTGATGTCGTGTCCGTATGTAAGTTAGTCACTTGTTTGATTAGTTAATTAATTAGTTTATTAGAGAGTCCGTGTAGAGATTATATCAAGAACAAATGATCATAAAAAGATAAGTCATATATAAAATATCACTTATGATATTGGAAAGAACTATTGATTTGCAATAAACGAAATCAATCAAATGTACAAATCAACAACTCTAATTTCAAAATTCGGTAAGTTAGTCGAAATTTATGATTTTCTAATGGGGACCACTGAACATTTCCCATAAAGCCTTAAATTTATATTTAATGTTTGGACTGTTCATTGTAAAAGTTGTGTAACTCCATATTTTTTAAATATGTATATTTTTGGTTAATTGTATCACATTTAGTCACATCTTTCATCATAGAAGTGAAGAAACTCTAATAATTGCTTTAAAATCTCATGAATGGCATTACTTTTTTTTTTTTTTCAGGAAATTAAAACTTCTAAATATTCCTTATAAAAATGGAGTTTCTAAGTTACTTCAAATTATATTTTTATATAATTTGTACATTCCTATAACTCTGATTTGTATTAAACACTAAAAATCGACAAAACACTTACTGAATCTTGACTTTTTTTCCTACACATAAATATGCAAAAAGCTGGTTATTTCATAAACCCTTTACAAGGAGATAATTCACTTTTACAATGAACAACCCATTTATAAACTGAACTATATTAATTTTTTTCAATAGAATATGTATTCAGGCAACAATTCTTGTGGTTTCTGTTATATTTTTTACAGATTTGAAATTTTAAATTGCGTTTTCGTAGTTTGCATCTTTTTTTTTTTTTTTTTTTTTTTTTTATACATTCATAATCTTTGAATTACTAAAACTTCTGCAAATATTTAAGAAAAGACTTTTTTTTTTTTTTTTAATGTTTAATAAGGCCTATTTAAAAGAATTAGGGCTGTATTTTGCAATATCTTTAAAAGATTAAATATGTAAATTAAAAATATTTTTAAAAAAGCATTTTTTATTTATTTCATTTCATTTATTTATTTATTTATTTTAGCAAATTTTAACATACACATACACTTTTTAAAATTTCCCCCAAAACAAATTAATAAATTTCAAAATTAACCTTGATTCTTTTAAGTAAGTTCTATTAAACATCCAACAAAAAAAGTATTAAGTCTTTTCTTTAATATCTGTAGAATATCTATCATGAATTCATAAAAAAATGCAAATTGAGAAATCACAATTTAAAGTTTTCAAATCATTTGTAAAAAATGTATAAAAAACTATAAGAATTGTTGTCTAAATATGTGTTATATTGAAAAAATAGTATAGCTCAATTTCAAAATATTAATCGGAACGATAAGCTTTTATATGTGCTGCCTAGTTGCAAAATTGGACATCTCCAAAAGAGATGATTTTGATAAAAAGCTGAATTTTTGCCGCACTTGGCCAAAATAAGATAGGAACTAAAACTCTTTAGTTTTATAATCGTTAGAGCAGTCTGTTTGAAAACCCGAAAGATGGTGGCAGAGGCACGTGATGTGAGGTTGTTACTTAAGTTTTCATTTTGGATTTGACTGCCTATGCAACTTACTTTGGAGTTGGCTGATTTTGCAACAAATCTGAACTTAATTTTCGCTAAATTTAATGTGATCAATAGCATACTTGCCAACCATCTCATTATGAAGCGTAAAATTTTTAGTACCCGCCTTTTTTATTTATACCAGTCATTTTTTAGATAATTACATTCTTATTTAATCGTAACAACATTTGTAGAGAATTACACTAAAAATAAAATGGTGTGAAAATAGGGGCGTTTTTCCAAGGGGCGTTAACAATTTTACGCTTATTAATGAGATGGTTGGCATGTATGTCTTTAGGGTAATACACAAAATGTTTTGTTCAATTCAATTTTATTTTAATTTATGTTATCTGATTTAAAAAAAAAAAAAAAAAAAAAAAAAAAAGACACAAAAATAAATAAATAAATAAATAAAATCATAAAACCAAATAATAAAATAATCTGTTAAAAAATGACTGACATCCATCACAAAAAATAACTCTAGAAAATTATGAAAATATTTCACAAATGCTCCCAAATTCATAAATCAAGAGCTATTCATTAGTATAATGAGAAATCCTTCGAGTTGTAAACAAACTTGCATAAACACGGCGCTATAACCTGCTGGTTTATCATAGATATGTTATTAAATTAATAGCATATGATTAATTAATTGCAATATGCTAACTACGATTCTATTATGTTGTCAATTAATATTATGTTTTAAAAAATTGATGCTACATTACCTTTAAACTCTGGCTTTGTCCCTTTCTCACGTCATACGGTCACTTTTCCTCTTACTTGATTAGAAGATATTTTCAATAGTCGAAGGAAATACGAAATTCAATTATTAGAAACTTTGTGTGAACCAAGAAAGAGCAGTTACAGGCAAAAGAAAACATGATAACACTAACCTAATCGACAAGTGTGATGCTGTAGTCGTGCGGAAAAGAATCCCCATCGCGCGGATATGGAAATGACCGATTTTGAAACTCACCAGTCTTAGAATTTTACCGGTTTTGTCGCACATCGTGATATTCAAACTCAAATAACACAGAGATGTATCGAATTCGGCATGTTATTTTTATTTCCAGGTTATGGAAACGTTTACTTAGAACTTAAAAACTCAAAAATGCATTTTTCAATTTAGGATTTGGCCTGTTTTGCAGCTAGAAGACACATATGAAATTTTCAGTGATGCCAAGTACCCTTAATGCGGGAGAATAGTGCAAAATTTCATATAGGCTTTCATTAAACGAAATATTTTTATCGTAAAGGTGTCAGAACAGTTTTGAAATATCCTTTATGTCTCTGAAATAAAATTTATTAACATAAATACTCTAGTTTGGAACTTTGTTATTTAAAATTTACAAATTTCATAAAATGGCAGAATAATAAAGATTTCGTGCAGACGTCCATTGTGAGGAATGTTTTCATCATAAAGATGTCAAACGACTTTTAAATATCATTTGTGGTACTGGAATGAATACCATTGAATATGAATAGTTTAATTTGAAAACTATCATAAGTTACATGAAATTTCAGATTTTCTTAAAGTGAAAGAATTGGGCAATAGTTCACTTAAATTTACATTATAGAGATTATTTCATTGTGAGTAATTTAAAATCGCATAAAAACTAAAATACGAAACTAACCTTAAGAAAATTAATGAGCAAATTGGGATAAGTTAATGTATAGAATCAGAAGTTGGGGATCCTACTAGATGGGTCATTTCAGCCTGCGATCACGTCGATGGATGAATCAAATTCATTTTTCTTAACATGAATATAATATGACTTACAGTACAAAGATATATAAGCAAATACACTACCTACCAATAAGTATTTGGACACTTACGAATTTAGACATTTTGTCAAATATCTAGAAAAGTACTTTAGGAACCATCATAACACTTTGGTAGAGTAAAGAATACGTTATACCTCATATATTTCAGCAAAAGTTGTGTCATGAAGAGGAAAAGGGGACCAGTAAAAAATTAAACAAAAATAAAAATGTTTTGGATCACCCTGTAAAACATAATACTTAAAATTCATTTTGTGTGTAGCATGTGAAATTTATTTCTTATTATCTGTATAAATTTTTAAAAGGCTAGCACCTATGGAGATATAACGGTTTTTTTAAAACATAAAAAAAAAAAAAAAAATCCACATTCTTTGAATTATAATACGTAGGGTGTTAAATCTAGAGCAAAGACATTTTCAGAAAATTTAGCATACTTCATTAGACACAGCGTACTGCAATCGGAATGCAAAAATATTAAATATCTTACGAAATATGAGCATATTTACTGAATAACTTTTATCCACTCATGCGCTAGGTTAAAAAAAAAAAAAATTCATTTGCATAATTTAGTAGCCAAATGTATTGAGCAACATATATGAAAACCCCAAACAAATATCATGTGAATTTAAAGAATTATGAGAGATAGAATGAACATAATTTCAGTTCTCTCAAAATAAAAGCTAAACTATACGGGGTTTTACTATTTTTTATTTCCATTTAATCAAAACCCAATGACAATATATTGTTCGTTGACTGTAGGTAAATATTGATAAAACACCCTATCATCTTCCTTTTCCCCCCAAATTCTTATGTACTTACTGTCATTCATTACGGTATGTTTGTGAATCTAAAGCTAATAAAAAATCCGCCTCCATTTTAAGGTAAATATAAGTTTTTTCATTTGTGCCTCCGTGGCTCAGGTAGTTAGAGCGCCATGTTAGTAACGCGGTGGTCGAGCGTTCGAAGGTCCGGAGTGTTAATTTTTGCATATAATTAGTAGAAAAGATGTCCATTGATAAAGGAAAATTTTTCGTTGACTACACAGTATCCTAAGAACTTTTGAAGAGTTTTTTTTTTTAAGAAGACTTTTTTTATGTTCGAATGCTCAAATTTAATGCAAAAATTTAGTATTCAAACATAAAAATGTTTTATAAAAATTAACTCATCGATAAATTCACAAAGTAGTACACAAACATATTTAAAATATTTTTTAAAACTCAAAATTAAAAAATTGTTTGCAGGGAGTAACATTGTATGCATATTTTTATAATTCTAAAACAATTATGCAGTTATTTAAAAAAAAAAAAAAAAAAAAAAAAAAAAAAGAGAAGAAGAAGAAGAGTTTTTTGCATATTTACGTTTGTAATGACCGATAGATGGCACAACAAGAGCAATAACTAATGGTCAATCATAGCAATGCATTGGTCAATGGATCAAATGCCTCAGAATATTTTTTTTTGAAACTCGGTCAGGCGTGTATCGAATCTTCGACTGCCTTACCGTCTAGACTTTCGTGGTTTATAAAAGAGTACAAATTCTTTTCCGCTGAAATTTATCATTTCACCTTAATACAAAAAAAATTGCAAAATCATAACTTCGAAAAGATTTATGTAATATGATACATTAAGAATTTGGGTTTTAAAAGTTTTTTAAATAGATTATTTTTTAGTTCCCCATCATACTATAGGTATGGGAAACTTAGGTAATCGGGAAAATTTTCGACCTTGGTTTTTTGACTTTTTTATACGTTTTCAGGTGTGAGGAATCCGAAAATGACAAAATTTGTATGGTGTCTGTCTGTAGGGTGTCTGTTAGTCTGTTAGTCCGTTAGTTTTTGTTAGTCTGTGTACACGATATCTCAAGAACAAATTGTCGCAGAGAGGTCAGATCAGTTTTAAAATATTACTTTCGACACTGGCAAGAACTCTATTCATTTGCAATATTCGATTTTTAAAAACTTCGTAAATTATTAGAAATTTACGATTTTCTTAACATGGGAGAATAGGACAAAAATTTACTTAAACGTGCATTAAATGGAAACTTTTTACTGTAAAAATGTCAGACCAGTTTTAAAATATCCGTTTTGATGCCGGAATGAACATCAGTAACTATAAATATGCTACTTTGAAAATTTCGCAAGTTATTGGAAATTTACGAATTTCTTAACATGGCAGCAGTATAGGGCAAAATTTCACATAAACGTCAATTTTGAGTGATATTTTCATCGTAAAGATGTCAGACTACTTTTGAAATATTATTTAGGACACTGGCATGAATATTAATGACTATGAATTTTCAAATATAAAAATTTCGTAAGTTATTGGAAATTTACGAATTTCTTAACATGGCAGAATAGAGCAAAATTTCACATAAACGTCAATTTTGAGGGATATTTTCATCGTAAAGATGTCAAACCACTTTCGAAATATTATTTAGGTTACTGGCATGAATATCATAGACTATGATTTTTCCAATTTAAAAAATTCGTAAGTTATTTGGAATTTACGATTTACTTAACATGTCAGAATAAGGCAAAATTGAGCATAAACTTCCATTTTGAGGATCATAAATACATTAGACAACTTCAAAATATACATTTATGATATTTTTTTTAATATGATTGTATACAAATATTCTAATAGGAAAATTTCGTAAATTATTCGTAATTTACGATTTTATCAACATAGCGAAATTGTAATTTTTTCATATAAATATGAATTTTGAGGATTATTGCATTGGAAATAGTAGCATGAAACATAAACAACGGAATTGACTCTGATAAAATAAATTAATAGATTAGAATAAGATAAATATATCGAAATGAACGATGGATAGCGTATTAGGCGGGGATTTCTTTCTGTCACTGTATCAAGCTTTGGTCAAATTCATTTTTTTTTAACATGATTATAATATGTCTCGCACTAGAAATTTATGAGACCATAAATATGGTGGGGAACTGAGCAGAGTCCACCCATGCCAACTAGTTTAATACAGAATTTTAAATTTGGCCTCGTTTATATATTGCCATGAGATAAACTGCATCGTCTGAAGAGGAGGATCCGACCCTTCTCTCCTCCTCACCCCCCCCCCTTTCCCCCTTGGTGCTATGTATTTTGGAAAACTACTGTCCGATCCTTACAAAATTTTACTTTATGCATCTCCAATGTAAAACTAACAAAAAAATTTAATGTTTTGTTCAACCAGTTGACCATTTCAGAATTAGTATTTCATTTTGCTTATCTAGAACAAAAAAATGAGCTATGTGGTGATTATACGGAATCACTTTTTTAAATATTTATTTTTAGTGTTCTGTCCAATCGTTGAACCATTTAATAAATTGAATATTAGTAAAAAAAAAAAAAATAATAATAATAAATTCTTATTGTTTTATATTTGTAGAAATTATTAGTCATTTTATAAATGTACTTTAATATGTCTTTGTAATGTTGCGTGTCTCAACCCCTCAAAAATATTCTTTTTTAAAGTTTTTCATTTTATCACTTTTCATGAAATTTTGCATTTTTATTCAGTTTGTTATTTTGCTCGAAGTAAAATTTAACGTAATATGACCTATGAAAGCGCACTTTTTATACAATGCTAGAAACTCATTGCCATGTTCATTTAATTTTAACGCTTCGATCATAACTCCTAAAATGTTATGATATCAATACAAAAAACCCTTAAAGGGTTAACAATTTGTGACACAGCACTATACTTTATTGCTATAAGAATTTAAAATATGGGTCTTAAAAATAATAAAATAAAACTTTGAGTGACGCTTTGCTATTAATTAAAATATACATAGATTTTTCTTACTTGATCATTTTCTTTTTTTCCCCGTATGTATATTCCCTTTGTAAACATTATTTTCAACATAAAAAAATATGTAACTTTTATTCACTGATACTTTTTCATTTGCATCTCTTACAATGTCAAAACGTGTGTTTTAAAAGAAATGATATCAAAATTCCAGTAATGTAGTTGTGTAATATTAAATGATTTGTTTTAAAATTCCATTGCAATTATTTTGTTTTGTCTAATAAAGAACATTTGCACATTACTTTTAATTTTCAGACATGCTGTCTCTTTTATTTAGTTTATACTATGCAATGAAATGCATTTATTTCAATAAATTGTTTTATTTGTAGCGTCACGCTATCCAGAACTGCAAGTAAAATTTTTAAAAGTTTTTACTGTGTATCATGTTATCCAAACTAATTGAAAATGTATGCAAATATATAATGTGCTACAAAGAACGCATTTGCGAAAAATTTGAGGTTTTGGATAGCGTGACGCAACATATAAAATAATTTATTGAAATAAGTGTATTTCAATACATAATATAAGCTTAATGAAAGTGATATATTTGACAGTGTATTTGAAAATTAAAACCATGTTTCAGTGTGCAAATATATTTTTTTAGACAAAACAAAATAATTCCAATAGAATCATTTAACACCGCGTTGCTGAAATTTCGATATATTTTAAAACATACATTTTGAGATTATAAGAGACGTGAATGAAAATGTATTAGTGGGTAAATGTCATACATTTTGTTACGTTAAAAATAATGTTTACACAGTGAATATAAATAAAAGAAAAAAGAAAAAAAAGAAAATATATGTATATTTTTATTAACAGCAAAGTGTCACTCAAAATTTGATATCAGTATTTTTAAGACCCATATTTCAAATTCTTATAGGCTTCTTATAATTCTTATATATTCTTAAGTATGATGCAACGTCACCAAATTTTAACCCGTTAAGGGTTTTTTATATTGATTTATTATACATATAATAAATTATTATAGTAAAAGAATATTTTTATAACAGGCGTCCTCAAATGTGTTCGAATGCTTTGGAAAAGAAGGGTAGTTTTCGAGAACGTCTGGTCACCTTAATTATAAGGTATAAGTTGAAATTTGGCAAAGTACATTTTGAGTCGTGTTATATGCAAAATACATTGAAGGTTAGGTTAAATGCTAACGTGTAAGTGTGTTATAACGTATGCGGAATACATAGATATTTTTCTTTTTTGCAATAAAATTAATCTCTTACATATTTCGTGCAAAATTTCGCACATAAACATAATTTACATGAGAAAAGTGGGTAAAAACTGGAAGCAAAAACAAACTGCTTTTACCTCCAATGTAATATCCTTAAAAAAGAATTACTTAGTACAAAGAACCGTTTTCTTATATGGATTTGCTTTTTTAAAGGAGCCATATGCTACGGATACCTCAATATGGGATACCTCATATGATAGATTATTTAAATGCACAAAACTTTTAATATTATTGTCATCAGTGAAATCGCTCTTTTTTTAACGTAAATGTAAGTTTCCAAACTTTTATTCGAATATTGGAGCCCCGATCTTTCTACTTTGAAAAGTAAAAAAGTAAAACAGGTTTTAAAACAGCTTTTTTTTTTTTTTTTTTTTTTTTTCTTTTTCCGCTTAACACGATTCAGAGGTGAAAAATTATGGTTTCCAATTAAAAAAATTGAGTTTGTATTATGTAGGGCCCTAGGAACATTACAGCATACTATCAAGTTGCATTAAACTTATAAAACGGTCAATTTCGTGTATTTGAATGACTTTAAATGCTATTTTAAAATTGCTATTTTAAAGCAAATGGATCTTTATTTAATTTTTATCAACTTATGGATAACCATTTAATGTAAAGATTCTGGCGTCAAAAATTGTATGCTTAAATTACAGGTAAAGTGATGTAAATCATCATTTTTAAATGTAAATAACTCGAAGACAATTTTACTTAGAGACGTGAGGTTTCATTTACTTTTCTTCTCAAACCAAGGACAACATATTTCCAAATATAACTCATAGGAAAAGAAGGCCCGTATAAAAAATTATTATTATTATTTTTTTTTAAGTATACAGCCTTTTGCTCCAAAATTCTACATCTGAAATCTACTCATCATTTGAACCAATTTTGGAATTAGAAGTATGCATTTAGGACTAACAATTGCAAAAAAAAAACGGTTGTTCAGGTTAAACGTTGACACCATGTATAGTACCTACTTCCTGATTTCAGTGCCACTGCAGCCATGCTCATTGGCACTAATCTTAGTTTCATTGCATATCGATCTTACTGTACACTGTAAAAACTCATCTTAATATATTAATTTTAACTTTCTTTAAGTATTTATGTGTTTGATCAAAATTATTAATAAAAAAATAAGGTAAGTAATTGTTTAACTAAATAAACTTAATGTAATCTAAATTAAAATGTTTGCCTATCCTTCAACTAAATATATTCTTTTCCCATATTTCCTTTCTTCAAAATCGATATATAAAGGTAAAAAGTCCACTTTTCTACCTTTTTTTAATAAGATATTTATAAATCTTGATATATGTATAAGGGAAAGAAAGAAATAAACTTGAATAACCAATTACAAAACAAATTAGGATTTTTTAATTATTTAATTTATTTATTTATTTTTACTTTTATTGCTTTTTAACAACAATAAATAAAATTAATCAAAGTCTTATTTATAAGTTTTCCAAAATTAAGATATTTTAAAAAGCAACATTTTGTAAGATTTCTTTCATTCTTTTCTCTCTTTTTACTTCCATTACCCTACTACCGTAGGTAATGGAAGTATTGTATTCGGTCCAAAAATTCGATATCGAGATTTCACCTGATTTACACGTTTTAAGGTCCCCTGAGTCCAAAAAAGTGGTTTTTGGCAATTGGTCAGTGTGTATGTATGTGTGTGTGTGTGTGTGTGTGTGTGTGTATGTATGTGGAGAATCTTCTGGCTATTATAGCTCATAAACTAATAAAGATAGAGCTACGAAACTTTAGAATTGAAATACGTCTGGTCTACAGATGAAATTTCCAAATTTTGATAAAAATTGAAAAACCGGAAGTGGGACATCGGAAACCGGAGTGGGACCGTAAGTCCGTATCTCAAAAACGGCTCTAACGATTTTCTTCAAACTTGCTATATAAACACTCTATTAGATGTCCTTTCGAATGATATAGTTGGTTAGTTCAGGAAAATTGATAGGCGTCCTGTATAAATAGCTCAATTTCAGGCCTCGCAAAGGCGTTCCTTTAAAAACGGTTGTTGGGAGTTTTTCAAACTCGCCATTTTAACTCACTTTTAAATATGCTTTTGTATGTAATTATTGTTTTCCTGTCAATAATTGAGTTTAACCGGAAGTGGGACATCGTAAACCGGAAGTGGGACCGTAAGTCCGTATCTCAAAAACGGCTCTAACGATTTTCTTCAAATTTGCTATATAAACACTCTATTAGATGTCCTTTCGAATGATATAGTTGGTTAGTTCAGGAAAATTGATAGGCGTCCTGTATAAATAGCTCAATTTCAGGTCTCCCATGGGCGTTCCTTTAAAAACAGCTGTACGGATTTTTTTCAAACTCGCCATTTTAACTCACGTTTAAATATGCTTTTGTATGTAATTATTGTTTCCGATCAATAATTGACTTTTTGTAAATGTTGGCATCTCAGAAACGGCTCTAACGATTTTCTTGAAAATTTGTATTTGTTATTTTTCTAATTATTATTTTAAATAACTTATTTGACGGATAGAGCAATTTTGTTACTTATTTAAATCAAAAATGTATATAAAATGTTTATAATGTGTAGTACTGGGTAATGGAAGTCGTGTGGCTGTTACACACCAGATTTTTTTTTTTTTTTTTTGTTTGTTTGTTTGCTAAATGCATTTATTATAATTGAATAGGAATCAATTGAAATGAAAATTCAAAGGAAACGTTGAAGCCTCTTTCAAATGAGTGCTATTTTCTTCTCATATTTTATTTGTAGTCATATAAGTAGTGGAAGCAATAACTAAACCTTTATTTAAAAATGTCTTTTAAAAAGAATTACTTAGTACAAAGAACAGTTTTCTCATATGGATGATGAAACATATTTTTAGAATAAGGACGAAACATATAATGACAAATTACATGCACTTCTTTCAATACATAAACATTTATCTCGATTATCTATGCTTTCTTCAATTATTAACATTGCATACAAATGTTCTGCTTTAAAATATGATTTAAATTTTTCTTTCGGTGGAACATGACATTTATCTATATTATGTGTATATATATATATATATATATATATATATATATATATATATATATATATATATATTATCATTGAGTACATTTTACTCAACAAACGTTATTCGCTTAAAATATAAATTATTTGCTAAAAAAAGAAAGAAAAAAAAAAAATCTGAAGTGAGTCCATTCGACTTTCCGAACATTGAGTAATTAACAGTTTTGTAGATAAAGTAAAGAAAGAGGAGTTGCTAAACAAACAAAAGAGAGAAAACCATAATAGAGTGTTTGAGTATGTTTCTCCATATGTTACACGATGTTTTATTTAACGCTACTGAACTTTGAGCCCATAGATCATAATGATAAAGAACTTTTCTTTGTGTCCCTGTAAAAATATATAAATGCTAAATTCACCAAAATGCTTATAGTTAGTGCAACAGGGATTTATAATACTCATATAAATTTTTAGCTCAATTGAATAAGGCGTTTAGATGCTATCGCACTTTTAAAAATTTGGTCCTATAGGCCATAATGATAAAGAATTTTTCTTTGTGTCACTGTAAAAAAACTCTAAATGCTAAATTCACCAAAATATATACAGTTGGTGCAACTGTGACCTATAACATGTGTACAAATTTTTTACTCAGATTAATAAGGCGTTTAGACGCTATTACACTTTTAAAAAATTGGCCACATAGGCGATAATGGTAAAGAATTTTTCTTTGTGCCCCTGTAAAAAACTGTAAGTGCTAAATTCACCAAAACCTGGTACAGTGGGCAGCAAAAGTATCTTTGCACTAGCAAAAATTCCTTATATAAAAAAGTACACTTAATACAGTTTTGTTAAATAAATCCTCGTCGAATCCTGTTCTTAGTCAGTCTAAGAGCATGATTCGACAAGGATTTATTTAACAAAACAGTATTAAGTGTACTTTTTTTTTAATAAGAATTTTTGCTAGTGCTCTGATATTTTTGCGGCCGATTGTATGTTGCGGTCACCTTTTTTTTTTTTTTTTTTTTTTTTTTTTCTAAATTTTCGAATACAAAGTCATGTTGTACAAATCATTTATAAAAAATTATTGTTTATTAAAATCACTTCAACAATGAATGCAGATGATTTTCATCCCAAATAACTACAACCCTAAATGCCTAAATACCGAAATAAAGACAATTTTGCGCCCTAAAAGCACCGTATGAGGATTTGTTTTTTCAGAGATTATTTATTTACTTTTATTATTAGTTTCATATTTTTATTTCTTATTAATTTTATTTCATTTTACTTTTTGTTAAAAAATAAAAAATTAAATTAAATTAAACTAAAAAATATCGATAATTTTGTTTTAAATTATCACATATACAACCATTTAATATGCAACCATTTATTTCCTATATTCAACCTTTATCATTTGTTCAACCATTAATTTTAAAAATATTGACGAGTTCTTTTTAAAAAATACCTGTATTGCAACTCTCGGGTAGAAAAGCAATGCCGTACATATATATATATATTTATTTATTTTATTTTATTTATTTTATCTGATTAACTGTTACTATCCTCAATATTTATTTTTAATTTTACATTGAAAAGTTAAAGATAGTCCTCAGTATGTACATTTTCCCGAAAACGTACCATGCACTCAAAATTAAAAATTATGACGAAAAAAGATGACAGCGACAGCTATCGAGCGATTAATCTCCAGATGTAATGAGAACCAATTTTAATTAAGCTTCACCTAAATATCATGTTCTGTTAAATTTTGTTCATTGGTTCATGAAATACAATGTTCAGAAAATTTTGATGACACGCAGACGGACATTTTTTTTAAATGATCAAGTTTTGTTCAGGATATATCAAAATGAGTAAATCCATAGAAAACTGGAAGTAAAAATTTTTTTGCAATACACTACTTTCTTTTTATATATATAGAAGAAAGTAAAAGAGTAGAAAGTTTTGATTGGAAATATTTTATGGGCTTCTCTTTGAATGTTTTCCTTTTTATCTCTCTTCTTCTGTGTTAAATTATGAAAATAAACGACTATTCCTTTATAAGTTTTTCTTAATAGGGTTCTTTGAGGTGCTTGTCTCCCACAAAAACTTTCTCTTTTTATCTGAACACATTTATTTTCATTGTAGATGTATAAGTTTCTTTTGAGAAAGTGTAAAAGACATATTTCGTTTTATTTTCATTTATACTATGATCCAGACGTTTTCTTTCTTAAATAAGCCGAGTTATGGCGGTTAATAATGTAGATAAATCAAAACGATTTTGCTGACACTGTATTCTATTTTCCCTTTTTTTGTGGGTATAGCCCATAAAAAGATGGAAATATTTGCTGAGTATGAAATTTTTATTTTAAGAAGAATATAGTGTTCTGTAGTGTTTAATACACGAGTAGGATTATTTAATAATATTTTAAGTTTTAAAGTCCGTATTATAAGTAAAAAAATTTTTATAGGTTTCATTAACATCGCAGGAGTAACTAAAATATGTATAAGCTAATAATAAAAAATAAACAGTTTTTTTTTTTATTTAATTTTTATTAAAATATTTTCTTAAGCAAACACAAGTTAAAAATGTTCTTATTATAATAAAATTATTTATGTATATTCCCAGTAAATTTTTTTGTAGTATAAAGAACATTACCATAAAACATTTTGGCCTACTCAGTTAAGTTTTGGAAGGGAGGCCGTTAATATGATTTTTTTAACTTTTTGAAACCACATAATCATAATAGTAATAATTATTACTGTCATTAAAATATTATTAGCGATGAAAATTTTTAAAATTTAATATCAGTATTTGAAAAATATTTATATGATTGTAATAGGTGCTTCAACATGCTTAAAAAACTAACGCAATCAGGAAAATTTAACGAAAAAAGTACGTATTAATAATCGTAGAAAGTGTAACGTTTTATCTCCAAATTTACTGTTTAGTTATTCACATGATTATTTTATGAAATTTAATCCTTGTACAAGATTCGGTTGGTTGAACTTGCGATTGAACCTTTTTTTTTTCTTTATCCATTGTACTTGAATCAGAAAGATTTAATATTTGATTCTCATCATTACAGAGTAGAACTTAAGAATTTGCAGATAAAACTTCAAATAAAACAGAATTTTTCAAAAGAAAATCTGGAGTTCTTTTACAAATTATACATTAAGCACTAGGAATATATTACTTTGTGTTACTTCTCTTATAAATTAAGAAAATGATATTAGAGATGTGTTTACAGACATTTTCCATAATTGAATTAAAATATAAGTGTTATTATTATTTCGATTCCAGTTTGAGGAAAGTTATTTTTTCGAGTTTTTGGGTCGACAAAAAAATGACATTGACGTTTTATGGTTGTCTTTAAATAAAGTTTTCGGGTATGACTCTAAGGCAAATACGCATCTGAAATCATTTTCGTTTGTTTGGTGTAGGCATACGTTCGTAAAATGTTTCATAGGTATGTTTAAATTTTCTCTGTAGCGGAAAAACTATCTAAATATGATATGAACAACAGTTTACTGCAATAATGCACCTTTTTCATTATTATTTTCTCTTGTCTATGTAAGATGCAGAAAGTATCGTTTTGGGGGTCAAATTTTCGAAATTGAGTTTTTGCTACAATTACACATTTCGAAGTACACTGAAACCGTACAATAGATTTTTAGCGTTCTGCGTGTCTATTTCTTTCTCTCTCTTCTCCCTCTTGTGTGTGTCAGGGAAGGTGAAGTCTGTTCCGAGCATATCTCAAAACTTAATATCAGTCCAAACACGATGTTCTAAATCTACAGCACACAAGAATTATATTTAAATTTTTCATTGAGATCAGAGAAAGAATTCGTGTACAGGGACAGGCAAAGATAATCAAATAAATTGTGTGTAAAATAAACAAATGTAAAATAATTAGATACATTAAAAAGCCTACAGTTGGTCATTTTTAACGTACAGTTAAACATAGTTGCTAACATTATATTTTATTCTGGAGTATTTTTAGCCCCGCCTCTATTTCGCACCACTTTATTTATCGAAAAATTTTCTTCAATATATAACTTCGATAAAATAAGAAAAATTACTTAAAAAAACAATAAATGATAGGAAATAAAGGCGGGGCTAAAAATGCTCCTGAATAAATTTAAATGTGCATCTATGCTGTTAAATCCTGTTAATTTGTCTTAAACCCTTTTAATTCTATGTGTACAAATTACAAAGATTCACTGTAGTATATTTTACGTAACAAATAGTACATGTAGTATTTAAGCCAGGAAACGCAGTGCTTTTCTGTACATCATAAATTATGGACAATGACAATTTAGAATCGTTTTTGTTAACTTTAAACGAACTCAGGAAGAATGAAATACATGTGTGTTTCAGAAATTTCTTAAGGAATTCCTCCATATATCATATAAAGGGAATATTGGGTTGGTCTGTATTTAGATAATAATATTTCAGAGATAGTAATTTGAAGAATAATATTATACTTTTAAAAATTACAAATATTATTATTATTATTATTTCCAATAGCCGCGGCACTTGCGACTAAGCATTGGCCGGGGGGTCGCCAAACTGATGACCATTTGTTTGTTTATTGATAACATGTACATCAGATTTGTATGCTTGACTTGTAGTCCGCTTGTAAATCTTCGTCAGATAATTACAGAAAGCACATGACAGAATTACATTACGAAGAAATGGAAAAACACCCAGGGCCAGCGCGGGCATCGAACCCGCTCTCCTACGCTCGAAGGCGATTAGCAGTGTGGCGACATAACCACTCGGCCACGGACGGCCCATGACCATTTGTGAAGGAGCATCCAATGGGCGGTCCTCGCTACCCCTAACAGGGAAAACACATCCATACCTTCTCCGGAATTCGAACCCAGGCCCAAACGTGTAGGAGTCGGGGACGCTAACCACTACACCGTCTGGGCGGCTAACAATTACAAATATTGAATTACAAATAACATCAATTTAGTTCTTTACAAAAGAAATACTATTTAAATATAGCTTCATGCAACGAAACTTCTGTAAAAGTTCATTTGAATAATGAATGATATGCTAATTTTTTTCTAAAAATTTCAAGAGTTTCAATAAGTAAACGTGAGTGTGTGTGTATATATATATCTATATATATATATATATATATATATATATTCAAATGTATCCATATATTCATAAACTTGGAAAGTGTTTCATAATATATGCTTAATGCAAGAATTTTCTTTCTAGTAAGAATCTGACAATGAAAGACATTTCTTTGAGATCTATAGCTTTTTGTTACAAAAGCTTGATTTTATGCTAAAGTAATTTAAAATATCTATTCTTCAAGGAATTTTCTTAAACAGCCCACGGAATTCTATATCGATCGATAATTCTTTACGGTTATCGGGTAAATGAGATTCCATAAAACAACCTGGTACTGTGGAAAAGTTTTCCTACTGCTTTAAATAACATTTATTCTTGAAATAGTTATTTTTGAGTTTAGAGGTTAAATTTATAGAGAAATTAAATAAATTGCTCTTTTTTTTTTCTTCAAAATAAAACAATGAATTACTTTCTTTTAAGAAAATATATTTAAATATATTTATAAAACTAGTATGTTGTGGCTATATTTTCTTATACAAATTCACTCAGTAAAAATAATTTATTAAAATTATTATTTAAAAAATTATCTTCAATGATAATGATGATTTCCATATTAAAGAAGTAGTATAACACTAAATATAAAAAAAAAAGTTAATTTTATTCTCAATATTACATTAAAAAAATCGATAACGTTATTTTAAATTATCGCAGAACGATGGTTCAACCATTCGTTTTAAAGGTATTGGCGAGCTCTTTTGAAAGATACCCATCATGAAAATTTACTGCCCTCGAGGGAGAGGCAAGGCTCTTACATACAAAATAAGTAAAATAAAATAAAATAAAATAAAATAAATAAATAAATAAATTCCCACTCGACTATCTCTATTACAAATAATTCTTTTAAATTTCATAATGATTATTAAAAAATAATTCTCTTTATGCACATTTATACAAAATTTTGTCCTATACCACCATGATAAAAATTTAGAAGGCAACGCAAGCTGTTGGACAATTTTTACCAAAAGTTGATTGGCACTAATTTATGTCAATGTGTAACTGCATACTGATTTGTATGGAATTCAGTGCAGTAGTACCTAAGATACAGTTGCCTCAAAATTTTGTCACACACACACACAGACAGACATTTTCTAAAAATGGTCAAATCGTGTTCTACAACTTTCAAAACGTATAAATCCATCGAAAACCCGAGGTAAAAAATTTTTGCGAATTCAATACTTTCTTCTATTGAATATAGAACAAAGTAAAAAAAAAAAAAAAAAAAACTAATAAAAGTATATTTTGAAAACTAAAATCCTACACTTCTAGTTGAATACCGGATGATCCAAAAATCACAGAAAAAAAAACAGTATTATTCAAATGTTTATATTAACCCGTTAGTAGTCGCTAGTTTGTCGATTTACCGCCCATCTTTGAGTGTTGCCAGATTTTTTTATTCAATAGCCACCAAAAATTTTTAGAAGTGGGATTTGAAATGCATAATACGCGAATAAAATCGAAGGAACGTCGATCACATCACTTCTTAAAATTATTGGTGACAGTTAAATAAAAAGTGCGCAATCTGTAATAGGTGGCGCTGTTTATTGCAACTACTAACGGGTTAAACGTACCACTATGCAATTTTTACAGGATTTTTTCAGGTAACAAAATATTTATTACAAAATTAGCTTAAATTTTCTTCATCAGGTGATTCTTTAATTGTAAAATTACTTTTTTACAGTGCCGTAGTATATTCAACAACGTAATTAAAACTTTAATTGCTCAGTGTGACGGCACATTCATTAGAATGACCGTCAGACATTGTCCATTGAAAATTTTCCTTAAAAAAGTTTCATTATTCACAATATGGCATTATTTGATCAGGCGGATTTGTTTAAAATGTGAGAGGATACTGCGAACTGAGCGCCACATATTGGTGAAAAAGGTAACTAATACTTTTTCTCATACATATTTGAAAAATCCAGTGTATTTCTGTATATTTCAGTCAAAACTGCATTGAGTACTAGTTGAATAACATATTTTTTATGTTTTCTGTGACTCGGTATCGTTGAAAAAATAAAAATCTTTATCCAGCATTATATCGACACATATGCTGAAAACAAACTGTTCTGTTCTCTACTCATTGAAACGCTTTTATTCGAATTCAATCTCTCTCTCTCTCTCTATGTGTGTGTGTGTGTGTCTCTCTCTCTCTCTCTAAACCATAGATATAGTAATTCCTATAGATCTATCATCCCCCCATGTTAACGAGCAAAGATTTTTGATACCGAAAAAGTTTTTTGGCATCACCCATTAGAGAGTATAAAACTCGGAAATAGTAAAATAATAGAATGTTGATGAATTTTCAAAATTTCGAAATATTGCGTGGCTTTTAATTGTTCTAATAAATATATGAAAAAAATGTAAAGTTTTCATAAATAAATCATATTCGACTAAATTATGAAAAATATAATTTTCATAATCAGTTGATTTGTTATTATTATGGTTTAAATACCGTTTTGATATTTAATGGAATACTTTTTTAAAGATTTTATACAGGTTGATTCAAAATTAGTGTGACCAATTTTAATGGCACGTAACTATTTATGATAAACTTTAATCGCTTTACCGCCGGTTTTATTTTAAAAGTGAGACGTTTAAATTACCAGTCTAGCTATTTTTATTAATGGGAGTAAATTATGGCTTCGAAATTAGATCCTCAAACCCGAAACGAAATTTTAAAGCTTTTGAAGGATGTTTGCTCAAACTCTGTTATAAATAAAGCATTTAAAAATCAAAAAAGATATTTTTCTAATGAATTACTATCTAAACTTTGAAAAGAAATAAAATTTGGCTGGAAATAAAAAGCTCCAGGGAAAAAATGTCGACGAAAGCAAGTGCTTGGTGAAAAAGAAAAAAAGAAGCAGAAAAGACTTATCGCTGTAGAAAATTCACTGCCTCAGAGAACTTTAGCAAAGAAACTACGGTCATCGCAATCGACAATTTGTCGTCAGATAAAGAAAATTGACTATAAAAAAGTGAATAAACCAGTCTGTCATCAAATGTCTGCAAAGACCGTAAAAAAACTAAGAAAATGTTCTTGGCCTCTGTATTTAATGTTACGCAAAGGTAGATACAAAAAATGGATAGTATCAGATGAAGCACTGTTTTATCTGTCATCCACAACTGACAAAACGAAGACACAATATATTTCACCCGAAAAGCGTCGCAAAGACGCAACTGTTTTGCAAAAGGCAAGTTGGCCGCCAGGTTTTATGGTATGGATGGGAATGTCCTCCCAAGGATTAACAAAACCATTTTTTTGTAGAACCAATGGCTAAAATTAATGCTAAATACTATCAGAATAAAGTTTTGAAGCACATTATCAAAGAAAGTAAACGTCTTTAACCCCAAGGAAACTTTGTTTTTCACCAAGATTCTGTATCAAGTCATACTGCAAAATCAACAATAAAAGGGCTAAAATATATATATATATATTTTTTCCTCCTGAGAAATGGCTACCATCATTACCTAACTGTGCTCTTTGCGGTTATTTTTTATGGGGATACTTAAAAAAAAAAAAACAATTAAGTAGACGTAAAGTAAGAACACGTAAAGTAAGACTCAAGAACACGTAAAGTAAGACGTAAAGTAAGAGCTTCAAAAAGCAATCGAAGAGGAAGTTGGAAAAATGACCCTAAAAATGGTCGAAAAAGCTTTTTTGGCTTGGCCTAAAGATTTACCTAAAATGTACTATGCTAAAGGAAACTACACTGAAAATTTCATGTAAATAACTTAATTCAATAAAAATTTCTGATGCTTTGAAATTGGTCACACTTATTTTGAATCAACCTGTATTAGTTGTATAGAATTTTAAAAATTCTTTTAAATAGAGTTATTAGCGGCGCAGGTAAAGAACGTTAGTTTTGGTATATAAAAATAGATATTAATAGACATTTAGTTAATAAATATTAACTAAATTAATAGATATAGTAAAAAAAAAAAAAAAAAAAAAAAAAAATGAAACAATGAAAGAATGAAAGAAAGAAAAATGAATTTGAAACTGTATCTGGAGTTTTTCACTCACCTTTAGCACATAAATTATTCATAAATTTTATTTGCTAAATTTTCCGTGTGTACTCCTGCGTGTATTTACTCGGGGAAAGACAGCGATTAGAGAATCTTTCCTCGAGTAAAAATGAATCATTTTTCCTCTCGATGATCAATCTATGTCTTATTACTATATATATGGTCTCAACAAATGCCTGTTCAGGCATTTGTTGTCTCTCATATTTTTACTTTCTTCTCCATATATATGAAGAAAGTATCAGATTAAGGATATTTTTCGACTTCTAGTTTTCGATTAGCGTATTTCAAGATGTCCTGAACATGATTTCACAAATTTTATAAAATGTCTGAATGCCTGTGTATTTGTGTGCATGCCTGAATGTTTTTAAAAAATGTTATGGACACTATATCTCACGAACCAATAAACAAAATTTAACCAGGCTTAATATTTAGTAAAATCTTAATTTAAATTGGTGCTGATTACATCCGGTAATCAGTCTATCGATAGGTTGACGTTGTCATTATTATTATTATTTATTTATTTTTTTTTTTTTTTCACGATTTTTAATAAGGCACTAAAGACGAGATTCCCTATAAAGGTACATAACGAGAATTATTTTTAAAAGTTCAATGTGAAATAAAAAATTATATATATTTATAATAATAGTAGTCAAACAGGAAAAAAAAAATTGTCTATGTTGTACAGTCACTCTCCAAAAAAAAAACACCCCCCCCCCCAACCTAATTTCGCCGTAAATTAACGTAGAAACATGCGACTGGTACCGATCAGTTTGTAATAACGTCTGGTTCATAATGTTATAGTTAGATTTTACTTAGGGGTCGACTACATATTAAAACTGACATCAACTTCATTTTTTTCAATGGTAACCCCCCTTTTTTACAATTTATTTGAATTCTTTGGATCAAATCATCACGGAAAATAGTTTATATATTTCGCTCAATTTTTCATAGAGTTATAAGTTTGGGGATGCTAATGTTAAATGAATGTGACAAACATTAAATCATATCTTTCGAAATAATTATGATATTTAAAGTCTGTTTTCTTTATTCGTTAGAATGAAGTGACTCAAACATATTCCATGCAAATTTTTGCTAAAAAAACATTTTTAAATTATTAATAAATTCATATTTGCTCGTTCCTAACATTATTTTTTGGGTTACAGTGATAGCTGTAACCAGTGCTGCCAGATTGAGGGAAATTTTTATTTAACATCCACCACTAAAGTTTAATTTAAACGGTTTCTTAATTGTTTCGAAACATCTTTCACAGAAATCGTCGAAGTAATTAGCTAACAGTTACAAGTTAAATTTAACGGTGGATATTGATTAAAAATTTCCCTCAAATCTGGCAGCACTGGCTGTAACTACTTTAACAAAAACTAACTAACGAGCTAAAACTTTACTGCTGTTAGAGGGGCGTCACTTGTTATAATTTGTATCCTCTGTGAGTCAATATTTCTATACGTTTTGACGAAAAACGATTTTAATTTACCTTTATGTTATTATAATTGTTTTCTAAGGAACATTTCGATGTTTATTATACAAATTGGCTTATTTTTTATAACATTATCGCAATGCATACAAGAGATTGGGAAAGAATTCCAAAAGAAATGTAGCCCCGCCTCTATATTGCGGAAACAGTATTAAAAAAACTAGTTTGCATACTCGTATATGACTCTATATGTGACGCTGGTATGCATAAATGTCAATGGCATTGACTACATTGAATGCTGAAGACAAAATTTAAATGATTTAATTGGAAGTATGTGAAATAATTTTGTTTTATAATGTAAAGTTTTAGAAAAATTCTGTAAAGGCGTGGCTTTCGTTGCAAAAAGGAGTTTACTCGATTCTAAAATGTTAATTTTTTTTTTTTTTTTTTTTTTTTTTAAAAAAAAAAAAAAAAAAAAAAAAAAATTGTATTTCTCACCCATTGTTTAATGGTGTTTTCCTTTACCTGCGGCTTATTTTCTGTTGAGCTATCTAAATGATAGACCAGAGATGTTTCTGCCTAAAA
Source organism: Salticus scenicus (assembly GCA_963930645.1). Classification (NCBI taxonomy): domain Eukaryota; kingdom Metazoa; phylum Arthropoda; class Arachnida; order Araneae; family Salticidae; genus Salticus; species Salticus scenicus. Next base: position 227,248,140 of record OZ005648.1, read on the forward strand.
GGTTGTCTGAGTGTGTAATGCTGACCGGGATGTCGGCCTGAATAGCTCAGTGGTAGAGCATTGACCTTGTAAGTCAAATATCCGGGGTTCGATTCCCGGTCCAGGCATTATTTTCACTCAGTCGGAAAAATAAAATTTCACTAAAATGTTAAGTCTTAGTTCTTAAATATTACATAACTTTTTCTAGTTTCTCACTGTTAAAATTCTGTTTTATCCCTTTTGTCTTTTGTTTTTAACATGAATATTCTAGGATTCGTGCATCTCAAGTTATATATCATGATTTAGAAAATGCGGTAGGACGAGGATTGCGCTGGGGAACACTTGAGCAAGAATTGCAGAATGGATTTTGGTGATCCTTGCAGGTGTGTGCACTGTGGAGACGCCCACCCGGCAAACTATCGGCTGTGTCCGAAATTCCCAGTTCAAAACACGAAAAAAAACGCTAAACCCAAGCGTAAGCCCCAGCAACAGGTCACAAGGGATCCCATAGCCAAAAATTTCACGAGTAAGAAGGTTCAACCTTCCCAATCTTTTGCGGGAATTGCTATTGGTCGTAGCGAGCCCGAAGCTCCTCCCCCTTCCAAAACTCCTTATATAAATTCCTCGGTTCCAGAAGACGCCAGTTCGGCTACCGAGTTTCTAAACTACGTCATGGTCTTGGAAAAGAATCATGACAAAAAAAAACATAGTAAAAGCCTGGAAAATGGCACTTCCACAAATTCGTGCGGCGTCCACGAACTTAGATCGCTCTTTCATCTTGTACGAGAGTTTAATATCTCTCGAGTAATTTTGTTAGGGAAATTCCACCCTTTATTTAGGCTTAACTTTAACATTCGACCCTAGTAGAACGTTGAATTCTTTCTCTGTTGGTATATGGAACGCCAATGGCCTCCATTGTAAGGCGGCTGATTTCCGCCATTGGGTTTATAGTAATAATTTAGATATTATTTTTGTCTGTGAGACCAAATTCTCCCAGGGTTCTACTGTTAAGGTGGCCAATTATATGTTATTCAATGTTGACAGGCCATATAATGGCACCTCTTCCGGCGGCACTGCAATTTATTTAAAGTACGGCTTCAATGCTACTCTCATTAAAGTCCAAAATCTAAATTCTATTGAAGTCACGCCAATTGTTTTGGAATTCCCCACTATTCAAAAATTACTTGTTGCAGCAGTTTATATTCCTCCTCATCGCGAAAGGAATGACCTGCTCATGCGAGATTTATCCCGGCTCACTAATATTTATTCAAATTTTATTATTGCGGGTGATTTTAATGCTAAACGCTTGTCTTGGAACTGCCCCTCTAATGATGCTAGAGGGAATATCATCAGGAGATGGGTGGATCAAAATCATGCACAAATTCTTGCTCCCCCTGAACCCACCTTCACTAGAAGTAATAATATTTTAGATTTTGCTATCACCCGCAATTTTCCATATAGTTACAGCATTTAAACGCTGAATGATCTCACCTCTGATCACCTTCCTGTGGAAATCTGTTTTCGGACGAATAACTATAATTTAGATTTACCGGCGGCCTTCACCACCAGGTGGAGCCACTTTACGGAGATATTAGCCGATTCTGAGCTTCCTTCACCTCTTCCATCTAACAAACTCGAAGCCGAGAGATCAATCAGCATGCTTGAAGATTACATTCAAGATGCCTTTCAGCAAAGCTCGGCTCCGAGAAAGAGGACTAGTCTATTCTTCCGATTACCAGATGAAATCAGGCAGTTGTGATCAGAGAAAGAAATCATGCTCGCAGGAATTGGCAGGTTCATAGGCTCCCCCATTTCAAACGCTTGTACAATGTACTTGCACGGAGGGCTAAAGCTGCAATTCATGAGTACTCAAAAACGCATTTCAACAACTTTGTCGAGAGTTTATCGACGACTGACAACACCATTTGGAAGGCTACTTCACGTATTCGTAGGCCAAAAACAAACATTCCGGCTCTAAATAGCCCAACTGGAATGGCAATGACAAACTCTGAAAAGGCTGAAGCTCTCGCTCACAGTCTTAGAAGTCAGTTCACACCTCACAATGATGTTTTTAATCCTAGAATCACTTCGATTGTTAATAACAGTGTTCAAAATTTATTAAGCAAAAATTCCATTAATACTCTTAACTTGGCCACTCTCTCTGAGGTAGTGGAATATATTTCTAAACTGAAAAAGAATAAATCCCCTGGCGAGGACCGAATAACAAATAATATGCTTATTAACCTTCCTACCAACTTTATTTTTTATATCACTTTAATTATTAATCGCATGCCAATACTCAATATTTTTCCAGATTGTTGGAAAAAGAGTTTAATCGTTTCTCTGCCGAAAGGTGGCGACACTGATCCGCACCTTCCTCAAAGCTATAGACCTATTTCTCTTCTCTCTTGCATGTCTAAAATCTATGAATATATTCTCGTTAATCGCCTGAATGATTTTACAAACTCTCATGATGTGATTATGCCTGAACAATTCGGGTTTCGTCCACGTCATTCAACACAACAACAGTTGTGGAGAGTGTGTGAAATTCTTCACGACGGCTTCCAATCTAGAGGTGTAACGGGGGTTATATTTCTAGATGTTCAAAAAGCTTTCGATAAGGTCTGGCATGCTGGCCTTATTCATAAACTTATATCTATTGGTCTTCCCGATCAACTAACTAAAATAATTTATGACTATCTTAGCAATAGATCTTTTTCCGTTAAAGTCGGAAACTCTATCTCTAAACCTTCACCTATTTTAAGTTCTGTTCCTCAAGGTTCTCTGTTGGGGCCATTCCTCTTCAACATCTACGCCAATGATCTTCCGCGTGATGTTGACGTCACTTTAGTGACTTTCGCTGACGACACTGCCATTTGCTGTAAACGTAACACTCCAAACGCTGCGTTTGAAGTACTTCAAAATTATCTCAATAAATATTCGATCTGGTTACGGAAATGGAGAATCAAAGTAAACAGTTCCAAAAGTGCCGCCATATTTTTCACCAATAAAAACTATGACACCTCCACTAACTTTCTCTTAAATAATGAACCCATACCCTGGGAGACATGTTATAAATACTTAGGAGTTTATATTGATTCCAAATTAACGTGGTCTCGTCACATCTCAGAAACTCTGGGTAAAGCCAAACGAGCCACGCATTCCCTTCATTCTCACTTAGCTTTTAATAGCCGCCTGTCCATCAAAAATAAATTATTACTATATAAATCCATGATCCGGCCTATCCTAACCTACGGGTGTATGATATACGGATCTGCTTCGAAAACCAACTTGGATAAAATTCAAAAGTTTCAAAACAAGCTATTGCGCAGGTTTTTGAAAGCTACTCGCTACGTCCGTAATGATACTATTCATCAGGATCTCCGAATTAAGCCTATTTATGCTCAATTTCGGAAACTTGCATTGAAGTTTCACAGATCCATTCCTACTGTTGGAAATCCTCTTTTGGACTCTATTCACAGATACGACGCTAGAGTCGGTCGTGGTAAAAAACGGCCTCTGGCGATTTTAGTCAGAGGGGATGATTTTCTCCCAGTCTCTGAAAAGCGTAGGAGTATAACTTCCGGAGTAACCTAATTTAGTATTTCCATCCAAAATTCTATTTCCCCTAGATTGAACGAAATGTTCATCTAGCTTTGGCTAACCCTAGTATCAGGCTTATCTACTGAACTTTGTCAGTCGCGAGCTTTGAACCTTCTTACTAGTGAAATTGTTACTTCTTTTTTAATTAATTTTTTATCAAAATTTCCTAATTGCTGTATATTTTTTTATTATTTGGCTTTTTTTTTTTTTTTTTTTTTTTTTTTTATTAATTTTATTGTCTTGTAGTGTAGGGATCTGAGGTCTCCTCTCATTGGCCGATTTCCTGGCCTCTGATTGGCTTTCAGTTTCAGGACAAAATCCTCTGCGATTTTGCTCTTTTTACTTTCAGTGAGGATTGTGAGTATGTGAGTGCTATGTGTGTCTCTGAGAGGTCCGCAGATCTAGCTCAGAACTTAGTTTCTGGCTGGACACTGAGACTTTCGTAGGATTCATGCATGCACTTACTTCACTTTAATCCTCCTGAATTTTAATTATGATAGGGAAAAAAAATTGTATGGCCCCCTTTTTTTTATTAATTGCGGGACTCTGATTATTATTAGCGGTTTCCTTTGCCCCTTTGGACGCCCTGCTCAACTCTTTATTCCTTTTCGCCGTCCAGACCGTCTCGTCAACGCACGTAACAGTTTCACTGTTACACTTAGGTTTTTTCAAAGAGTTATTTTTTTTTTCTTTTAAAAAACTCCTGGTGCTTCACTCTGATTGGTCTCTGCTCACGCGGAGATTTATTCAGAGATCAAAATTCTAAATTCATCCCTTTGGCTTTTAATTATTTTATGGAAAATTATTTTTATGTTTTTCTCATTTTTCGTTGGAGGTAAGCATTGGTTGCGACCAAATGCAGGTACTCCGAAGCACATCGTTGACTTGACCTAGGACGAGGATTATTATTTGAAAGAGCAATATGCAGTGAAAAATACTTTTGTTTTTGCTTTCTTTTAAATTAATATAATTAATTTTTATCAGATTTTTTAAAACATATTTTCTGTTTTAATCTTGTTGTGACATTTTCGCATTCGTTTACTCTACCGTTTATGCTATTTAAATTTTATCGCATGACGTAACATAATAAAATATAAACTTTTTATTAAATATTTTTTTTTTTAATACCGAATAATATAGTGGATTTTTTTTTTATTTTTTTTTTTTTTTAAGTTTTTAAAATCTATTATTGAAACAAAGCGCAATATTATTTATTTTCGATTATTCTAATCACGGCGTAAAACTGGCAACACATTTATCATGGAAAAAGAATTTAAAACTAAGTAATATGTCTTATAACTTTTAAAGATATAGATTTTACGCATTTAAAATTAAGAATTCAAGTACAGTAGACGACTGCAGAGCGGGGAATATTCGTTCTAGGCAATAGGAAACCGTTTTTTCTACATCCATATTTATTTTCATATGAATATACACAATAATTATACTCTTTCTAGTGAAAGTATTTGTTTCATACTATTTTGTTTATATAAATATGAATATAAGGAATATTCTTAAGAAATATCGTAACACACAAATTGTGAAAGAAACGCCCACCGGAGGAGTCACAGATTTCCAAATGACGTGAAACTACATCAGCAGTCGCGAAAATATTAAATATCCTTTTTCAGATTTTAGTTTTAAAATTGTTATCTATATTTTTGTATATTATCTATTGTTGGTTTGTACGCCTAAAATTAAATGTAAAACTTTATAGTAACACTTTCATGCGGGGCTTACTGTATAAAATAAAAATATACCCAACAAGAAGTAGATAATTCTTTTTCTTAAATATTAAACACTTTTTTTTTTTTTTTTTTTTTTTTTTAACCGCTATTATATTATTATCATTATTAGTATTATTCTTTTACCTTGGTACCTAGATTTTTGTTATTCAACATTGTATTGTAGGGTTCATATCTCATATGATTCAAGCTATTTAATTTTCTTCGTAGGAAGTGATGTATTTTACTATTCAATGTTTAATAAATAGAAACAAATAAAAATCCTCTAATTCATAAACTAACACAGAAAGTTTTGCGAATTAGAATCATTTTTTATTTTATAATAAACATTTCTGAACTTTGTTTCCGGTGTGAAATTTAATAAATAATGTATATTGCGTGGTAGATCAAAATTTATTTTTTCTAAATGTATAGACGGTCCCCTAACACATTTTCACGTGTAACTCTGTTTAGAATTGATTTAAAGTATATAAATAGGTAAGTTTTCCGAACTGCCTTGATCTCCAAAATCGGAATATGAGGTCAAAAATAGGGGTCGTCATTGAAAAAAATGAAGTTTATACCTGTTTTAATATGTAGATGACCCATTAAGTAAAATAGAACTACACCATTAAAAACTAGACTTGATGCAGATCGATAGGTACCAGCCGCATGCTTCTATACGATAATTTACGGCGAAATTAGGTGGGGAGGTGGCGTTTTTATTTTTTTGGCTGACTGTACATTACTTCTCCCTCTGAGGAGATGTATATTCCAGGGGCTGTAAATTTTCAATGTCGGTATCTTTCAAAAAAACTCGTTAATGACTTTAAAACGATAGGTTGAACCCTAAATCAGTTAAATCTGGCATAATTTAATACAAAATTAACGTCTTCTTCTTCTTTATTTATTTATTTATTTTTTTATTTTGACTTTTAGTATTGTACTTCTGTGTCAAGAAAATCAACTGTATTCATCCTGAAAAACCCTGAAAAGTAATTTTAATAAATAATTTGTGCTACGTGAATTTGTGCAAAAAAAATGTAGAATAAAATATTTGTGATAACCACAACATTCTAATTTTGTATAGAGTTCTGAATATTGGTACCTATATGCACTTCCTATAATATCTATATAGGATGGTGTAGATTGGATGTAATCCGCTGACAGTGTTGCCAGATATGGCAGATTTTTTATTCAATAATCACGGATAATTTTGAAATGTGATATTTGTTGTATATAATAGAGTATTAGTCTTCGAAGTAATTAGGCAAACGTTACAACGAAAAATTATTAGTGATTATTGAATAAAAAACTCGCCAGATCTGGCAACACCTTCCGCCGATCTTCTGTGATTTAAAGCTAAGTTCGGAGGCATTATTATGTGAAGTACTGATTGAGATCACTGATTTTCACTACGCAGAGAGATCCCCTCTCCCCCATTTAAACGCTTCGATCAAATTAATTTATTAAATTTACTTTAGTCTCTGTGTTTCATTACTTGAATACAGAGTAGGAATGGATAAAAATGAAGAAATTTTACAAGGCAGCTTTCCCACTGCAAACCATCTATCCCCCACCCCTACTTCTTCTCTTTTTTACAGTTTTGGAAATTATCTTATCAATTCTTAAAAATCTGAATTCTCAGATTTGATAAACTTTCAGTTACTTTGAAGTTAACACATCAAATAAATTTTTGCACCATCTGAACTAAAATATGTATATTAATAAAATCAGACTTTTGTCGGAAAATTTCACAGAATTAAAAAATTTCGCGATATCTTCACGTTTCACACATCAGGAAAGCAAAAAATGACTTTAGAAAATTTTCTGTGTGCGTGTGTGTCGCTGTTTCTGTATCGTTATTTTTGTTCGGGTATCACGTAAGAACGACAGGACAAAATTCAAGGACACATGGCAAGAATTTAGGTCTTTATCTAACTTAAAATTATATTTACCAACTTATACGAATTTTTTCCTCCGTTACCCCCTGGGGGGCCAAGAGGCAAAAACACGTTTATAAGCATAACTCGACCCTAAATTACTTCAGGATGAAGAAATTGCGCATGACGAGACTAAACTCGAGTACGAATAAAACATTCTCTGCAATTTAGAAATTTTGGATTTTTAAAGCGAGAGAGGGGAAATCAATGTTTGTTGAGAAATTTCTCAAATTCCGGATTTTTGAGTAGAACTCTACCAAAAATAGAACAAAGTTGTTGAAAATAACCATGCGTCTTTTTTAGGATATTTCCAAAAACATATTATTATTATTTTTGTGTGTGTGTGTGTGTGATTTTCGATTTCTTTCCCTTTCTTTCTTTTTTTTTTCTTTCTTTTTTTTCTTTTTTTCTTTTTTCTTTTTTTTTTTTTTTTAAGGAGGTGTTAAGTGAGGTCAAAATCGAGGCACCCCTTTTATCGCAAAATTTGTCCTGCAAAATCTATGGTAGCTGCGGTCACGAATTTTGGTTCTTGGATTGTTTATATGAATCCAATCCCTAAAGTAACGGGATTTATCAAAATTCCCACCTTCACCCATAGGGGCAGGCCGCAAAATTATAATAATAATAATAATAATAATAAACATTTGTAAACTTCTGTATAAATAAAACATTATTGGAATTTGTGATTCTTATGAAGGAACGGAGAAAATTCGTTTTTCATGGGGAAATCTCGCAAATTCCGCACTTTTTAGTAGAGCTCTACTAAAAATGGTACAAAGATATTGAAAACAGCCATGTGACTTCTTTAGAATATTTCCAAAAATCCATTTATTTTATTTATTTATTTATTTATTTATTTTTTTTTTTTGGGGGGGGGGTGTTTGTCACGCGGATGCAAATTCGAGACCCTCTTTCCCCGCTAAATTTGTCTTGGAAAATCTATAGGATCTGAGGTTACGACATTTCATGCGTAAATTGTTTACCCGACACCTATTGTAACAGGATTTTACGTAATTTCCGTAACCTACCTTGAAGTGAGGGGGGGGGGGCAATAGATACGTTTCCAAGCACAACCTTGATCTTATCTCCGTAAGATTATTTTTATGTATGGATTGGTTATACGTTTCCAACATTCATTGTAAAGGGATTTTGTGAAATTTGCCCACCCCCTCTAAAGATTAAGGGTAAATACGTTTTCAAGAGTAACTCTGCTCCAAATTATATTGGGAAAGAGATTTTTTGATGCGTCGATTGTCTATGAGTACGCAATACTCACACTACAAAGACATTTTGAAAAATTACTTTCTACGCCGAGGGAGGGGGTGAAAACGTTTTTTCAAGTTTAACTCCACTTCAAATTATCTTAAAAAAGAGGTTTTGGATGTGTGGATCGGTTATATGTACACAACACGTAGTATAAAGAGATTTTGCAGAATTAAACCCCCTTCCACCATTTAAGAGTGGGTGGGGGCAAAAAGACGTTTTCAAGCATAACGCAGCTCCAAATTAGCTCCGGAAAACGATTTTTGCATATGTCTGTTCGTTATGTGTAGACAACGCGCTTTGTAAAGTAATTTTACGAAATTAACCTCCAATTTTGGGGTGGGAGGGCAAAAAACACGTTTCCACGTTTGAATTTGCTTCAAATTATCTTAGAATGGCGAATTTTGGTGTCTGGGTGTTAATTAAATGTATGCATTATGCACATTTCGCGAAACTTCACATTTTCCCGCTGGTGAAGGGGAAGTAAAAAGCAAGTAAGTTACTGCCGTAGAAAGTGGGGACCCGGGCATATCACGTTGTTAGCTGGAAAACCTCTACCGAACACAGCGGTAACTTTAACTTAAATTTCGACTGATTTCATTGATTTTTATTTATTTATTTTATTTTTGAGATTTTATTATAATAATATCGAATTTTGAGAACTTATTTAATTATATTGTCCAGCGAAGCGGGCAAAGCCTGCTAGTAAATAAATAAATAAACAAATAAACGAAATAAATAAATTAATAAATAAACAAAGCTCTAATAAAATTATCCCCTGAAAAACTAATTATAACTATTAATCTTCATTACTAAATAAATTTAAAGTAATTATAAGGTGTGTGTACTGTGAGGTCATGATGGTAAGTCACCACAGTTTGTTTAAAGTTGGATTCTTTGGAGTTGGATTCTTTAAAGTAAATTCTTTGCTGGATCCAGCAAAGAATTCAGTTGGGATAGTTAAATCGCTTCAGCGCCAGTGACTCGGCAAAATTTTATGTCGGATTAGTTTTGTGTCGACATGGTGCTGCAACGAAGGAATTAAGTTGCGAGGTATAGGCGAATAGGTAGAGATTCTAAAAGTTTGGTTGAAATGAAGAGAAGGGAAGTTGGTGGAAAGTGATGTAAGATGGAGATGATTTTCGTAAAAGGTGTGGTGTAGTGGAGTCTTGTCCGACGTCTGTCTACGACAAAGTTTAAGGCTTAGAGCCTGGAGAAAGTTATATTTCGATAAAAGAGATTGAGTTGCATTTAAGTTAAGTAGTTTAATGAGTGTTGTTGTGCTTCGGTGCTAGTATTCGTGAATGGAAAATTGAATCAGCTGGGAAACCGCTGATCTAATTGCAGTCACGGCAGTTGAGAAAAAGAGTGCATCCATCTCTACAACTTCTACTATTTTCTGGGTGAGATATTTCAAATTACCTAAATTAGTTGTTATATTTATTTGCTAAAATATCTAATTTTGCTGACTGAGCTACATAATCCAGACACTCCTCCCATTATTCTGGTTGAATAAACTCTTAGTTTTATTTTATATATCTGAGCCCTTGTGCTTCTTATACTTAATAGCTAAGTTAACTAAGTTAAGATGGGGTCTGCATCAACGCAAACCTCACAGTACTTTCCAAAAGATTACTTTGTTTACTGTTTAGTGATCATTTAACAGCTGAAAAAATAATTTAATTAAAAATGAATTTTAAAAATGATTGTTTCTGTTTTTATTTGTGTAGAAAATGTGTTTACTAAAATCAACATCGAAAATTACTTAAAATTATTTCATTTACATATAATGAGAAAGCATTCAGTAATATATATTTAATTAAGAAGAATGAGAAGATGTAGTCCAAAAAAGGACTAATAGTTTTACTAATAATTAGAACTAATAATAATACTTGAAAAAAAATTATCATGGGGTCGAATACTTCAATCATTAGTGAATATAAACAAGAATAAACAATTTCAAACACGCAAATGCGAATATTTAATGAGAAATAATTGGAGTGCTAAAAAATCTACATAAAATATCTTTATGTGCTTTGTATGAACATAATTAAAAGACACAATTTAGGAAATTACACCCTGTAGACAAATTAAATCGTTATTTTGGTAAATGACTCATTTAGTTTGGGATGTTAAAATGTAAAGAATTATTTATTCGCGGTGAAAATATTTAAAGTCCTTGAGATTTTCATTTTTTTCTCCTTTTTAAAAGCAGGAATGCATATAATAAATAGAAAATAAATTAAAAGCAAGACTTTTTTCCTTTTGTTAAGAAGCAGAATAATTAATGTTATTTAAATTATTGTTAGTTTAACTGCACTTTAAAGATTTTGTACTTTTACATAAATGTATAATTAAAAATACCCGAAATGCAAAGAAATATAAAAAATATCAAACATTTCCTGGTTTGTTTATGTTAATATATCACTAAAAGTGTTAACTAGACATTTTTATGATACTCTATTTTATATTATGTTCTATTTTGTATTATATTACATTATTTTGCATATTCAAAGTCTCTAAACTTGTTTATTTCACAGTTTTTTATACTTTATTATTTTGTTGATAGTATTCGTTGATCTAGATATAAATAAATAATTAAGAGCACTTCTTGCGAACTTAGAAAAATTATTAGAATAATTGGGATTTATTTTATTTTAGTTTTTATTTATTTATTTATTTATTTTTATGCATTTTACCTCAGAAAAATAATTTCAATTCTCGATATAATTTTATGTCATACTTTAATAACGATTTAGTCCAACAGTTGTTAAAGATGTTTATGGCTTTGTTTCGTCGATAAATAAATTAAAAAATTCTTAAAATCAATATGCGTCTATCAAGTTGTCATAGATAGTGTAGAAAGCTTTTTATTGAAAATTGTGCAAGTAGCTCAACTAATTATATTCTAAAGGACCACAAAATAATTTGTATCCATTACGGTTAAAACATGTATTTCTTTTCAGCATATTCAAAGGTTTTTTGTTTTTTTTCTTTTTTGAGCTAAATATGTGAAACCAGAGCCTCCTTAAGTAGATGCCTAGCGAGTCGCTCGAAAACTTGGCAACGGTACAAGAAGAACATAGCCAGTAGATGCCGCTTGATACCGTACGTAAAGTTCTGTTTATTTCCCGCGATTCAATTGAGTTACAATTGAGTTCTTTATGGTTTATGTTTTATTAATTTAACAAATGTGAGAGTTTTATTTTTATATAATATGGTGTATTGCGTCGTTCCATTTTGTAAATCGGACAGTCACCGTGAAAATATAAGTTTTCACGAAATACCAAGCAATGCAATTCAGCGTAAAAAATGGCTTGCAAATATTTCAAGGCAAGGTATGTAAACTGCATAAATAATTAATGCAAAATTACCAACCCTCCGGATTTTTGAATATCAATAATATTTTTCACAAAAAACATTATTTTTATTTATTATCGTAAATTCTGTGATTAAGACGAAGATAAACTTAAAAGAAATTATGTTATAAAAATTCGAAGGGTTGACAACTCTGTTAGTAAGTTAGATTTAACAAATAAAATAGTTATGCTTATTACAAAATGAAATGAAATTTTTATTTATTGATGTTGGAATACAGAAAAATAACTTGTTCTTAGTTACTTTGAAGTAACTCTATATTGGAATATTTTATAGTTTTATTCATAAATTTCATTTGTAACTTATGAATAAAACTATAAAATACTCCAATATAGGAACAAGATTGATTTATATTTTTTTAATACCACTGTTTTTTAAAGACTTGTGTAAATGCGTATAAAAATTTGATTATTTCAGTTAAATTGAAACAAAAGTGTTGGGAATCTTGAAAAGAAAAAATAGAAAATTTTTATTTCTACTTTTGTTCTTTTTAAAAATATTAAGTTTTAAGATTCAAAACATTACTCTTATTAACCTTTTACCACACAAATGGAATATGGAATTAAAAAATCATGTAAAAATTAAATATCATAAGTACTGATTTGAAAAATTATCAGATATAACAGAAAGATGACTTGATTTTTTGAAATAGAAATTACAATTCAATCATAAAAGAGAAAATGTACAGAAAAATTTAAAAATGACCTATTTTACCATTTTCCCTTCTACGCCACAGTTTAAAAATTCACATAATTATTTTGCTTTTAAACTTACCAATCTTGATCAAATTTTTTAGATTGAAACCTTATACGAATTTTAAAATATCAAATGTAAATTTCGTGCATTTACTTGTTTTTAAGATATTCTGATAACAAATATATATATTACGCAGATCAATCGTTAAAAGCAGGACTTTCATATTTAGGTCCAGGGAACCTCAAAACATGATAATATTCAAAAGGGCAACTAATAGAGTGTTTATATAAAAACTTTGAAGAAAATCGTTGGAGCTGTTTTTGAGATAAGGGCTTACGGTCCCACTTCCAGTTTTCCAATCTTCACCAATATTTGGGAAATTCATCTGTACACCAGACCTGCCTCAATTCTGAAGTTTCGCAATTCCATCTCTATTAATTTAGGAGATATGTTAGTCAGAAAATTCCCCACATTCATACACTCACATATATACACACACACACACACACACACACACACATACTGGCTTATTGCCAAAAACTACTTTTTTTGGACTCATGAGACCTTAAAAATATAAATCAGGGGAAAACTCGATATCGAATTTTTAGACCGAACACAATACTTTCATTACCTACGGTAGTAGGTAATGGAAGTAAAAATATTTCAAGGATGTTATTAATTTGTCCTTAAATTTGCCAATCTTTATCAAATTTTTCAAATTGAAACCTAATACGAGTTTTAAAATACAATTGTGAATTTCCTGCATTTGTTTGTTTTTAAGTTATTGTGATAATAAATATGCGTATAAATCAATCGCTAAAAACTTAAAAAAAAAATGTTTTTTGTATTCAGGGAACCCCAAAACGTGACTTTATTCAAAAACCTGAGTTGAAAATAGAACTTCAAAAAAATACTTTGTTTACATTATAGGTTCGAAAAATTAATTTTCCTTCTTCAACAGTATTCGTCGTCATAAAAAAAAGTGTAGCAAAGCACTTCCGTCAATTGCATTCTACAGAAAAGAACGTTTAACTTAATTTTGAATAGCCCTGTATGTTTTCAATAAACTATGTTCACATCAGATTGTGCATTTAAATTTAGTCTTATATGAAAAACATCTAACACAAAATGAAATACACTTTCAGCATTTTCCAAGTATATCCGAGATAGACAAACCGACGCGCACAGACCAACCGCTAAAAACATTATTTTTCGTTTCAGGAGACCTCAAAACATGTAAATATAACACAACCTTATTTCGAAAATGTCTATCAGTTTCGAAAGCATACCCTCTCGGAACTGGTGGAGCTAATAAAATTTTGAATAAAAAAAAAAATAAAAAATAAAACTTGGTGCGAGAGAAAACTTATACTCAAGAAATCCTTAATTTCAAAAATTTAAATCTTAATGGTTATTTATTTATTTATTTTTTGTGTCGGACTAGACAACAGATTGTTTTCTTGTCCAATTTTTATTACTGAATGTTAACTTAACTCGTTAATGTGCTGGTCTATTTTTCTTATAAATAATATAAAATTTTCGATTTAAGAAAAATAATTCACACCTAATAAGGTAAAAATGTAACGTAAAGGACATGACTAAAAAAAAAAAAAAAAAAAAAAAAAAAAGACATGATTTTAATAATTTATCATTATAAATTATTCATTCTAAACTGAAACTCATTTAAAGTTCAGAGATTTTAATTTATATAAACGATACTTTCATCTGATATCTAAATTAAAAAGAATTTTGAAATTTTTATTGAATAAATATATAAAAAAATAATGTAATCGCGTGATAGACATGCCATGTTTTTGCTTATTTAATTTTAAATTTCCCTTTTTAATTAATAAGATATTTAAAAAAAAAAAAAAAAGTGTTATTTATTTGATACGTTGTACAATTTGATACAATTAGTTGAAAAGCTAAAATAGGTCTTGTCCACTTTCGAAGAAAATTAAACCCTATACTTTTTTAAATATAAATATTTTATTGAAAATATTTACGATAAAGCAGTTTCACATCATTTTTTCAAATTAAAAGAAAAAAAAAATACAATTTTGGACTTTAAATGGAAATTAATAGCTAGATTTTTAGATGAAAAATATAACTTATCTATGAAACAGAAGAAAATTGTTGCTCTGCGTAGGTGCTGTCACCTAGCGTTAGTTTTGTTTTTTAAATGTTGCATAATTTAACATTGGGATTCGCCGCGCGTGGAGGGCATGTACTTAAGGAGGTTCTGGTGAAACGAACATACGTTTTTAATATGAAATAAAGGATATTAGAAAATAATGCAATTAATATTAATGATTTATTTACAAATTCACATAAAAATATACGAATCCATTACGGGATACTGCTAGACGTGCATATTCAATTGTGCTACGAGTTTTCAAAACTTTTTAATAATAGTGGAAAATATTTATTACTTAGTATTTGTGATATTACGGGTAAATATATTTAGAAAGTATTTTTCTGAATTCTAAACGGAAAAATTAAAACGCGGACAGATATTGTAATATTAAAAAATAATGTAGTATTAATAATTTTCTTGGCCGTAAGAATTGTAGATAATTTAAAATATATCATTACTACATTACTTGTAAAGTGATCCAAAAGCGCAGGAACGATTAAAAATAAATAAATAAATAAATAAAAACAGGCCTTTTTTTTGTTGATATTATGAGGAATTTTATTATACGTATTGTTGACATATTTAATATGACTATAGGTGACTATTAGACAGTGGCGGCTCGTGCAAATTTTCACAGGTGGGGCCCGATCCATCGTATGACGCGTAATTTAACTTTAATACTATTCATTATTCAAACATGCAAACAAACATTAATAAAATGGGGTGTAAAACGAAATATTGGATTTTTTTTTTTTTTTTTTATGATGGCGAATCTTAAATTCAACACTATGGAAAACATTGCATAAAATTATCTCAAAAACTAAAGTTTTACAAATAGAATTGCAAAATTCTGCAATGTTCTGATCAATGGAATATCAAACTTTAAATAACGGAAATTGCTAAGTTTGATACCAGATCGCTTTCGTCGACATATACATTTGGAGTTTACTATGGTTTTCTCCAAAACTTAAATAAAAAGGGCTATGTAACATTTAGAAAGACTCTCTACAGAGAGTACAGCACTGAGGTCTAGGACCCTCTTTCAGTCAACTGGCTTTAACCCTAACACTACACACCATTAAAATTTAAATTCAAATGTCTCAGAGTGTAATATTATTTAGCTTATGCTAATTATATTCCTAAATCTTTTAATTATAGAATTTCAAGTGTTATATTCATGTTCCTTATCTTAAAAAATAAATAAAATAAACCTTAACCAATCCGTAAGAAGTTATATTGGAATTTAGAAAGTCATGATTAATGTAATGTGGATACATATTAAAAAAAAAAAAAACACCATGTTTCTCACTTTAAAAGCTTAATTTTAGATAATTTAAATTAACTTTCAATAAATAAAAAAAGAAGACGGGTTATCATCTTAAAAAAAAAAAAAAAAAAAAAAGAAAGAAAGAAAGAAAAGAAAAAAGAAACATTGCGGATGTTTCTATTAAATCGCATTTAAAAGAAAAATCATTTAAATAATAATAAATCACAATTTTATGCAGATATTTAATCCATTTATCCATTTAAATCCATTAATTATTTATCTAAAAATTTTACAGTTTATTTACATAAAAGTTTCAATAAACTATTCTAAAGGGGGGAAAAGAAAAAAAAAAACGCATATTCTTTTTATTTTTATTTATTTATTTATTTATTTCCTCATTTAAATTCAAAATACTTCAGTTAAAGAGGTCTTAAATTCTTATACATGCTTTTATCTCAAAGGCTAGTCTAGAAAATATTTTTGACTATTACCAGATTTCTTTCTTTAAATACTAAAATTTTAAACCGTCATATATAACTCTAAAAAATTCCCCGAAAAATCAACGAGGAAAAAAAAGAACGTAATGCAGGAGTCGCCAAATTTTATCCGTGAATTGCATGGTTAACAGACTGTTTCCCCCCCCCCCTATAGTTTTGTTCCAAAGGGCAGGACTCTGTTGGCCCATCGACAAGAAAATTACAGACTGCTTACACTGATAAAGCAGTTCGTCGCTAAATCTGTTAACCCGATCTTCTAGTAGAAAAAACTGTACAAATAAACACAGCAATTTAAAGCTGACTGAAAACGGCCCTATTCTCTCAGATAAGGAAGGGAAGTAGGAGTCGCTCAGTCATTAGTGATTTGTGACAGCTGAAAAAAATATATTGACAAATAAATGATAATGAAAGAAGATTAAGAAAAAGTTAGATAGACTTGTTATTTTGTATATATTTTTTTGAACAGTTATAAAAAAAACAAAAGAATTATTATTATTTTAATCGAGAAAAAAATTAGGTGGGGCAGTGCCCCGCTGCCCTCAATTACCAACCGCCACTGCTATTAGATAAGCATACTGTTATAAAAGGTTTGATAAAATTTGGGTAAGTGAATAATTTGGAGTGGGAGCCCAAAAAGTCGACTTCACAGCTTAGATTTTGGTGATGAAGAGACATTAACTTCATTAATTTCGCCAAAGCTCTAACAGAAGCCAAATTCAAAACTATCATTACATATTGGAATTTGATTTCTTCGCTAGCAAGAACATATAAAAAGAGTTTTTTTTTTTTTAAAGATATGTTATACTCTAATCAAACTAATAATTTTGAGTACACAAAGCAGTACTACCATACATATTAACCCTTCATTTTCGACAATCTTTATTTATGAGAAATGAGAAACCACAACGACAGATACTTAAAAATACATAGATATAATTTAATTCTGTTCAAGTAAAATTTTGACTTACTGAACAAAATTATGTTAGTGATTGGTCTATGATTTAGGAGGAACATAAAAATGAAATAAGACATGGGTTATTCTTTATAAAACGAAATGATATCATGAGATTCTGCTTGCAGAGTGATTTTCTTTTACATTTTTTTTTAAATTGATGGAGAAACAATTCGGAGTTTATTAAAGATTAATATTGAATATACGAGTAAATTATCATATAAAGCATTAAAATAGATTTGAATTAAAATTAAGTAGAAAATTTAAAAAATATATGTAACTTCTATATCACATATTTCTCCCCTTCACACCGAAAAAAAAGTTAAAGAAGAGAGAAATTTTTTATGTGTTTATATGGTTAACTGAGTTAAAATATTTATCATCAAACAAATAATATTAACCTTATACAAGAGTGATTTTCTTTAAAAAGTAAAAATATAAAGAACTGTAAAGAATATTACACGAAGCACGCATCCCATACAAAAATGTAAAAACATATATTAAAACGAAATTATAAAACATGCATATATGATTATATATGGTTTAGCCATGGGTTCCCCTCTCTTCCTAATCCTCGCAGATATTTGCATGCACTTTTTCGAAAGTAAGATTTTTAAGAAAATATCTTTTCCTTTTTGGACCCGTTACGTTGACGACACCTCCACGCTTATCAACATATCTCGTCACAATATTAACCATGTCTTAGAAACTTTAAATTCAGTTGACAGTAATATCCAGTTTACATATGAAATAAAAAATAATGGCTCCCTTCCATTTCTTGATACCCTCGTCTCTCGCACTGTAAATGGATTTACAACCACCGTCTATAGTAAACATTTTGCAGTCTTCCTTCCTCCCCATGCCCGTTCGTGTCACCCACCTAACCAAAGAAAAAGATGCTTTCTATACTTTTGTAAACCGTGCTCTTAATATTTATTCAAATCCTATTTTATTAAAATCTGAAATTAAATACATGAAAGCCATTGCAATTGACAGAGGTTATGACCCTTCCATTATCGACAAAGCTATCCAAAAGTTACAACTTCCTCGTATTTCCTTTAGTAAATCAGTCTTCTAAAATCAGCATTGTTTTACCCTATTTTTCTAAATCCAGTCAAACTATAGCTAAAATTCTCAAACAATATGATTTTAAAATAATATTTTCGCCTTCCATTAAACTCACCTTTTCTCAGTTAAAAGATCCCATTGATATGCATAATTCTTGGGGTATTTATAGTGTTTCCTGTCAGTGTGGTTTATCATATATTGGCCAAACTAAACGCAGTCTTAAATTTCGTCTAAAAGAACATATGAATTACGTCCGCAAACAAGAAACCAATAAATCGGCTATTTCTAACCATTGCTGGGAGGAAAAATCATAATTTTAAATTTAATTCAGCTAAAATAATTTGCAGTCCTAAATCCATTCATGAACTCGATTTCTTTGAAACTTTTCACATTTATAAAAATTTTAAAACCCTTTTAAATTGTGATTTCGCTGTTCCCTATTTGTCTGATTGTTGGAAATTTTACATTCAGCCCATATTTTCTTAATTTTTCTACTGTTTACACAGCTAACATTCCTAATTTCCTATTGGCCACGCTCCCCACCTTTCCCGTAATCCTATTGGTTGAACTAAATTCGTCCCCTCTCCTATATATACGAGCACTTCTCCAGATTCATTATTCTTTTCGCACTGAAGACGGTACGCTTAAGGCTACCAAAACCGCTGTATGCATCTCAAATATTTTTTCTTTGGCGTTTCTGACGTAGTAGTTTTTCGGGTTTTAATATTCCAACGCCAAGTCTCCTGTTATTATAAGTACTTTGCTTCCCTGATGTTGCCACTAAATGTATGTATGTATACTATTAATATTAATTTAATATGCTGAATGAATACAAAACTTCAAAATTATAGTGATAAATCAATAGATATGTTGCTGTTTGTAGCCATATAAGGAAAATCTTTACTTTATTTATTTTATTATTGTTGTTATTATTATTATTATTATTGCATATCGATATTATACAACATATATATTTTTACCATTTTCTTTTTTTTTTTTAACTTCGATTCTTCTTTGTTTGTTTGTCCAGTACAAATCTTGCAATTGATTTGTAACTAACTTCCCGACTAGATAGACATTTGAAACTTTAAGCACAGCTCAGAACACGGCGACAATACACTTTTTTTAATACCTTTGGTAAACTGTTTCAGGTCCATACTGCCTTCGGCAGTGTTTATATGATTCGACAGAAAAATTATTTAACTAACTTCCCGACTAGCTAGACATTTGAAACTTTTAGAATAGCTCAAAACACGGTGAAAATGCATTTTTAAAATATTTTTAACCAACAGCTTCAGGGCGCTGCTGCCTTCGGCAGCGTTACCAGTACAAAGCTTGCAATCGATTTTTAACTAACTTCCCGGCTATCTAGCCATTTGAAACTTTTATAATAGCTCGAAACACAATAGCAATGAATTTTTTTAATACTTTTAGCCAATTTTTCCGGGTTCCCGCTGCCTTCGGTAGCGTTTATATGATTTAACAAACATGATGTATAAAAAGTACTTTTTATCTTGTAATTATTCTTTTTAATGGTGAAATATTTTATATATGAAGTGTGAATGTAAATGTGTAAAATAATCAATATCCATTATTTTTGTTAAAAAACAATTGTAAAAAATTATAGCAGGAAATAAGTATATAATATGAAAATACTGAAACAGGAATTGTATATCGTGTAATTGTAATTAGAGAAAAACCAAAAATAATCATCTGCGCAAGAGTCAGAAGTGAATATTTTTAGTTTCATGCTAAGGCGAATCAATCATGCAACATATGATTGATCGATATTTACCAAAAATGTTTAGGAAAATTATGTTAAGAGTGAAAAGTGGAAAAATGGAAAATGTGTGTCAATGTGTGAAAAGGAAGCCTTATTGAAACCTATAAGTATCACAAAAGAATCATTGCACTGAGAAATCTTTCAGCTAAATCACAAAAAAAAAAAAAAAAAAAAAAAGGAAATTTAAAAGGTGTTAATCTGTAATGATTATTGAAATTTTTGATTTGTTGTAAAAATATAATCATAATAAGTACTAAGTTAATATTTTTAAAAATTACACCTGGTTATCTTTCATTTTAACAAACTAAATTCAGATTGTGTGTGAAATATGTTTGTGAAAATGTGTTAATGTAAGAGAAAAATTTTCATGCAAACGTCTGAGTTTCAGGACAAGGCACATCGATCAAGTTATTTAGGATTGATTAAAGGTTTTCCCCACTAGAGTTAACAGATAAATTTATGAAAAGTGTGAAATGTGTAAATTTTCTGAGTTTGAACGAAATTTAAATACAACAAATTTAAATATTCATTACAGAAAAGTTAAGATGCATAAAAAAATAAATAAATAAATAAAAACAAACATTTGAGGAATATAAAATATTGCTTGTGAAAATCATAAAAAATTCTAACACAATACTAACTAATTATCTGTGCAAGCGGTGTCTTTTATTCTTTTATTATTTTTTTTGCAGAAAAAGTCTTTGCGCGTACTATAAAAAATTCAGTAGAGCTGAATAACACAAAAGAGCTGATTTTGTTATCTAATCAAACGTATAAGTTTGTCTATTAAACAATAAATAATTAGAAATAATTCTTAAGTGAATAATGATAGAAATTCTATAAATACAGTAAATAAATAAATTTTACATATACAGGGTGGTTATAATTAAAGTTACGCTATTGAGACCTACGCATAGCTTCCGTTCTAGTAGACGTATTTGGGAAAACGTAGCAAAACATGGTGAAAAGAAATCTGCAATAAAATTTAATAGTTTAAATTTCTGCCGATATATGGTATTATTCAAACAATGTAGTAATGATGTTATGCAAATTTGGAGGGTTTTAAAAAGCTAGTAGTCAATATCGTAAAAACGTTCTTCCCTAAGCCTTTAGGGGAAAAGAAAAGACAGATCTTTATTAATCAAATTGTTGGCAGTAATTTTTAAAAATCACTGTTGGCGCTTTAAAGGCTTACAAGAAAAAAAAAAAAAAAAGCCTTTTTTCAGACAGGTCTTGAGAAATATGATTACTAAATTTGAAGATAATGGAGATTTCATATGCAGCAAGGAAGACGATGGATACTGATTTGTAAAAGAAACTGAGAAAGAAGGTATATCACCGGAGTCGAAATAGCGTCCAGTTCCAGTTCATGTATATTTATATTCATTTTTTCTTTTTCAACTGAACACGCTACTCCCTAAGCAGTTTCTTAAACCCTGTTTTAAAATTTTATTTTGTTGCGCTTCAGAATATTATCAGTTCAAAATTATTTATCATTTCTCTCAGACATTTTAAAGCATACAATTTGTTCATATGATTATTATGAAATATATTCCAGCTGTATGTGTTTATTAAATTTACCAACATTCTTTTGAGTTTGCATTTTTAAATGCACTATAAACTTCTGATATTGCTGCTTGAGAAAACTATTTAATTTTATTCCAGACAAGATTTTACAATAAATAAATAAATAAATAAATAAATCTGGTGTATAACACTTTTATACATTCATTATATACTCATTTTAAAAATAGTGTTGTTAGAAGACATAAAACTTACTTAACAATTCAGACACCTAACAATTTTCCTATAAAAGTAAATTGATATTTACGTCGTAACAGCATGTGAAACAGAGTTTACATAACCAGTTCAGTATATCGGTAGAGCCATTTTTAAATCGCCATTTCTGAAAATTAAAACTGATCTGCCTAATCAGGACACCAGTCAATTTTTCTGCAATAACCATTTAATACATTCGAAGGGACATCTAAAAAGTATTTTATATCGCAATTTTTAAAAAAATCGTTTGAGTCGATTTTGAGATACTGACTTCCGGGCCACTTGGAAATTTTCAACAAAACTTGGCAAACTCATTTATTCTCTGGAAACTAACAATTGCATAAGAAATGCTATCTAAAAGGGAGTTAATATGACGAGTTTGAAAAAAATCCGTAGAGCCATTTTTAAAGTGCAGTTGTGAGACATAAAATTAACTTAATTATACAGGTCGCCTATCAGTTTTCCTGAACTAACCAACATACGAAAGGACATGTAAAAGAATGTTTATATAGCAACTTTGAAGAAAATCGTTAGAATCGTTTACGATATATGGATTTATGGTCCTACTTCCGATTTTCCAAGTTTTACTATAAGTTGATAAAATTATCTGTACATTGACGTTGTCTTAATTCTCAAGTTTTGTAGTTCTATCTTTATTAGATTTAGATAATATCGATTAAATCGTTTGTTATGATAAGCTGAAAATTCCCCATACTCATGCTTACACACATACCTACATGCGCCCATACACAAATACACACTAACAATTAAAAAAAAAAAAACCTCGCTTTTGGACTTAAAATACCATAATACATATAAATCAGGCAAAAACTCAATGTCGGAAATTTTGACCAAATACAGTACTTCCATTACCTGTACGGTAGTCGGATAATGGAAGTAATATTATTAATTATAGACAGTAAAATATTTTTTAAATTAATTATATTAATTTTAATGATAACGTAAGCTCTATTAATACTTAATTCTTTAGAAGTTATCAAAAGTCATTAATATTAGTGAACATAAATTGCGAAATGTTGAATGCTATTATCTATGTCAATAGGTAATAACATAATTGAAGAAACGTCCTTAGTTACTTAATTCTCGATTAAACAGCTGATTGAATAAAGTACTTTTTTAATCAAATTTTACAAAGTGAAGCTGGATGAGCGACAGAGAGAATATAGAGGGGGGGGGATGATAAAATTGAAAATGCAGTATGTATAAAACAAATAATATATCAACGAAAAAAGAATCTGGTGAGTAACAATCACACGACTTTCATTATCCACTATTACACGTATTATATGCATTTTTGAGAGATAATGTGATCAGAAAGCATAAAAGTGACCTAAAGAGAAAATCGTTAGAGCAGTTTTTGAGATACCAATTTAAAAAAAAAATCAATTATTGACCAGAAAACAATAATTACATACAAAAGGATATTTAAAAGTGAGTTAAAATGGCGAGTTTAAAAAAAAATCCGTACTACCGTTTTTAAAGGAACGCCTTTGCGAGGCCTGAAATTGAGCTATTTATACAGGACGCCTATCAATTTTCCTGAACTAACCAACTATATCATTCGAAAGGACATCTAATAGAGTGTTTATATAGCAAGTTTGAAGAAAATCGTTAGAGCCGTTTTTGAGATACGGACTTAGAGCGGACTGAGAACGGACTGAGAACACTTCCGGTTTCCGATGTTCCACTTCCGGCTTTTCAATTTTCACCTATCTGCGAACGCCATTATGGCGTTCGCAGATAGGAAGTATTGTTTATATTAAATACAGGAAATATCGTTTATATTAATATCGTTTATATTAACTGAAAAGAAAAGAATTATTTTCATTTGAAACAATAAATGGTTTAAAATTTATTTTATTATTATGTGAAATGTTTTTCAAAAGATATCTAAGATTGAAATTATTTAGAATATAGAATATTCCTTTTTCAAAGTAAATAAAATTAAAAATGTCTGATTGATTGAAATAAAACAAGATTTTTTATTCGTTCTATTATTTGTACATTTAAAACGTAAATTTATCAAGGTCAAAATAAGATAGTTGTTTTTTATGATTGAAATACATAAAACTAGAATATAATGAAAGCAATTGAGTATTGAGTTGACCTTGGAAAAGAAGCATCATTTGATGAAGAAAATAATAAAAAGTATTTTTTCCATGTTAAATATTAGATGATGTCAAAATCTGATTGCAGTGAATTTTTATTTTTTTATTTTTTGTTTCGCAATGATAATGAAATAAAGTATTATTTTAGAATTTATGAATGAAAACAGAATGTGCAAGTGATAGAAGCTTCGATTCTAATTTATTTTTGGATTACATTTGGTGATTGTTATATTCAATAAATTTTTACAATTAATAAATAAATAAAAATTATTATTCAGTTGGAAATAAATATTGCTATAAGAGTAAAATAAAAAATAATAAATGGTTATTTTCTTTTGTTTATATTTTATGAAAAGAAAATGGCTCTCAAATTAGAACTTTTTCCAAGTTGTTCTTTAAATAAAATCTTCTTGGTAAATAGAAAAGTGAAAGTTTTTACATTCAAATTAAAAGGCATAAATAACGAATAATTGGTTAATTAACATAAAACTGTTCTGTTTTTGTTTAAAAATCTGAAATGGAAAAAATAAAAAGGCGAAGAACTCCATTACGATCTTCCTTTACTAAAACTTTAAATATTTTAAAAACAGAACTAGAGAAAAAAGATCTTGAGAGGGGTATGCTTTTAGATAATTTAAATAAATTAGAGGGTTTAATGACAGAATTAAAGACATTTGATAATGAGATATTGGACATTATGTCGGAAGATAGTAAATGCGATGAAGCTTTGATTATAAAAGAAGCCGAAGAAAGCGAAGCATACTGTGATGAATTTATCACAGTTAAAAGACTAATTAATGAAAAATTGAATTCAAGTGTAAATTTTAATTACACAAGCCAAAATAAAATAGAAAGC
The DNA here is from genome assembly GCA_963930645.1 of Salticus scenicus. Lineage (NCBI taxonomy): Eukaryota > Metazoa > Arthropoda > Arachnida > Araneae > Salticidae > Salticus > Salticus scenicus. The sequence goes on from OZ005648.1 coordinate 227,273,194, forward strand.
GAAACAAACTTGAAAACAAAGCGATATAAATTACCAAAATTAGCTATCAAGAAATTTGATTCAAAATTAATAAATTATTTGCCCTTTTGGGCCCAATTTAAGAAAATTCACGAGGATGAAGAATTAGACAACGCTGACAAATTTCAGTACCTTTTACAGTGCGTAGAACCAGGAACTCGAGCCAGAGAATTACTCGAAAGTTACCCCGTAACATCAGAAAATTATTTAAAGGCAGTAAAGGCTTTTGAAGAACGCTATGGGGATAAAGATATCTTAATCGAAGTATATGTTCGGGAATTTTTGAAATTAATTACAGCTAATGTACAGACTAGGGGAAATAGCAAAAAATTTGTGTAATTTAGTGACCATGATAGAAGCAAACTTGAGATCGCTGGAAAGCATGGGTGTAAACATTGATCAGAACTCTGCGTGGCTGTACCCAATGGTAGAATCCTGTTTACCCGAAGATATTATTAGAACGTTTCAAAGACTTAATGTTGGGGCCAGGGAAGATTCTACTGAGTTAGATGATAAGGAAACCACACAGAAATCGAACTTGTCACTATTGCTGAATTTTTTGAAAAGGGAAGTGGCAGGTGAAGAAAGGTTACAATTAGCTAGGTGGGGTTTTGAAATTAATTCACCCAATGAAAATGTTAAAAATAAATTCCACAAGAGAGATAACAGGGTCCCCACTGCTACAGGCTTATTCGCTGCAAAAGAATTAAGCTGTATATTTTGCGGAAAAATGCATGAGAGTAAAGACTGCATAACAGCCAGATCGCTCTCCCTTGACGAAAAGAAAAATAAGGTAAAAGAAAAAAATTGCTGTTTGAAATGTTTACGTTTTGGACACCGGGCAAAAACGTGCAAGGTTTTTATTAAGTGCCACGTTTGTTCGAAACCACACACAGAACTATTTTGTCCAGAGATAAGGAAAGGGGGTGAAAATAGTAGAAGCAAACCTCCCGAAGTAATACAGAACACTGTCGCCAAACAATGCTCCCAGGAAATAGCCCTTATGACGTTAGAAATAAATATAAAAGGGGAAAAAGGCCAAAAAAAGGTGCGTTGTCTTATGGACTGTGGTTCCCAGAAAAGTTACATATTAAAGAAAACTGCGAAAGAGCTCAAGCTCAAACCCATTGGAACAGAAGTAATTGCCCATACAGTTTTTGGGGGTACACAGATAGAAGCTAAACAGCATAATAAATTTAGAGTTACAGTGGGTGCATCGAATAATTGGGTCAGTTCCATACATCAGCTCGATCTTTTAGACCAAGAGAAAATTTGTGGTGAAATTCCTCGAATTCCAAAGGGAAATCTGTGCAGAGAACTCAAGAAAAATAAGCTGTGGTTGTCCGATATCGGCCCTGGTAGTACGGAAATAGAAATCCTGATCGGGAGTGACGTTTACGGTCAACTGTTAACGGGTCGAGTCAAGCAATTAGAAAATGGACTCACAGCGATAGAAACCAAACTTGTATGGACAGTTTGTGGAAAAACAGGGCTTCCATCTCAGGGTTGCTTGAATAGCGGTACAGCGGTATTGATGACAAATCTGTACATAAAAGATTGGAATGTTCCAGACTTGTGGCGACTCGAAACGATAGGAATCAACGACCCTGCACAAACCTTGTCCAAAAGAGAAGAAGAAAAGCAAGCCCACGATATGTTTCTTAGACAACTCACCAGAAATGAAGATGGTCGTTATCGAGTGGGCCTTCCATGGATTTCCAACAATGTCAATATTCCCTCAAATAGAAATGAAGCGGAAAGAAGATTATTCAGTACTACCCGAAGATTAAAAAATTAAATAAATTTGAGGATTACGATCTAATTTTCAAGGAATGGCAAAGAGAAAATGTCATACAGGAAGTCCCTCAGACAGAACTGAAAGAAGTTAGGGAACACTACTTATGCCACCATCCATTCATCAAGCCTGATAGTTCTACCACCTCCATCAGACCAGTTTTTGATGCATCATGCAAAGTCGGAAGAGCACCGTCACTGAATGATTGTCTCTTTAAAGGACCAAATTTATTAGAAGAGATTCCCGCAATATTGTTAAGATTCAGAGAAAAGGCAATCGCTGTTGTATCCGACATTAGAAGAGCCTTCCTTCAGATCGAAATAAAAGAGGAAGATCGGCATTTTTTAAGGTTCCTGTGGTGGAAGAAGACGAATGAAATTAAAGTCTATCAGCATAATAAAGTGGTGTTTGGTATTACTTCCAGTCCATTTTTACTTGGCGCAGTTATCAGACATCATTTGAATGGGTGTCCAGAAGAACTTAAGGCAATTGCTCAGAAACTTCAGAAGTCATTCTATGTAGATAACTGCGTCACATCTGTAAACAACACGTCCGAATTGGAAGAATTTAAATCTAAGGCAACAGAAATCATGGCTGAAGCTAAAATGGACCTAAGACTGTGGCAATTCGGTCCTGTAAAAGAAATAGAAAAGTTGTCTTTAGAAAATGAAAAGGAAGACTTCTCAACTCCAATTCTAGTTTTAGGAATTAAATGGGACAGAACAGATGATAGCTTGATGGTCTGCAATAAATTTGACTTAGAAATAGTGAATCCATCAAAACGTCAAATTCTATCCATAACTCAAGGAATTTTCGATCCCATCGGTTTTCTAGCTCCAGCATTGTTACCAGCCAAGATAATAATTCAAGAATCTTGGTCCAGAAAATCAGCATGGGACACTCCGCTTCCAGAGAAAATTCAAAGAGACTTTCAGAAATGGTACAGCGAATTAAAACAGCTAACAGAATTGAAGATCCCGAGAAGAATAGGTTACGGAAATAAAGAAGATTGCACCCTACATATTTTCTGCGATGCAAGTCAAAGTGCCTATGCAACAGTAATTTTTCTACGGTGCGAAGAAGAAAAAAGAGTTTCAATTCAATTTTTGGGAGCAAAATCGCGATTGGCTCCAAAAAAGGCTCTAACGATTCCTCGTCTTGAGCTGCTTGCCTGTGTGTTGGGATCCAGACTATCAAAGTATGTCGTAGAAGCTTTGGACATCCCTACAGTACCAACTTACTTTTGGACTGATTCTTCGACAGTTTTGGCCTGGATTAAGAGAAATGACCAGTGGAGTACCTTTGTGGGCAATAGAATCAGAGAAATATGCCAACTTACGAACCCTCAACAGTGGTACTTAGTTCCAGGAAGTCAAAATCCGACAGACCTGCCTTCCCGTGGTTGTAGTCCTAAATACCTTCTGGAATCGGGATGGTGGGAGGGTCCTAAATGGCTAGCAGATGAAAAAAGTAACTGGCCCCAACCGAAGATTGTCCCTAATGAAGTCTTAGTTATGTCGGAAAGAAAGAAAACTGCAGTGTCATTATTTTCGAGTCAAAATGTAGATCCATTTATGAATTATGAAAGAACTTCGAAATTTAGTAAACTTGTAAATATTATTTGTTGGATAAGAAGATTTGCAACAAAATGTAGAAATAGAAATCATATTTTCCCAGCTGAACTTTCGGCAGAAGAAAAGGAAGAGGCGGAAAAATTTCTCTGGTCACGCATACAGTTAGAAAGTTTTGGTGATGTGCGAGAAACAATAAAAGGACTTGTTGTTATGAAAGATCAAGACAATATTCTAAGAGTCAAAACAAAGTTGTTAGATCGAGAAGACACTTTTTCTTTCAAGTATCCTATATTGTTGCCATCAAAACATCATGTTGTAAAGTGCCTAATTAGAGACTGCCACTTGAAGAATTGCCATGCTGGACTTCAGACAGTTGGTTCGATCTTACGTGAACATTACTGGATTGTTTCTGCAAAGCGTAACATCCGAAGTGAATTGATAAAATGCACAAAGTGTAAAATTTTTTCTTCCAAACCATTTGTTACTCCTCCCATCCATTTACCTTTTGACAGAGTCAGAGACTCAAAAGTTTTTGAAGTTGTTGGCATCGACTTATGTGGCCCTCTTTACCTGAAAAATAAATCCAAAGTATGGATAGTCATTTTTACCTGTGCAGTATATCGAGCCATACACTTGGAATTAGTAACGAATCTTTCAACAGAGGGATTCATACAAGCGCTAAGAAGATTTCTTGCCCGAAGAGGAAGAATTTCAACAATCTACAGTGACAATGGAACTAACTTTCGCGGTGCCAACAATCTCTTTAGATCTCTTGACTGGAATCAAATTCAAAAGACGGATGACATAGCTCCAATAAAATGGAAGTTCATCCCCCCAACCGCAGCTTGGTGGGGCGGATGGTGGGAGTGTCTCATTAGAAGTGTAAAAAACCTCCTACTGAGAACTCTTGGAAAATCTTCCCTCAATTTTGAAGATCTCTCTACTATCTTGTGTGAAGTTGAAGCCATAATGAACAGTCGACCTTTAACATACCTATCAGACGAACCAGACAAGTTCATTCCTTTGTCACCTTCTTGTTTTATGCAAGACATTCAAGAAATTGGTGTACCAGATCTGGATGCCATTGATGCTAAAAAACTGAGAGCACGATACAAGCACTGCCAAAGTGTTCGAAGGCAACTATAAAGTAGATTTCGAAAAGAGTATCTAGCGCAGTTGGTACAACGAAGTAGACAGATATGTAAGCCTGTTAAACAAGGCGACATTGTGCTAGTAGAAATCAACAGTGTGAAAAGACTACATTGGCCAATAGGAAGAGTAGTGAAAATTTTTCCCAGCCGAGATGGCCGTTCCAGGGTTGTGGAAGTGAAAATGCATTCTGGGACATCGATTAGACCACTTCAAAAACTCTATCCCTTAGAAATATCAGATGCTGAGGATCCAGTGATACAAGCAGCAAAAGAGACAATAAATTGAAAGTGGTCAAAAACTATAAAAAAACTTTTCGAAAGACAATCACAATTGTTTTAAAATTGCATTGAACTTTAAAATATTTTATTTTTATTTTTCTTTATTTTCATTAGTTTGTAACTTAAATTTTTACTGTTTGTAGTTTATAGCTTTAATTTTTCTTATTATGTAGTTTTATAAGTTTAAATTTTCTTAATTAATTAACTGTTTAATTTTTTAGCTCTCACCTAAAAAATTAAAGGTGGGAGGATGTTAGGTATTGATATACTTTTGCCTCACTAGAGGGCGCCAGAGGTCCCGTTGAGATGAGATTCGAAGGACATTTTTTGTTTTACTCGCTCGCGGGACATTAGTTTTGGTTTTTAGTTTGTCTTTAGTGAAGAGAAGAGAGCAACACAATGAAATAGAATGCTCTCAGTCCACCTTTGGCCTAAATTATTTTTATGGAACAACCATTGTCATTACGAAATAGAAAACTGGTGGCTTAGTTATTAAAATATTACGAATAGAAAAGTGTTTTCGTTAAATTTCGAATATGTAAATACTTTTTGTAAATAGTGTTATTTTCATCATGTAACTATTTTAGTTAATAAACTGTATATATTTTATCATCTTAAAGAAGAAGCTATTATTTCTAGAAAAACAAGTGTCCGTTATTAGTCTTCATTTTTTAACGTCGAAGAATTTTACAGGTAAGAAGAATATTAAAATATCAGTTTGAAGATAATTACTTTGAAATCAAAATGATTAGAAATTATTAAATAAGACATTTGATTAAATGAAAATAGCCTGCAATCTTTATATTTCAAAGTGTCTAGAAGACTCGCTTAAGCCATTCAGAAGAATGGCGTTTCATAACAATACCATTACCTACGGTAGTAGGGTAATGGAAGTAAAAATTAATCGAAATTATTTTGGAAAATAAATCAAATTACTTATTTTTTCAATAAACAAGGGAAACTAAGTTAAAATTACTGAATGTCAAAAAACAAAAACCAGAAAATAGATTGAATATTTTTTTTCCCCATAATAATTAAAAACAATATTTAGTTTCATTTTTTCAGTTTCGTCAGAAAAAAAAAAAATAATAATAATTTTATAATTACAAACATCAATATTCAAAACAAGAGTTATTTTTTCTGAAAAATTAACTTGTACGTGGAAAAAAAAAAAAAAAAAAAAAAAAAAAATCTTCTAAAAAAAGTGCTTCAAAAAATTAAGATTAGAAATTTAAAATAATTATTTATGGAAAATATTATTTTCTACAAATACTTGCTTATCTAAATTCATGTGGAACTAATGGGTCTTTTTCTCTTTTTCTTTTTTTAAATCGAACTAGCCTTCTAATTAATTTTGAATTATTTTTGAAAAAAGCATTAACAAAAATTAATCTGAAAGAACAGCGAATGCATATTTGAGATAAAAAAGATGAAAAAGAAAGCTACAAATAGACAAATGCTTACATAAATATAGTTAATTGGGATTATTTTTGTGTATAAAAAGTAATTTGGAACATTTTTAGCACTTTTTCTTTCTTTTTTTTTTTTTTATTGTTATTATTATTCAAATCTTTTAATCTTAGACAAGCATATTTCTTTCCATTTCCTAAACAAATTCAGAATATTCTCCTGTTAATTAGTTTTAGTCATACAAGGGAATTATTCCAAATGCGCTTGAAATTATAAGCTAAAAACAATTAAAGAGCTGAAACATAATATTTAACTAACTAAAAATATATTAAAACATAGATGATTATTTTTAGTTAAAAATTAAAAATAATAACAATAATAATATAAGTTCTTAAATGCAAAATGATTGACTTTTTTGGGAGGTGGATAACCATATTTTTATAATTATTCAAATAAACTTAGAGAAAGCATAAAATAGTTTTAAGAATACAATCATAAAAATAATAATAATAATAATAACAAAAAAGAAACGTACTGCGATGCATATCAAAGATACATTCATTTTGAATTTCAGTTTAACATTTACCATATCTTGATAGTTTATCAGTTTTATAAGTTTATGGGCAGTTTTTATTAACTATCAATTGTTAATTTCTTGGATGAGAAAAATTTTAACTCTTTCTAACTGCAGTTGTTGTAATTAAAGTGCATTTTGTTCAGATCATACCTTAAAATAACAGATTTTTTTAATTTCTTTGTCTGAAAGTAAGCCAATTTTTTGGAACATCAAAACATAAATGGAACCGGAAATACCAAAATTATTAAAATTAAAGTTTTTTTTTTTTTTCATGCACTTTATTTTAATACATTTTAATTAATACATATTATTATTTCAGCGAATAATACAGAGATAATTTTCAAAAGTTTTTTTTAGACCAATTAATTATTATGTTATTTGCTAGCTATTTCTGATGAATAGCATGTCTGCAAAAACCAATTTTTTATATAAGTTTCTAATATAAGGTATGTACCTCTACAAATATCAGTTCAGTGCAATATTCAGGTTTTGCATTTAGTCAAAAATAAATTATCTCTTTACATACATGATAGACGATTAATCTTCGGTGTGATTAGACAAGCATTACAATTAAAAATTAATGGTTGATATTAAATAACAATGTTCCAAAAATTGGCGATACTGCTCATGCTGGTTTTTGGCATAAGTGTAGGTTTTAAAAACTGGTTATCTATTTTAGAGTCTTACAGGTGTTCGACAATATATATATATATATACATAATTATATATACATACATAATTTTTTTAATGTTTGTCGAATATCTCGAAAAATATGTAATGTGCTGTTCTTGAAATTTAAGAATAAGGAAAACATGTCTTTCCTCATATTTTGCAGCAAGTTTGTGAAATTGTCTCAAACACTGTATACTTAATATTTTATTCATCGATTGACGAAGATAAGTTAGAATAATACTTAACAGTCACACATAAAAGAAAAAAAAAATCGCCCCCCCCTACCTCTGACTAATTTCACTTTACATTAGTGTAGTAACATGCAGCTGGTGCCAAAACTGGCAAAAACTTCTTCATTTTTTTTTTTTTTTTTTTTTTTTTTTTTTTTCAATGGCAGCCCCTATTTTCGACAATTTTTGCGGTTATTTGGATCAAATCAGCCCTGAAAATCGTAAGGTAAACGCACCAGTAGTGGACACTTTAAGGGCCTTTTCTGGCTATTTTTTGTGTAATTTCCTAAATTTTAGAGTTTCAAAAAATAATTAATATTTTACACCTTTACTAACTCTTTCTTAACCTATCTGTATTAGGAAAATTGCTAATTGTAGCATTTATATATGTAAAAAATAAAAAATCCGGAGAGCTTAGAATGAGCCAGTAGTGGACACACTAAAAACCCAATAGTGCACCTTTTTTTTTTCTTCCAGTAGTGGACCCCTTTGAATTTTGTCTTTAAAATTAAGATGAAAAAACGTTTCTTGGGGACAGACCCGTTTTAGCAGTTTGTCCTCACATACATGAATCCCCGTTGGGGCCAACATTTAGGGATAAAATTTGAAAGAATTTTACGTCGCACTAATGCTACACTATTGGTTATTGGAGACAGTCTGGGAATCACTAATAAGGCTAGTCAGACATCCCATCACTGTTTTCTCCTCGTGGCCGCAATGTTCTCCATGTTCCCATCAAAGTTAAACTTTTGAGAGTTATCAAATGTCTCCGACCTATCCTTAGGGAATGAGTTTCAGACCGTCGTTAACTGCCCATAGTGTAGCACTATTGCGACATAAAATTCACTTATGCTCAACCCTCTAAATACTGACCGCAGTTATGCTATTTCAATGTCGATGTTTCAATGGGAACCGAACTTAACCAACAAGTATAGTATTAACCCCCCCCCCCCCGAAAAAAAAAAAAAAGAGAAAGAAAGAAAGAAATGCGAATAAAAAAATTAAAATGTCCCAAGATTATCTCATGATTCAAGCGAATTTCCATTTTGTTCAGTTCTCTAAATTTGAGAAAGCCTGGGATCCACCTTCTCCACAGAAGATCAAAATTGTGATAGCATGTCTCCTTACCCTCCTAGAAGTGAGTCCCACAGAAATACTATGTGTTAATAGAAGATTTAAAAAACAGCAAAAGAAAAGAATTCTGCATATTTATTTTAGTAATATGAAAGCAAAAGGTAGAAGAAATTAGTAGACAATAAGCAGAGAGAGAGCAAATAAAATTTCATTTCCTTATTCAAAGTGATAAGAAGTAAACGGCAAAATCACAAACAGTGCACATTTTGTTAGTTAAACTAACATCATTTTAAAACTAATGGCCGGAATTATTTTTAGTTAAAGGGTTTAACATTAGAGGACTATAACTTCCTTCCTAGACATTGCTCTAATCGTCAGAATTATTAGGTAGCTTATTTTCCAAGTTTAAAATTAAAAGTGTCCACTATTGGTACAGGGTCCACTGCTGGTGCGTTTATCTTATGTAGTTTACATATTTCTCTCAATTTTTCATAGAGTTACAATTTGCCAAAATATAAAGAAGGTAATGTTAAATGAATGTAATGTAACTAAAATTAATTCATATCTTCCATAAAAATTAATGTATCCAAATGCCACTTTCATACGTTGGAATGAAATTACCCAAACATATTCCATGCATATTTTTAATTAAAAAACATTTTTTTCTATATGAAAATTATAAATAAAATCCTATTTTAAAAAATTAGGGATTATGACCTTTATTAATTTTTCCCCGAATAGAACAGACATCATCAAAAATATCAATTTCCAAATTTACAGGGGCCGCGGTAGCCCAGTCGGTAAAGCGCCGGCCTCGTAATTGGAAGATTGCGGGTTCGGTACTCGAACCGGCCAAAGACCGTCGTGTACTAGTGTACACGACGTGGCTGGTGCACGTAAAATCTGTCGTGGCCGCAATGTCCTCCATGTTCCCATCAAAAATTATACCTCTGGGGGTCACCGAAGCGGGAGAGCCATCCCTTCCGTGGAAGATCAAAATTGTGATGGCATGTCTCCGGACCACTTCTAGGGGTGTGTCCCAGACCGTCGCCAATTGCCCGTCTGCGCAGCACTAGTGCGACGTAAAACTCAACCAACCAAATTTACAGCTCATTCCCATTATTATTTTTTTGAGTTACAGTGACATTTCAACTTTATTTGCTCTTACAAGGGAAGTATAAATCAGTAAAATTGCTATTGAAACCAAACCAAGCTTAAATTTGCAACAACTCCCATGGGGGTGAGATATGCCCTCTATTAGTTTTAGTTATTTCTATAAAAGCCAATAAAACACGAAGTGTAGTGTGAACGGATGGTGCAGTGCTAGCGTGCTTGACTTCGGATACGGAGGTCGTGGGATCGCGCCCCCGCAAGAGCGTTTTGTATTTTATTTTTTTATTTCAACTGAAATATTTATTTTTGACATTTTTGATTAAATTATATCATTATTTTAAGAGAAAATATTAATTATATTAAAACAAGTTCTTCTTCTTCTTCTTTTTTTTTTTTTTTTTTTTTTTTCCAGCGCGGACAATTTAATATTTCTTTATTTTTAACCAATTTATTTATTTATTTATTAAATTTAAAGAAATTAATAATTTAACGGGGAATACTTTTATATTATATTTAGATAAGATTTTGTTAATGATTACATTCAGATAAAATTTTGTTAATGATTGTTTTATAGAAATTATTAATTACTATTTTTTAACGACGACATTAATAGCAAGAGTTAATCGCCTGCTCTCAATTGTATTATTTATCCATGCAATTCTGAATGATGAACCGCTATTGCACGTCGCTTTTAACTTTTATTTCAAATATTTCATTAAACAACTGTCAAATTTCGTGGTGTCGGAAGAACTGACAATAATATTGAAGACAATGATAAATTTTCTCAAAATGATTTTACTAATTTATAATTAATTTACATCTAAAAAAATTCAAAATCATGATAAATAGGAATTTTACAAATCAAGTAATCTCGACGAAAAGCCAAATATTTGACAAAATGGTCGTGATGATCAATAATTGACGGTGAACAAAATTGAAATTCAAATAATTGTGATCAATCTTTTTACATTTCTAGTTCTAATTGTGAAAAATACTTATGGTTTAATGATTTTTCTACTTTTAATCATAATTGTTATAAATTAGAAACTATATTCGTAGCTTTAAACAAGGTTTTCTTTTTTGTTAATAAAAAAATGTATTTCGTAAATTCATTCTCAATACTTTATTAATTGGAATAATCAAAAAAAAAAAAAAAAAAAAAATCTTCTTAATGTAATAAATATTTTCTCTTGAATTAATAATTTAATTTAATTACAAACGTATAGAAAAAAGATTGCAAAACGCCCTTGGGGGACTCTATCCCAGGACCCCCGTACCCGAAGTCAAGCACGCTAGCACTGCACCATCCGTTTACACAACGACGTGTGTTTTGGTAGTTTTTATAGAAATAACTGAAACTAATAGGGGGCATATTTCGCCCCCATGGGGGTTGTTGCAGCAAATTTGTATTGTACCCTATGTTTTCAACCATACTCTTTCGGAGTTTTCCGTGGTTTCCTCCGAAACTCGCGTAAATACGGGCTAAGACCCCTTAGAAAGACCCCCATGGAGGGCATTCCCCCCCTAGGCCTAGGACACACCAGGAGTCAATCGGCCTTAAAATCCTACAACCAACCAATCAACCATGCTCTTTAATATAAGCTTGGTTTGGTTTCAATAGCAATTTTACTGATTCATACTTCCCTTGTTAGGGGGCGTTCACTTGGTATCATTCGTGTCATCCATAACTTTGCATACACATGATTTAAAATAGTTATTCAAATAAGTTTAGATGCAAACATCATTTCTTAATTAGCATTACTTTAGTGTGAAATTTGGCATGAAATATGGTAAAGACATTTGTGAATTACTATAATGAATTAATACAAGGTGATGAATTACAAGGAAATATGTATACATACATACATATATACATACACACACATACATATATACATATGTAAACATATATAAATGACAGTTATCGTAATAAAATTTAACCTTAATATTTAGCAATTAATAGATACAAAACAATACCAACACAACAAAAATAGAACTGATTGTAACATACAGGTAAGACTTACACAAAAATGTTGCGATACAGAACCAATAAGAGACAAAAACAATTTGAATTACTTACGCCGACATGAAGAATAATAATAATGAAAAAAAAAAAGGGGGGGGGCCTTAAACTAAAGGACGGAGAAAGTAAATAAAGGACCACATAAATAATAATTGGATAAAAGTGCTTAAAATTTGATACATCTATATACAGATAAATATAGGCAGAGAGATACAAAGGAGTGTTTGGGGGCTGTCTTTGCTCCCCTAATTATTTATTTTTAAAGTTATGTATGCTCCGTTTATGTAGCGAGTTAATCATATATATATATATATGTGTATGTATGAAGGCTTATTGAAAATTGCCAAAATATGAACAATTGGAAAAGAATCAAAATAATGGAAGCTTACAGAATTTGTACCGCCATCTGGGGCTTTATACGAATATTACAAGAAATATTATCTCGTTTCCTGTAAAGTTAAGTGCATAATGCTAATAAATCTTAATTTTTAATACTCGAAGAACAAAAAATAGAAAAAAAGGTGCGAAAATATGGAAATAAATTAAATAAGCAATAGAAAACTTAGTTACCGGCTACATGCATAATACATCTAAATACAAATAGAAAATAGCGCTGGTTTACAGTTAACATTTAAACTAAAAATACAAAATATTACCATTGAGTGTAATTAAATGTTAGATTATTATTATTTATTATTATTTATTTATTTATTTGATTATTATAGGTTTAAATATAATTTAGAGTCACAATTATGATTTTTTTTTATTTAAATTACAGATTATGCATTTAAAAAAATAAAATAAATTTATTCTCTCTGAGTATATGAATGGATTTAAGCAATTAAATAATTGTTATGCTGCCATCTAGGGTATATTTGATGAAATAAAATAAAATAAAAATAAGTTAATTAAATAAATATAAATCAATTAAGTGACTTTAATATACTTTTACAAAGTTATTAGTAGCATACCTGCCAACCATAATATTAAGAAGCGTTAACTTTTTGTACCCGCCTTGTTTTTCACACCAGTAATTTTTTAGAGCAATTTTATTCTTATTTAATCGTAACAACATTTCGAAAGGATTACTCTAAAAATAAAGTGGTGTGGGAAAAGGGACGTAAACAATTTTACTCTTATTAATGAGATGGTTGGCAGGTATGTCATCAGTAACATTAATGTAAATTAATATTCAGATTAACATTAAAATTATCAAATAATGTAATTATGTAATATTATTTAATAATATAATTATATAGTATAATTATATAATATTATCATTAAAATTACCGAATAGTTATAGCGATATTTCATTTTTTAATAGCATTAGGGAGCCATCATATGTTATTATTAATATCATCTATAACGAGTATTCCACAAAGGGACATTTGAATACCAGTATATATATTATTATTGTTACAGGGGTCGTACTTTCCGCCTTTTTTTCAAGAAACTCTTAGAGATGAGAAATTTTCGCCTTTCTTACCACCACTAATTTTATACAGAAATAAACATTTGTGGTACTTTCATAGCAATGTACCGTGATTAAATAGGACTGAGATTATTATATACAAATAGTGGTAACATTAAAGAAAGAAATTTCTCATTTCTGAGAGTGTCCTGAAAAAAGGGCGAAGAGTACGAGCGATGTAGTTATCAAAGTATATAAAATATTTGAATTTGTCAAATCTATCTAAATTTGCTATATAAAAACAATGGCATTCAAATTTAACTTTGAGAGAACCTCATTTGTCAATATTGCATGTTTTGGCTATCAAAAATTTTTTTATGTTACAGTATCTAGTGATTAAATATAATTAAAATTTCTATTAAATTTCATTTTTCTGGTAGCCATAAAAATGTAAAATTACGAACTAATGTGATAACCTTGTCCAATGTTCGTACGGACCCGCCCTTTTGTAAAAACTCTACCATTACAACTTTTAGATCATAAAATTGTATTTAAAATATAACCTTATTTAAAGACAAAAATTTCTATAAGACTTTCAGCCGTACCGAACAATAAGGACTGTAGGAACCAGGGCTCGACTATGCTTTTTGAAGACCTGGGACGGTGATGCTATTTAGGACCCCCTTACCCAGCTCTAAAGAACTCTCCAAAAGAACCCATTCTCAAAAACAAAAATAAATAAATAAAATAAAAATAGTGCATTTTTAAAATTTTTCTTCAATTATACTTTCTATTTCCTCATTTTTTTTAGTAACCTATAACAGAATCCTTAGTTTTATTTTGAAGATAAATGAAAAATTGAAGTACATTGATCAGTCAATGTTTAGAAAATTAGTCACAAAATTTTATAATTATTTAAGCTCTCTAATAAAATATAGAAAGAAAAATTTAATTTTTTTTTTGTTTTTAATACACATATAATTAAAAAAAATTGAACTATTACTTCTCAATTTTTGGTAATGAGGCCCCTTAAATTTGGAGGCTCTGGGCCAGTGCCCCCGTGTGCCCGTGCCATAATCTGGTCCTGGTACGAACCCTGCTGACTGTAACAAACAGCCAAAAACAAAAAATCACTGAAAAAGTTGTTAGTTTTTTTTCTGTAATTTTTATTGTTTTCTAAGTAACATTTCGATTTTTATGTAAAATAATAAATTTTGTTTTTAGTTAACACATTACAGGTTTAATATTGTGATGATATTCCAAACGACATAAGGCGACCTACTGGCTTACTCTAAAACAATACATTACATACAAAATTTATATTGCGTGTTCGTGTTGGTCTCTTTTTAGATGATGCCAACATATGTAACAGTGAAAGAGGTGAAAATTTGGAAATAAATTAAATAGACAATAGAAAACTTACTTACCGGCTACATGCATAGAACATATAAATACAAATAGAAAATAACGCTGGTATACAGTTAAGATTTTAAACTAAAAAATACAAGATAATACTATCATGGAATAATGAATGTAAATGAAAAACATGGATTTATTTTTACTGTTTTAGATCTATTATATAATTTAACTTTATAAATATATATTTATACTTTTTAAATTATAGATTAAGCATTTAATATTATTTAACACGTTGAGTGTCACGCGAATTCTTAAAATCCATTAAAATTCCGTAATGATTCCTCCTGTAATAAATAAAAATTAAACAAATTTACAATAAATGTTCAATAATTACTTAAAACAATGTAATATTTTTAGTTTTATATCCTATTTTACACTGTCAACTTCCGATGGTTGATGCGGCTTTATATCATATTTGATACTGTCAGCCACCGATGGCTGACATGACACTCAACGTGTTATTTCATTTATTTATTTTACTACTTTTATTTTCAGGGTAAAGCTTTCGTTGAAATGTTTCGAGTATAACATGTTCTGCACACTCCTAAAGTTTCAAGATGATTCCTTCAGTACTTTTAGAGATGTATGACAAAATGTCTAAAATCTAGAATGGCTGACATGGCGCTCATCATGTTAATAAAATAAAATTATTTTCTCTAATTATATCAAGAGTCGTACTCTCCGCCCTTTTTTCAGGACGCTCCTCATGGATAAGAAATTTTCAAATTTACTGCTACCACTAACTTTATAAAATTATCTCTACCCTGTACAATCATAGTAGATTACTATAAATATACTATAAGATTTCTTCATGAAGTGGTGGCAAAACAGGCGGAAATTTCTTATTTGTGAGAGTGTCCTGAAAAACGGGCGGAGAGTACGACCTCCGTTATACATGCTTGCCAGCCATCTCATTATGAAGTGTAGTACTTTTAGTCACCGCCTTTTTTTGTACACCAGTAATTTTTTAGAGTAATTTCATTCTTATTTAATCGTAACACTATTTGGAGAGAATTGCTCTAAATATAAAGTGGTGTGGGAAAAGGGGCGTAAACAAGTCTACGCTTATTAATGAGATGGTTGGCAGTCCTGGTTATATGGATGAATATAACAGGACTGCCAACCATCTCCTTAATAAGCGTAGACTTGTTTACGCCCCTTTTCCCACACCACTTTATATTTAGAGCAATTCTCTCCAAATAGTGTTACGATTAAATAAGAATGAAATTACTCTAAAAAATTACTGGTGTACAAAAAAAGGCGGTGACTAAAAGTACTACGCTTCATAATGAGATGGTTGGCAAGCATGATATAAGCAAGTAAATAATTGCGGTGCTGCTATTCTTATTAGTATATTTCATAAAATAAAATAAAAATAAGGTATTAAGATAATCATTAAGTAATTTAACTATACCTTTAAAAAGTTATTATAAGTAGCATTAAATTAAATTAAACTAATATACAATTAATATTAAAATTAACAGATAAAGTTATTTTAGATTTTATTTAAATTTCCTGTATAAAAATTTAAAAAGTGTAATATTTAAGATGTGCTTGTAAATTTAAAATAATAATTTGTAAAGATATTGTTTTTTATCTATTCCACCAGTACAGAATAGAACTATAATCATTTAATAGGCAATATTAAATAAGAGGTGGGTTTTATTTGCGTTGCAAAAATAAATAAATATATAAAATAAAAAACTATGCAAAAATTAAACAATTGCAAAACTTTATTATAAAGTTTTAAAGACAAAAATAATTAAAGTGGAGAATTGAATATTTTTTTTTTATTGTTTTATTAGGAGTTTTCACATTAAGAAAATGTATATAATTTTTATTGACTTGAGAAATATATTTAATTAAATTAAGAGGATATCCATTTCCTATGGCTAAATTTTTTAGATAGTTACATTTTTTTTTTTTTTTTTTTCTTTTTTTAGCAGAAACTAAAGGTTTAATGGGAAGATTAAAATTTAAAAGAATGTAAGAAATACAGATTTTTGTAAGCAAATTTGAAATTCGCACAAAATTAAAGGGAAATCCTTGCATATCTATACTAATATTATAAATGCAAAAGTTTGGATGAATGTATGGATGTTTGTTACTCAATCACGCCACAACCAGAGATGCCAAGTTAATACGGATTGTCCGTAATCTTAATACCGGAAATTTTTTAATGTATTCTTTTGCAATAATTATCTATAATTTAATAGGACAAGTTTTACTTTTCCTTTATTGTGGTATGAAATTGATATTTCGTTAGTAGTAACTTGGTATCTCTGCACAACGGTTAAACGGATCTGGATGAAATTTGGTACAGAGATAGATAATAGTCTGGAATAGGACATAGGCTATTATTTATACCGGAAATTTGATTAGATTTTTTAAAATTAATTAAAATATGAAAATAATAAACTGGCAATTACTTTAATATATGCCATTTAAATTTTTAATTGTTACCAAAAAAGTTTACGAGTTTTTTTTTTTTTTTTTTTTTTTTTTTTTTTTTCCAACATAAAATGAAATATGCTTTCACGCGAAAAATAAAAAAAATACTAAATGTTAAATTTGTGAATGAGAAAATGACGTCTTTATAACGTTAAAATAAAATAGTAATAATACAAATCTAGCATGTTTCTTCTGAATTTTATTCCATAGCCATTTTTTTATATGCCTCAAATTTAGAATATTTTTTTTTAGCACGGATGAATCACGCTTGGCATAAAAGCTAATTCAGCATTATGTTAAAGGTAGTTACTTAGTCATAATTCTGGACAAAGTTTTAAATTTTGATGCTGAAGTAGATCGGACATTTTTCACCAGGAACAGCCACTTGAAGCCAAGTAACGCATCAAAAATATAACTAAATCTATACTCTATCTATACTAATATTATAAATAATAAAGTTTGGTTGGATGGATGTTTGTTACTCAATCACGCCACAACGGCTAAACGGATCTGGATGAAATTTGGAACAGAGATAGATAATAGTCTGGAATAGGACATAGGCTTCTATTTACACCGGGAAAATGTGAAGGAAGATGCGTGTGGCGATAAGTTGTATTCGAACCTGGGTCATTCGGGTAGTAATCCTGCGCCGTGCCTCAGGACAAAAGGTTAACCCGTTGTTCATTGGTAAGTTAGGATTATCTACCCTTGAATGGCATTGATGGCGTCGCTGCAAATGAAAATTTTTAATTTATCTTCTATATAATATAGATATTTTTTCTATAATAAAACTTCAAAATAATTTATTTTAATATTTAATTGTTGCCAAAGAAGTTTACGACTTAATTTATTTTTCGACGAATAATAAAATATATTTTCACGCGAATAATAATAATAATAATATATATATATATATATATATATATATATATATATATATATATATATATATATATATATATATATATATATATTAAATACTAAATTTGCTTAGGCATATGACAAAATGACGTCATTATCAAAATTAAATATTAATAAAATGAAAGCTAATTCAGGTCTGTATTTAAGAGCTTTATTTATTGATAATCCTGGGTATATTTTTAAATATAATGCTGAAGTAGATAAGACATTTTTCGCCAAGGACTCTATTTTTGTAACAGTCATCTTAAGCCAAGTAGTCCATAAAAAATATATTCAAATCTGTACATATAAAAGAGTAAACTCACTGATTCACTCACTCAACACTGCCATGACGATTCTATGGGAAATAGAGTCACAAATTTTAGTGACCAGGTTGGTTTTCGGGGCCTGACACCCCCCCCCCCCCCCCACTAAGACGGGATTTTGTAAAATCCCCCTCCCCTTTCCTCCTTGGGGGACAGAAGGCACAAACACCTTTATAAGCATAACTCGACTCCAAATTATTTCACGGTAAAGAAATTGCAGATGGAAAGACCAGACTTGAGTTCAAAAAAAAATATTTTTTGCGATTTTGGAATTTTGGATTTTTAAGGGTTGAGGGGAGGGAAACGATTTTCGAAGAATGGTACTCAACACGCGAGAAAATCGAACTCAACACACACACAAAAGCATTTTGTGAAATTCCAACCCACCGCCCTTTGGAGAATGGGGGGGGGGGGGGGGGGGGGGAGCAAAAATATCTATTCATGCGTAACGCTGCACTAAATTAGGTTGGAAATGATGTGTGCAGGGATGGAACACGGGCGCAGAATTCATACCACTATGAAAGTAAGAAAAATTTCTACCTCTTAAATCAACGATATTAAAGGTATAGAAATTTCTTAAACAGATTCCGGTGTGAATTCTGCGCCCGTGTTCCATCCCTGTGTGTGGGACGATTATATGTATCTAACTCATAATGTGAAGAGATTTTGCAAAATTCCCTCCCACTTCCCTCCTTTAAGAGCGAAGAGAGCTTATAAAAAAAAAAAAAGAAAGAAAGAAAGAAAGAAAAGTTTTAAAGTATAGCTTTGTTTTAAACAATTTCAGGATCTCGATTTTTTTTTATGTTTCGGTTAGGTATGTGTACGCAACATGCAATATAAAGAAATTTTGCAAATATATCCCCCCCCCCCCTCCTTTTGGGATGGGCGGGGCAAAATCACAATTGGAGCTTAAATCCGTCCAAATAACCTAAGAATGGCGAATTTTGGTGTGTGGGTATTGATTGAGTGTACGCAATATGCACTCTGAAGAGATTTTGAAATAGTTTCAACTTTAACCGCGAGGGAGGAGGAGTAAAAATCAGGTAAGAGACTGCAAAGGCATTGGGGCTCTAGACTCGACTGTGACGAGCGGGAATTAGCTTAGATTTTCACGGATTTCATTTTTTTTTTTTTTTTTTAAGATATTTTATTATTAATGACATGCTGTTTTGCGGATTCATTTCAATATAATGACCAGCGAAGCGAGCAAAGCCTGCTAATATTATATACATTAAATTCTAATTGTAGATTATGATTGAGAATTATTTTACATCTAAGAAGTTCACATATCTTCCAACAACGTAATTAATATCCAGTTGTATTGTTAACTTCGTCATTTTTTTCAAACTAGCATTTTTGAGTGTATTTTTGTTCTTATTTAATCATAATTTCATTTAAGGACTATTACTCTTGAAATTCACTGTTGTGAAAAAACGGCGGAACTAATAACACAACCAAGGGTCGTATTCTCCGCCTTTTTTCCAGGATACTCTTATGAATGAGAAATTTTCAAATTTATTGCTACCACTATTTTTATAAAATAATATCTACCCTTTATAATCATAGCACATTACTATAGTAAATATTCCAGAAGTATTTCTGCATAAAATTAGGGTTTTCATTAAAGGCGGAAATTTTTTGTTTCGGTGTATCCTGAAAAAAAGGGCGGAGAGTACGACCCTTGAACTACGGAATATTAATTAGGCTGTTGACAGATATGAGTTGATTTCATTTAGATTATATATAATTCTTTTAACTATGATATGAAATAAATAGAAAAGAACTGTTGATTAATGACTATTGCAAATGGAACGTTTAGGCTCCTTATCTGCAGATCCACTAGTTAATTCTACTCTTCCTAAGTAAATTATGTTACTTTTTCTTAAATTAAATAAATTAGTTCTCATACATTAAGAAAGAAAATGCTTTTTCTCATAGTTTTCAATATTACGTAATTATACAAAGTTCTTTCTTTTTCTCTCCCCCCTCCCATTAAATAACTATTTTTATATGTAGTAATTTTTATTACATTACAAAATTATACTTACCCACAGTTTGTTACATTATATGGTAGAACCTCTATCATCCAAAAATCATCTACTCTTTTAACTGAAACACTCTGTTAAATCTAAGCCCCCCCCCCCCTCGCTACTCTTTTTTTTTTTTGTTGTTGTTGTTTTACTGTTACATTCTTTGTCGGCGAGCGGTCTTTTCTGAACAACGAACACAGATAAATAAAGGGGACTTTATTATTGCTGTTTTGCTTTCTTCTACATACATGAGAAGAAAGTATTAGGTTCATGAAAATTTTCGAACCCAGTTTTCGATGGATTTACATGTTTTGAGAAGTCATGAACATGATTTGACTGTTTTCAGAAAATGTCTGTCTGTGTGCGTGTATAACAAATATTTTGGACTCTGTATCTCACGAACCAATGAACGAAATTTAACCAAAATTGCTATTACTTGGACTTTCGCCTAAACTATGGTTGATTATATTTGGGGATTAGTCGCTCAACAGGTGGCGCTGTGATCCCTTTTTATCTAATTTTTTAACACGGTAGTACAGAACAAATTTTCGTATAAATGTTATGTATATAATAAGAGTTATTTTTAACGTGTGATTATAAAATTAATATAAATTATTGATAATAGTAGTAGTAAACTAGCAAAAAACGTTTGTGCATCGCTTTCCCCTTTAGGTGGGTAGAGTATCCCCAGAGCTATACATTTTCAGTATAAGTTATCTTTTGAAAGGACTCATCAATACCTTTAAAACGAATGGTTGAACCGTGGATGTTTGATAATTTAAAACAAATTTATTGATATATATATATATATTTTTAAAGCATTTCTTCTGATGTTGGCACAGAATTTACTTTCTTTCGCCATTTAGTGTTATAATTCTGTGAAATAAAAATCGTCTACTTTCATCATGAAAAATAATTTTTATAGATAATTTAATAAATAATCTGTACTGCATAATTTTGTGTAAGATTATACAGAAGAAATTCTTGTGGCGGCCACAACATACTAGTTTTTATTAAGCACTAGTTACCATACTAATATCGCATATATTTGTCCTTGATTTTAAAATTTAAGCATTCTCGTTTATCCGAAATATTCTGAAAGTTTGTCGGACCCAGTTACTTTACATAATCCGCGTTTGCAATGATCGATAGATGGCGCTTTTTCAGCTTTTGTTGTTAGTAAATATAATAGACACGTGTATTTATTATTGTTCTATTTGTGTTACTACTTAATATTCGTGCTGTAATTTCTTCGCCATTACATCATGGAAAATCGATTGCTTTTGGAAAAAATATTTCAGTTTATTTAAAGTTCGATCGGAAGTAGATTTTTAACTGAAGCTGAACAAATATTAGTTTCAAATCATCTGATTAATTCTTTACTTCCATTAGCCGAAGCAACTGAAATTTTAAATTTGTCATTTGGAAATAAATGGAAGCTTAATTCTGGATTTTTTTATCCTTTGGAGTTACACTGTAGCACACAACAGTATGTGTTATCTTTTTTACCGGATTTATTCATTTTTATTCAATAAATAACCGACTGCTACTTTTTCACAAGCAACTCCTTCTCCTTTTGAACAGTCGTCTGCGCCACAACAAATGCAAGCACCTGCTCCACCAAAATTCAATGTTCAGCAGTCTCTGCCTTGTCAGTTTCTGAACAATACTTTGCCAATTCCTGGCACTCAACAAATGTTACCAACCCACCCAAACTACCATTGAGAGGCTCTGAAGGTGCCAGGGTTTCTCATACATTCGTACCCCCTATTATGGTACCGAATATGCCACCTCCAACTTTCAAAAATAACTTTTTGCGTCTTCATGCAATGACAGATCTCAGAAACAAGTCCACTCAAACCTTTAATGATACTAATGATCACGCTGTCACACCAGATGCAAATACATTTGTAGATTCTGTACATAATAAAACCTCATTTCTTAATAATAAATCTAAAGAACACTTCACTTATTCAGTGCATGATCAAAATTCTCTCAGTGTGACACTTGCTAAGTTAGAATTTAAATTTCTTGTTGAATCGGGATCTAGTATCTCCTTGATATCTGCTCAGTTCTTCAAGAGCATAAAATCATTTATTCATTATAAATTTATATCAAGAAATGTTACCATTAAAACAATAAATTCATCAGTCAATTTTGTTGGATGTGCAGAAATAAGCTTCCATGTACACAAGCAATTTTTTCGACATCCATTTTTCCTTGTGGACTTTTCACAGTCTCATTTTTCTGGCCTTTTGGGCACAGACTTTCTGCAAAAACATGCCATGACGGTTAACTTTTCAACAAAATCCGTAATTTATAAGAATCTACAATTTCCATTTGTGTCAATTCTCAGTGAAGATAATAACCAGTTGCTAAATGAAATGTTCAAAATGTAAATAATGATAATAATGCTAATCTTTCTCAAAGTGCTTCTACTATTTCTCAAATTACTTCGGGTGTTTATCCAGATACACAACAAACCCCACATAGTGATATGTGCAATGATCATGTCAACAATAACGTTATTTCTCAAAATTCTACTGTGTATCGGGTGTACAACAAATGCAGTTTAACAATAATAATTTGCCTAATGATAATCATACAAATGCTATTGTTTCTCAAAATTCTTCTCCCTTACACGGTAATATTTTTGAAGCTAGGCTTGTAAATAAGGTATTAAAACAACCAAATGAAGAATTATTTGTTAAAGTATTCTGTAATAACATTTCTTCAAATTTAAATTTTCTATTTGAATCCATTCCGGATAACAAAAGGGACTGTCCTATGGCTATCGTTTCTTTAAAGGATTTAAATTTTAACACTTCTGAAAATTCTCAACAAAATAAAATTGTATTCAATGTGTTTCTTAAAAATATTTCTGATGAAACTATTCATTTAAACAAAAGTCAATGCCTAGGTCATGTCTATGAGATAGATGATATACAAGAATTGCAAAACGAAAACATCCCACAAGTAAATGCATTTGTAAATTTAATCAAAGCTTCTGAAGACACATTAACTTTAAGGAAAAAGGAATTCAATATAGATAATCTTAAAATATATCATCTTAATTCACAACAACAATCTGAAATAAAAAAATTACTTACCCCGCATTGGTCAGTGTTCTCTTCCACTCTGAATACCATGGGGCGCACAGACTATGTTGTGCCACACTTAAATTTCACCTCTAACTTTCCTCGAAGATCACTTCCGTATCCAATTCCTCAGTCTCCAAGCTGAAGCCAAAAGGCAGTTGGAAGAAATGAAAGAGGCAGGTATTATTACCAACACCATTTCGGATTGGGCCTGTCCTCTCCTTCTCGTAAAAAAGAAAATTGGTGCGGATGGAATTCAAAAATATCGGTTTGCTCTTGATCTTCGATTGGTAAATGCCATAATAACACTTCTTACCCTCTTCCGAAGATACAGGACATTATTTCAAACATAGCTCAATTTAAATTTTATTCAAATCTAGACCTTCACAGTGCATACAATCAAATAAATCTACCTGAAGAATATAGACAAAAACTTGCTTTTAGGAACATATCAGTACAACCGACTAGTTTTTGGCTTGAAAAATTCAGCTTCAATATTTCAACATTTGATGAACAAAATTTTGGATGAGGTAAACCTTCCAAGACTCTTTGCATACCAGGACGACGTAGTCGTGGCTGCAAATTCACTAACTGAATCTATTCAGAAACTCGAAGCTCTTTTCAAATGTCTATCTAAACATAATCTTACACTTAGTCCCACAAAGTGTAATTTTCATCAAGACAAAATACATTATCTGGGATTTAGAATTTCAGAAAACAAAATTGAACCCATCACTAGCAATATTACAAAGATCACCGCTTTCCCCACTCCTAAAACAAAAAAAAAACACTTAACCCTTTGCGGCGCAAAACAATTTTAAACATTTAAATTATATTGCCACCGGAATTCATGAACTAAATTAAACTAAAAGAAATTTTAAATTTTAAGGTTTAAAAAACCGGCCTGTTCTGATATGTTATAAACGTGAATTTTTGCTAAAAAATTTCCGGGATGAATTTTTGCAGCCGGATCTTAAATTTTCCGTCCTCGCAGCGAGGACAGCGCGCGTTAAGGGGTTAAAGAAATTTTTAGGACTTTGCTTCTTCTATCGTAACTTAGTGTCAAATTTTGCTCAGAAGACAGTGCTACTTAACCAACTTACTTCAAATAAGGCCTCATTTAAATGGAAAACCGAACATGAAAAAGCTTTCAGGGAATTACAGGACTTTTTCTTCAAGGAACCATTTCTCAAACAACCGATGTGGGACAAAACTTTTTACCTTAATACGGGTGCCTCAAATCAGGCAATTTCGGCTTGTCTGATGCAAGACTTTGATGGCAAGTTACTACCAGTGTCATATTTTAGTAAGACTTTGTCCAAATCAGAAATGAAATACCCCACTTTGAAGAAAGAGCTGATGGCCATAGTAAAAGGCGTTCAAGCTTATAAATACTCTTTGTATAATAGACACTTCATAATACTATCTGATAGTCTTCCCCTAAAACATTTTCGTAAGTCTTCCTCTCCAACCGATCTAATAACCAGATGGTTGCTTCAATTAGATGAGTACTATTTTACTTTCTCCCACATTCCTGGCAAGCAAAATGTGCTTGCAGACTATTTTTCAAGATTGTCTGTAAGTCCAGAAAAGCAGAAAATGCAATCACATCCACAACTTATACAGACCAACGAGATCCTTCCCATTGAGGAAATTACATCAATTAAACAACCAGCTAATAATGATGAGCAGTATGTAAACACAATTCATACCTCCACTAACATGCAACCACAAGATCCTCTTTTAGAAATTTCTGTCGCCACCATTTTGTCTGAACAATTAAAAGATAAAAAAATATCAAAAATCTACAATTCCATACTCCAACGCAAATTCTCATCTCTCAATAAGAAATATTCTATAAATTCCTCCAACAATCTTCTTATGTTCAATTGTGGCAATAAAAGAACAAATATTGACTTCATACCAAGGATCGTTGTTCCCGCTTCCCTAATACCAAAAGTTTTGAGAATTGCTCACCTTACTCATCTTGGTGTGCAAAAAACATACCAATTACTGCAACGTAATTACTGGTGGAAAGGAATGTTTAGTGATACCCAAGCCTACATAAACTCATGCTGTGTTTGCCTTCAAGCAAAACCACAAAAATATCCTCGTGCTCCGTACCAAGACACTATTTTGCCGTCTCATCCCTCCGAGATGATCAGTATCGATTTAGTAGGACCTTTTAAGAACAAATTTCATATACTCACTGTTGTCGACATTTTCTCAAGACACATGGAACTTTATCCCATCAAAATTATCACTGCTAGTTCTGTTGCGGAGAAAATTTTCAAATATATTTGCAGTTACGGAAGGCCAGCACAAATCCTATCAGATCTAGGAGTACAATTCAATTCAGCCGTGTTCAATAATTTAAAAGACGTCTTACAGATAAATTTGAGGCATTGTTCTACAGGACATCCACAGGCGAACGGAATTTCGGAAAGAATAAATTCATCAATAAAATCCACAATTTCCGCTCTTCAGCTTGAGGGAAAGAGTTTTTTCCATGCAATAGATTTTCATAAATCTCTGTACAACGGCTCGAAACATCCTTCCACAGGTTTTTCTCCGAACCAAATACATTTCGCTAGAGAACTTTGCCTCGTAACAGATATTGCTGACCCTTCACGTATGACACCAGTTCTAAATTTATCTCATTCCTTAAATGAAACCTTTAAAGCAATCAATCATATTTATGCATTGGTTTACAATAATCTTCAATTTTCCTAACAATACAATCAACAAAAACAATCTCAATATAAAAAGCTCAGAAAATTTAAACAAGGTGACATTGTTTACATAAAACCAGTCAAAAAGTTTTCAAAGAAGTTAGATGGACCATTTGAAGTAGTACAGATAATAAGCCCTGTAAATTGTTGTATCCGCCGAGCTGGAAATCCAGAAGGAAAAACCTCTATCTTCCATATTGATAGATTGGTCTTATCGCGTCCCAGACCTCAGCACCTGGTCACACAGGACCCGCCTGTTCCACAACATAACACACCTGCCGAAACTGCAAATACTAGATGTCTAAATGTTCCTATTACTTCTTTGTCTAACTATACTGTTAATAACTCTTTTCACTCTACTTCACAGGAAGCAGTTGTATATTTTCCAGGCCCTGTATACACTTTTAGAGAGTCCAATGAATCTAGTGAAATAGAGATACACCATTCCTCCATTGATGATGATGCTCTATCTCTAGAAAGGCCTGACCTCACTCCTGAACCGGTATCTTCTGTTGCACCAGCTGATCCTGTCGTTCATCAGCATCCTCATGTGATAAGTCCTAAATTTTCATTAGCTTCATCAGATCACGAGTTTCCTCAAACAACCGAAATCCTCAGCAATCCAGGTAATGACAGTATTTACTCTGAATCTAGTGATGCATCTGCCTCCGTTATCCATAAAGCCAACAAGAAACAGTATAAACCTCCACAAAAAATTACAAGGTCTCACAATAAACTCTTAAAAGCAAATTTAAAGTACAACTTGAGACCACGAACACGTTTTAAAAAACTGTGGAAGAAGTAATAACTTTTCGTACTCAGCAAAATTTTTGCATAAGGCTTTATTTGCTAAATATGTTTTGCTCTTTCATATTGTGCATTTACAATCTGTGTGGTACAATATTTGTTTACATTACTGTCATGTTTTTTTATATTGATTTTTTTGTGTGAAACTTTCCTTACTAAATATATTTTACTTTTTCATATGCGCATTTACAATGTGTATAATACAATTTTTGTTTGCATTGATATTATATATATTTTTTATTTAATCTTATTATGTAGTCAATTTGCATTAGTCAACCTTGTGTTTATTTTCATTTTGCCTCAGGGATTTTTGGTTCATACCTGTCAAAATTTTCTACAAACTTAAGTATTTCTTATTTTGTTAACTCTGCTATATGATGCAAAGTGTCGCCAAATTTGTTCGCTGGCGAACATGTTTGTGCGTCTCATTGTCTCTCATGTTCTCTGATGAGTGTTGAATTTGCACTGTGGACTGCAGCCGCTGTGTAGATTTGCACTTGTCATTCATTCCATGGTTCTTTATTTCAATAGTTCAGAAATTTTTTTTTCAGTTTTGCACATGTTCCAGTTCTTTCATTTTTTAAGTTTTAAATTCTTAATTTCTATATTCCCACATGGTATTTGAAATCTTATTCATAGGTGATTGATTGTGTAATATTCAGGCTGCTGACTAATTTTTTTAAGTGTGATCACACGGAATATTTTTATTTTTAGTATAATTTGCATGCAATGTGTTTAACATATTACTTTATTTTATTGCACAGTGTATGTGTTGTATCTTTATGTTTCTTATTTTACATGTAACACATTGTATTTATTTTGGTGTACATCTCCTTGTATCACATTTTTTTATTTAACATTCTAAAATTTTGAAAAATGTACCTACTCATAATTCATGGTGATACAATTTATTTATATTGCATTTATTTGGCATAATGAAGACGGAATTTCAGTGCAAACTCAATGTGTAATATTTTTTCTTTACCGTTTGTGGAGATTTGATGGATGCGACTTGCTTGCACCAGACAGGCCTAAAAAAAAAAAAAAAAAAATGCTGTGAAAGGGTGGAATTGTGATGAAAAGCTATCACCATTCTTTCCAGCTTTCATCCAATTTTAATGTCCTATTTTCCCTCTTAAATTAATTAAATGAACTTATAAAGAACCTCAATTTAAGTATTAAATAATCCGGATCTACTTTAAGACATCCACATATTAATATTTTGTAATTTATTTATCACGTATTTTCCGCGATCGTAATTTAATTTAAATATTTTTCACCATTTCGGCGATATTTTTCAAATCCTGGCATTGTGTGTTGCATCATTGTTACTTCACCGCGCTTTTGTCACTGATCCTTTGCGCCTATCAGCGCGCAGTTTCGCCGATGCGAATTTACCGTTCTTTTCGGGATCGCGGCTAGCGGCAGACTGCTTCGGGAGTTCGGCAGAGCAGGACATGAAACGACCGTCAGGGATTCGGCTCAATTTTTCGTTACGTTCGGCATTTGGTGTGGCAGCTCGCGCATTTTTCTCCATCTTCATTTGTTTTTAATTCTTCTCTTATAAAAATAACCCAAATTGGCCCTTTTTGAATTTTTGTTGGATGATTTGCATATATGAATAAAAACATGTTCTTTAAAAACAAAGATGGATCTCCTCATTATAAGAACGAGTCAGTGCCTGAAATTCTTTAGCCTGGCGATAACGATTAAATCTGGTGAGTACTACCATTTACGATCACTTTACATTTAAAAAAATAAAATTATCTTTCATACTATACTTCTGTTTTCATAACTCAACGACGAACTTTCGCTACACCACACCCGCAGACAGCCGTTGCTAATGTTATTCAAAGCTAAAATTTGTTCCAACAATTACTCATTACCTAATGTATATTTTTAGATCCCGTTTCCACAGTCAGAAAATTCATAACCGTTAAATTAGTGCTCATTTACGAAAAATTGATTTTTTTTTTTACATTTTAATTTTGAGATCAAAAATGTGGTTTTTCACAAAGCGCATTTTTCTCATTTTTTTAGTAGCAAAATGAAATACTAAAAATTTAGAAAATCAATTTTCGGAAAATATGAGTACTAATTTAATGCTTATGAATTTTCTGAATGTGAAAACACAATTGAAAATATTCATTAAGCAATGAGTAATAATGGAAACAAATTTTCCCACACATAAAAAATAACATGGACCATCCCTGTCGGCGTGATTTAGTATCATCCGCTCTTAAGGGCACTGTCCCGGAAACGTTTAGAAATGACGCGCTAGTATAAAACCTATGTAAAATGTCTAGAGAGATTTCTCATTCGCATTTTAATATTTTTGAATTCTGTTTTTTGCACATGATATTTGAGATCAAATCACACGCCGCCAATTAAAATTTTTTTTGATTTGTGTAATTGTTTGATTGTGAATTTAACTGCAATTTTGGAACTTTGGAAAACTAGGGTATTGTTCTATTTACAACTTTATAATAATAAACCCGTGAAATAGCCTTAAAAATTAAATTGCTCTCGGCAAACCTTAAAGTTCGAAGTTTTCAAATACTTTTTTTCCATAATTTTCACTAAATTCGTAGATCAAAAATCTTTCTAGAAATATTGCGAATTTTTGTGAAAATACTGAAAAATTCTTAAAATCTCCGCCTCACATCGGTTCCGCCCTTTCTCTGCTTGATTGATGATACAGTTTCTACTCTTTTCACTCCTCTCCCCCCGTGACGCTGCAGGTGGTTTGTACTGGGGATGTTTAGCAGAAAGTAAAGTAAAGAAAAGATTGAGGTATTTCCTCAAAAGTGCACTTTCAGAGTCAAAACATGATTTCGTTTAAACTTCTTCATTGAGTAGGTAGTAGTTTGTAATTTAAGTTACATAATTTTTAACAGTATTAATGCAATTTCTCCCCTTGCCTATTCAGACTATGAAACCTACAATTTAGAATTTTACTGTTAAACAAAAGAAAAAAAAAAGACTATATAAAGATTTTTTTTCCTTTTGTGGAGAAGGATGAAATTAACAATCACAGGCTAAAAAGAAAAGTTAACCAAAAAAATGTTAAATTTTATATACTGGAAATTTAAAAAGAGAAAAAGTAAAAGTATTGGTATCGTTATTTGGATGAAAGCGATTGACTGCACTAGGGTCCCAGGCCTGAGGGGGTGCCCTCTGTGTGTGTGTGCGGGGGGGGGGTCTTTCTAAGGGATTAGCCCGTATTTATTTATGTTTCTTGGAAAAAACACGGAAAACTCAGAACGGCTAGGCTGATGAGTGCGACCTGGGATCCAAACCGGCACCTCACGTCTACCAGCTTCAAGGACAGACTCTCTCGGCCGCTGGTAGGCCGAAAAATGAAGGATATTCTTTATTTAGATGAGTATTTTTTATTACATTTTCTTTTTAGGACGTAAAGGAATAGCCGAAAGATGAAAAAATAAAAATAAAAATTTCCAGTTTTGACTCATGGACATTCAATTTCACTGGAAATGTAAAGTTTGAAAAATTCTTTATAAATTCAAGGGAGGATGCCATATTGGTGGAGGGTAGAAGGGCAGGGAAATACAAAATACATTTTATAGCGATTATTCGTTACCTTGCCTTCTCTGACTAAGGTACACAATTTAGAATTTTGCTGTTGGAGGATTAAAAATAAATAAATAAAGGTGTATATTTTCGGAAATTGGTATGAAAAGAATAATGGCAGGCTAAATAATCTGGTGTGACTTTCTCTTATCCAGAAATTTAATACTATAAATACAGGTTGGAGATTAAGAGGTAAGATAACGTGTACTGTTATCTACACCTATGTTAAAACAATTCAAATTAGGCTACGAAAAAGTTTTATATGATAATTAGTTCTGTGTGAGGGGGGCTACCGCACCCCTCAACCCCCGTTTCATTACTACACCTACATTTATATAGAATTTAAATCTGTTATTAAAATTATACAGACAACTTTCACATGCAACATTCCCTGAAACTTATCAATCTTGATCAAATTTTCCAGCAACAAATTTATATTAACTTGAAAATACAACTTTTGGATCTCCTGAAATTATTTGCTTTTGAGTTACTCTAAGTGAAACAGACAGAGATCAAACGTTAAAAATCTTGAATTCGGTAATCATGAAGCATACATAAAACAAGCGATGAATAACTTAAAAACATACATTATTTACCAGTGGCGCACCCAGAATTTCTGCCTGGAGGAAGCTGAAGAATAATAGGGTCATGTATAATAAGTTTATGGGCATATACGCACACATATATATAGTAAAGAATCTGCTTTAAATATTACTTTTGAAATAAATGAATGAATGAAATTGAATTTAAGTTGAATAGCACAATCGAGGAATTTATATCAGTATATAACATGCTAAATTACAGTAGTTCGGTCAGTTGGCGTTGGCACGGCACTGAGCTTGCAAACATAAAGTTGTAGGTTCATTTATGATAATAAAAAAAATGCCGTATGATAATAAAAATAACTACTGTGTTGTGGCCACCACACGATTTTCTTCTATATTTTCCTATACAAATTCACTCAATAAAAATAATTTATTAAAATTATTATTTAAAAAAATTATCTTCCATGATAATGCAGACGTTTTCCATATTAGAGAAGTAGTATAAAACTAAATATCCAAAAAAAAGTTAAATTTGTTTTCAATATTACATTAAAAAAAAAAAAAAAAAAAAAAAAAAAAAAATTGTTAAAAATGAAAAAAAATCGATAACTTTATTTTAAATTATCGCAGATCGATGGTTCAACCATTCGATTTAAAGGTATTGGCGAGTACTTTTGAAAGATACCCATCATGAAAATTTACTCCCCTCGAGGGGGGACTTCCCCCCAGGGGGGAGGCGAGGCTCCTACAAACACTTTTTTTTTCCCAGTTGACTATATCTATTTCAAAATATATATATTCGTTTGATTTGGTTTAATGCAGTCTATAGATGTTAAACTCTACTTACCAGCACTTTCCCCCATAGACGTAATGTATTTTAATTCTCTTGGGCGTCCTTGTACACGAACCATTTGCTTCATCTCAACGAAAAACTTAGTACAGCATCCCTATATCATACACATTTTGAATACCAAGTTTGGACTTTCTGCTACTATTTGTTCTTGAGCTACGCCGATAACACACACACAGAGACAGAACATTCGCTAAAAACATGTTTTTCGGATTCAAGGCGCCTCAAAACGGGTAAATATAACAAAAACTCATGTTCGAAAATTTTACCCTGAAACAATACTTTCTCGGCCTTATGGGTAAAAGAAAGTAAAAAAGTAACCAAAAAATATTAAATTTTAATAGCTTGAAATTTAAAAAGTAAAAAAAAAGTAGAACAAAGGTGATTTGTCATTTTACTTTTTTCTGTACTCAATAGAAGAAAATTTTGGATTTGTAAACATTTTCTACTTCCGGTTTTTTGATGGATTTACACGTTTTGAAAGCTCCAGTTCGCGATTTATCTATTTTTAGGAAACGTCTGCCTGTGTGTGTGTGATAAAAATTCCGTTCCAATTTTATCCCAGGAACTACTGCTCAGATTTACTTATAAATTTATATGTAGTTTAATCTTGACATAAATTAAAGCCAACCAATTCTTGTGTTAATCGCTCAACAGGTGGTGCTTTTACACAGCAATTTCAGGGAATGCTATATCTCAGGAACTATTGCGTAAAATTTGATATAAATGCATATGTCGGAAAGGAAAGTAAAGAAAAGATTATTTCTTCACAAGTTCAATTTTAGAGTCAAAACAAGATTTCGTTTCTGAACTTATTCATTTAGTAGTAGTTTTGTAATTTAAATTATATAATTTTTAACAGTATTAACACAATTCCTCCCTTTGCCTTTTCAGGCTATAATACATACAATTTAGAATTTTACTATTAAAGGTTAAACAAAAGAAAAAAATAATTTATGTATTTTAAAAGTATAAAGACTTTTTTTTTTTTTTCGGGAGAATGAAAAGAACAATCACAGGCAAAAATAAAAAGCTAACAAAATAAATAAATAAATAAATAAATTTTATTATACTGGAAATTTAAAAAGAGAAAAATAAAGGTATTGGTATCGTTATCAGGAAAAAGTTACCAAAAAAATATTAAATTTTAAATGCTTGAAATTTAAAACGATAAAAAAAAAATTAAGAATAAAAGTTATTTATCTTTTTACTTTCTTTTGTTTTCGATAGAAGAAAGTTTTGGATTCGTAAAAATTTTATATTTCTGACTTTCAATGGATTTCCCCTTTTTGAGATATCCAGAATGTGATTTATGTATTTTTAGGAAACGTTTGTCTCTGTGTGTGTGAGAGATGAAAATTTCTTTCCAATTATATCTCAGGAACTACTGCTCAGATTTACCTATAAATTTATATGTAGTTCAACCTTGCGTAAAATTTGATAAAAATGTATATATTGATGCACTTTGACCTGAGTTAATGCTTATTACATTTGGTGCCAATAGTTCAACAGGTGGCGCTGCTGTAGAGCTAATTCTGAAATTTTAGGAAAAGCTTTATCTTAGGAACTAACACACACTAATAAACACGTAAACTAATGCACAGATTTGCATATAAATGTAGATGTAGATTCACCTTAACATAACTTCATGCCTATTAACTTTTGGTGCCAATAGGTAACGCTGCTATACTACGATTTCCGCAGCTTACAGGAAGGTTCTATATCAGGTCCTATTGCGTATAATCAAACTAAACTTGATATGTGAAAAGCCATTATAAGACTTAATGCTGAGTCAATTTGGGTGCATATCGATGGATAGGAGGCGCTACTATATTGAAAATGTCTCCGAGAACCAGATGGATGTTATCTGCACAGAAAATATTTACTTTCGTTGGACATTTCGTGTAATACCTCTCTGAGATGAAAGAAGTCTCCATTCATAATGGAAATAATAATAATAAATTTGTATTACGAAAATTTCTGTAGGAAAATACATAAGAAAAATTTTTTGATGACCACAAGATACTAGTTTTAGATGAGTGTTTTTCGTTACAGTAGAAAATAAAAGACATACAGGAGAAAATAAAAATTAAATTTCCAGCTTTGAATCATGGACACGTAATTTTGACATTTCACTGAAGGAGTAAATTTTAAATAATTCTTTATAAATTAAAAGGAGAAGGTTATACAGACTGAGGGAAGGGAGGAAGGAGAGTGCTTGCTAGGCAGTGCTCGAAATTAGCGGTCGTTAGTTGCATGTGTGTGTGTACTTTACTGTTGTTATAACTAATCAATTACAATTCAAAGTTTCTTTATACAAATAAAGAGAAATGCTCGAGTGCATTCTGAAGCTCAGGCTACCTGTTGCAAAACTATGAAACTCGTCAGAGTGATAGCTTAGACCTTGCCAATATGCACCTCATCGAGATAATTCTCTCTCTCTCTCTCTCTCTCTTTTTTTTTTTTATTGTATTCATTAATTATTTTTATTATTATTATTATTAGTAGTAGTAGTAGTATTTTTTTTTTTTTTACGTTTTCTTAAAATTATTCTTTTATTTCGATCATCAACGTACCTCAGCATCAATTATTATACTATTTATTATTATTATTTTTATTAAGATAAAACCATCAGTAAATGCAGCTTTTGAATTATGGCAGCTTTACCTGTTGTCCCATAAACCATCAAGTTTTAAAGTGCCCAGGTAAGGCACTGCCGCAGGTAGGACTCGGACCCGACGTAGAACGAGCAAGTAAGACGATGCTAAAGGTATCGACTACTCGAAGCGAGGTTTAAAGCTATTTCAATGTTTTCCTTTTTTTTTTTTTTTTTTTTTTTTTTTAATATATATATAGGGTAAAGTAAAGTGAGCAATGCTTCTTATAACATAATGATATTTTAAAGCTTATCCAATTTCTTTTATAGATTCCTTTTTTAATGTATCGTCTTCACAGAGTAACAAACTAACTAACCATTGATTTTCGGATTTTTTTTCCTTATACCCCAAAAACGTCAAAATTTCAAGT